>CM075188.1:10607500-11080000 GCA_037577475.1 Chaunax sp. Z400
GAGTAACCTTGGTGTACCACCAGGTCCTGCACCCTGGGAAAGCCTGTAAAGTCAACACACAGGTTTACCTGGCTCTGTTCCCTGACTCTATCACACAGCAGCGTCAACACTTGGGGCTTTACATGAGAGGAGTGAGCAACCAGTGGAGGTTAAGAGGGTCAACAACGACTCAGCGCTTCACCATCCAGCTGCCAAAAACTCTCTCGGATCTGAGGATGTAAGACTCCAGAGAGAGAAGAAAGGCAGCAGAGAGGTCTGAGTCTCCGCCTCCATAATCAAACACGGGTCATCATTTCTGTTTAACTTTATGACTTTCTGTCAATTAAAATGTCAAATGTAATTATAATGTTTTCATATCAATAAAATAAGTTAATTCACAATTATCAGTATAATAATAATCAGTCTATTATGAATTTACAATTCCCAACATTTAGAAAGTAAATTGTTGGATATTGTAACAGTATAAAGGTAAAGCACATGATAGTTTACATTTCATGGATGAAAGTTAGCTTTTAGCTCTGCATAGTGCCATAAATATATTTCCAATTGTGGCAACCTGGTGGCAAAGACGCACAGGCCTACCAATATAACCACAACATTACTGGTCCAGTTCCAGCTGGGTACCTCTGTTTCCTGATAACCTTCTCTAATCCTATGCTGTTTCCTGTCTGCCTATCAACTGGCACTCATTACAGCGCATACCTACGCCAAGGCCCAACAGATATCCCCCTTTATACAGATCCACAACAAAATTCAATCGGGCCTATTCTGAACAAAGACCCATCATCCTACCAAGTTTCATGGAAGTCCACTCTGTAGTTTTTGTGTACTCCTGCTGACCAACCAACTAACAAACAGACATGGGTGAAAACATAACCTCCCCTGCTGAACATGCACGTCAATAAATAATGGCAATATGGCTCATATCTACTTCCACAAACTATAACTCATGCCTTGGCTTATAGCTATAAGCTGCATATACAATATAAGGGAGTGTGTGTGTTTATGTGCACTGTTGGGCCTGTTTGCAATATAGTGTGGCTGTATGCTGTGCACCATAACCATCCACATGTGTTTTCTATTATATCCTCTTGTTTCTCCCCAAGACTGTAACACAGCATCACGGATATTTTATTTTTATGGGAATGCATGAGATCCCAATCACATTTCCCAATCAGACCCAGGTGGAGCCATGTAAACACGCATGCAATAAAATCTGAAAATGAGGCACACACACACACATATGCACACACTCACACACACTATAAGTGTAATTAAAGTTTCTGACTGGAAGAGAAAGCTGTATAGAAAACAATACTCTATTGTGGGGGGAAATGTTCCAGTCTAAACACCTAATTAAGATATCATATATGCACATGCAGGGCCGAGTTTGAGTGTTGCTCTATGATAGAATGGATAAAAACAAGACTTTGCTTGGTAAGCAAAAGTTTTACAGTAACATGAAACCTAATGCTCCACAGGCTGAGCTGAACTGCTTAAAATCCATCTGGCGAGTCTTGTCTTTCACGTCCATCTGCAAAGAAATCTGTTTGCTCCTTTAAAAGGAGACCAGAGCTAAAAGTGCAGAGCAGCGCTGCAGGAGCAGACATGGTGGGTCCTGAAGGATAAATTCACTGTAATGATTTTCAGTGGTTATGGTTTCGAGGTTGGTATTTTACGCTCTAACTACTTGTCTGGAATTTTAGACACTCTCCAACAGGAGCACACCTGCTTCAGCCCCTCACTGGTGATGCCTTTAGGGACCTATAGTTGCCGGAGAACTGTTGAAGGCAGTGTGCAGGAGCTCGTAAAAGCTACCCAGCTGATAATTAATGGCCATGAGGGAGACAGAAGTGAGAAACTGCAGGAAAGGCTGTAGGCATTGTATTTTATCTACATGCAAAAATCAAACAAATACTTTCATTATTGTTCACCGAATATCATGCAATGACAAGGGTTGTGTTTGTTATGTAAGGAGTGCAGCCTAAAAAACATCTTTGACTGGAATCCATTTTGATTGAATATCCAGCCCTGAACTTTAAAGCTACACTGTCAGATTGGAAAAACATCAGTTCAAGCCAAGAAGCTCTTTTTTTTTGTTGCCATTTCCGCCTACTCAAATCAAGTTGTGCATTCAACTAAGACCAGAAGTGCTGGCTTCAAAATCAGCCGAACAAGTCCACCTGTATTCCTAAACAAAGCATAAAATGGCCTAACAACTACCAGCGCTCTTAGCACCCAATCACAACATACAGTACAGTGCTGGGATTTCTTCTATATTTGTGTGTTGAGAGCAGAATCCATGTTTGTCCTCCTGGCCCTGAAGCAGCAAAGCCTCCCCATAACATTACACTGCCACCTCTATGTTTAACTGTAGGTATAATGTTCTTTTCATGGAATGGTGAGTTTGGTGTACGCCAGATGTAACAGGACCCCTGTATCAGTCCATAGAATAATCTCCCAAAAACTATTCAGATTAGCCTTAATGTTATTCTGGGTTAGCAGTGGCTTTTGCCTTGCCACTCTTCCATGGATTCCATTTTTGCCCAGTGTCTTTAGAATAGTGGAGCCATCAACACTGATCTTTATTGAGGTGAGAGAGGCCTG
This sequence comes from Chaunax sp. Z400, assembly GCA_037577475.1. Classification (NCBI taxonomy): domain Eukaryota; kingdom Metazoa; phylum Chordata; class Actinopteri; order Lophiiformes; family Chaunacidae; genus Chaunax; species Chaunax sp. Z400. The sequence goes on from CM075188.1 coordinate 10,610,108, forward strand.
CAGTTCTTTGGATGTTTTCTTTGGATCTTTTGTTACTTCCTGAATGAGCCTTCACCGTGTTCTTGGCGGAGTTTTTGGAGGGTTGGCCACTTCTGGGAAGGTTCACTATTGTTCCAAGTCTTCTCTGTTTGTAGATAAGGTGTCTCAAAGTGGATCTGTGGAGTCCCACAGCCTTAGAAATAGCTTTGTAACCCTTCCCAGACTGATGTATTTCAATCACCTTCTTCCTCAACTCTTCTGGAATTGTTTTGTTTTTGTTTTTTGGCAGAGTGTGCCACTGGAGAGACCTATTAGCCAGCTTCATGCTTCTGAAAATGGTCTATTTTATTCTATTCTATCTCTATGGTCATCATAGAGGTGATAGATGTTAAGAGATTGTTTTTTCTCTTCTTTTTTTTTACCTGTAAAGCATCTTTGAGAATCTTGAAAAAAGCTCTATAAATAAAATGTATTATTATAAATGTATGATTGAACAGGGCTGGTAGTAATCAGGCCTGGGTGTGTCTAGTCCAGCTGCAACCGCTTATTAATGGAGTTCGGTAGTTTTTTCATTCAGTTTCTAATGGGGCAAGTACTTATTCCCCCTGGTGATTTAGATATTAGATAACCCTTTTGCCTTACTAAACAAAATTAGCATCTAAAACTTTCGTTTTGTGTTTACTCGGGTTGCCTTAGTTTTATGTTACATTTTGTTTGAAGATACGACACAGTTTAGTATGAGACACGGACAAAAAGAGAAGAAACCAGGAAGAATACTATACTAATACTTTTTCACAGCACTGCACATTCACAACTTTTCAAATTTAAGGAAGCTTTACCCTTATTGTGGACAATATCTTCCTTTACAGGAAGTAGTGAAGTATACTGCATTTGGAATTCTACAAAGTGTCATCAGCCAAATATGTTTAATGTGTGTGTAGGTATAGTCTCACTGTAGCTGGTCGAGTTGAATCTAGTTTGAACTAAACCAAAATAAAAGTAAGGCCCCCTGAAAAGGATCACAGCATATATTTATTTGAGGGCTTGTGAGATGATCAATGAGACATCTGATATTTTCATTTTTGTTGAATACTGAATAATTTGAACCATTATTATAATAAAGAGGAAATACTTTCATCACCCAAAAAGTATGGAAACCTCTGGTTGAATCTTTAACAAGGTGACAAATTTTATAAGATTATCATGTGTTTTTAATATATCTATATGTTAGCAGTGACAGTTCATTCATTCCCCAGGCTGTTATGTGTCGTCAGTGGTAGCCAGCAGTGCATCCTGAGGTTCTTTTGACGTTAAAACGTGACCTTAGATCTGTCCTTATAGCATGTAATTAGCAAAGACAGGGGAAACTGAGAGACATCAAGGTGGACAGACAGATAATAACAGATAATAAGTTTCAGAAAAACAGACAAACAAAATGAGTCTGCAACTTGTAAACAAGAGAGAGAGAGAGAGAGAGAGAGAGAGAGAGAGAGAGAGAGAGAGAGAGAGAGAGAGATATGAGGCCACATGTGCAAACACAGAAGAGGATTTACTGTGTGTTAATGTGCATCTATCTTTCAGGGTCTCTACAATTATTTGGTTTTTGTGACTTGAGCAGCCTTCTCTGTAGTCTGGATGAAAGCGGCAGCCTAAGATTAACATCAGTAATCACTGAATAATGGAAAATATCACAGAAGATGCCATTTTTTGTCACTATGGCTTTGGAGCCAGTCCCCAACTCAGAGACAAGCAAGTTATTCAAACGCAGAAGGTCTGCTTTAGGCTACGAGTAACCTAATCCTGTTCTAACGCTAGGTGATGAGTGAGGTTCTGGTTTGGGCAGGGTCAAAGTTCAAGCACGTGTGGGATACAAAGTCAACACCGTAGTATTTAAAGAATATTTATACCAAATTACAGCATGCACCCCAGCAAGCGCGTGCACAGCTTGTTTTCTCTCAGCAGAGGCATCGATTTGAAAATACTTCCAATCAAACAACGTCTGTGTCGAGTTACAGTTGAGATTCGTAAGCACAGGGTGTCTCCAGTGTTCTGTTTTGAATGTGGGGATGAAATTACAGCCTTTGCTGTGGTGTGTGATTAGTGTCTGTATGTGAGGATGTCAGTAAGCCTCCGCGCTCTGAAGGGAAGGGTTGCTAATTGAAATGACATTTCAGATAGATCTATGCAGTGATGACACACGCCTTATGCGGTCTTATGTGGTTCCTCTGCACTCTCTCATTCTATCTATTTCTCTCTCTCTCTCTCTGTGTGTGTGTGTGTGTGTGTGTGTGTGCTTTAGCCTAAAAAAAATATGTGTATACATCAAATATCAAGTTACAGACAGATAATGGAGTGATGGTGTTGGATCAAATCTCCCTTGAACCTTCTCTCCCTCTCTGTTTTCCAACTGTCTGAACATATAAAAAGCGCTAAATGTGAGCACATTATCCACTCTCCTCTCATATCCACCACAGGCATTTCATATTTTCCCTGCCATAAGCAATAAGTCTTTCATTCTTGCTTTGACAAAATGTTTTTTTTACCCTGATAAAGACGGTTTCCTGAGAACACATCCATCCAAGAGAGCACACAAGAAAGGCCTTAAAGGAAAAATCAAAAACTATTATCCAATACTGTTATAAGTCTTCCAACTGTGGTGATCAATGTGTTCCTGGACCTAAGGTGTGGTCACGTTTTGTAATTTCACTTTTTTTTCCCTCTCATCTTGATACTTAGACTTCCATTACATCTTTGTTCCACAGAGTTCGGTGAAGCGCAGAGAAAAGGGGGGAGAATTGATATTGGAATAAGATCAAGTAAAGATTTGCACTCCTCATGAACTGCATGTGTTGATTTCTGAATGTTAAGTAATGGTGATTTAGAGCTGGATAGAGACACTTTACACAATGGGGAAAATATCAATCATGTCAAGTACAATATATTTTGCTTAGATAATAAGTTTGAAAAACTGAAAGCACGTGTCATATTTAAAAAAGTGTTTTTAACAGTGTTTTAAGGTAGATTTTCTCTTAAGATGACAGTGTTAGAAGTTATATGGAAGTTCTACTGGGTAGAAGTTGTACTCCTGCTTTACATCCTGCCACCCAGGCAGTAACTAATAATTATACAGTATATATAATTATCTATTAATCAAGACAATATTTAGTTTAAAAATATGCTCAACTAGACGTCACTCAGAGAGCACAAACCTCCACCAAGACAGCCCAGTGTCCCCATTATGTCATGGCACCTAAAAGCAATAATCCCATGATGGTTTGGCCCTTTTGATACGACTCCTTGACCATGAAAACCTACCCATAGAATATATTATTAGTTTGATAAGTTACCAGATCCAGATCAAACTGTGATATGTGGTTGATCTTATCGAGATGTCATTGTGTAATTTTTGTCCAAGCATTACTGGAATAATGAATGAGGTTAGAAGCAAACATCTTGTAATTGCCCCTATCCCACAATGGTAAAGAATCCTTCAAAAAACATTCTGGATCCAGTTGATGATCTGGATCACCACCAAAATCGGGTCATACCCTATCTCTCCAACAAATGTCATCAAAATCTGTTCGTAACTTTTTGGATAATCCTGCTAACAGACAAGCAAACAAACAAACAAACCAAATGTGGCAAAAACATTACCTCCGTGGCAAAGGTGATAATCGTAAAATTCCCAAAACAATTCCCAAAGCACAAAGTCATGCTTTCAAACCATTTTTTTTGGAAAACAGTGAAAAGAAAAAAAACTTGTACTGTATATGATAACAGGGATGTGAAACTGACAAAACAATTATATTGGAGATGCCGGAAATAACAAATGCTTGGGATTTTTCCATTCCAAAATCTGAAAATGTGTCATTGATTTATTTTCTATCAATTGACCGATCACACAGAAAGAAGTTCTAGTCATGTTACTGTATGAAGGGCATTGAGGTTAGCATCAGGTATTATTCGCAGAAACAATATTGGCCTTTTCAAAGTGTGTACATATAAATAAAACACACCCACACACACACACATACACCAAACGTGACCTTAGGGTCACCTCAACCTCGACAACAATTATTCCATTGATTGGTTCCACCTCCCCTGAGTCTGCTCATACATATTCTCAACTCTTCATCTGAGTGTCAGGTGAAGTTACCAAATAACTTTTCAACGAGGTAGAAAAGAGGCCTCTGTGCGAACATCTATCACCCACATACCACAGGAGGATACCTACATACCACCTACGTAACACCTACATAGAGGTGGAGAACACACACACCAGCTCCATGGCACAAAAGCAGGACGTGTACTGGAGGGAAGCTGTATTCAACATTTCATCAGCTGACAACAGAAAACTTTGACACAGTATTCGCCACAATAAATTAGTAAGTTGTTCAGTTTCTCCAAAATATATAATCCGAACTACCCCACCACAATAAAGCAAACAAAAATGTGAGTCTAAATTAGTCACATGATTTTTACATCAGTTCTTTTGGTGCTTGTAAAAAGACAAAAGAGAAGCATTTGTATGATGCAGAAAACACGTCCAGACAGCCAGAATCACATTTAAATCAGTTCTTTTACCATTTTAAGGTCCTGTTGGAGTTTTTATAGCATTCAGAAAACGTCTTTATTTAAAATATGTTCTTAGACCCTGATGATTATTAGAAAAGTTATTTAAATAAATCACATCCAAGCGCAAAAAAGTAAAACAGTAAGCTCAGTTTGAAACAGCTGGATTAACAACAGTACTGCATCAGTGGACTCTGCTGTCCTCTCTTCTAGTCTGTCATGCAAACAGTGGCTACTTCAAACAAAACGTACATGGAGTTCAAACATGCAACTTAAAGCTCCCACTATGAAACACTTCAAGGAAACTTTAAAGTAAACTCATAGGCTTCAAGAAAAGAGCTTTGAAGAGTTACAAGTCCTAACTTTACAGTGGTAAAGTTTACAAATAAGTTTAAAGCAAAGGGATGACTTACTTCTAAGATGTCTTTTCCGTTCAGACCATTTGGTCAGAGATGGCTTTAGGTTATTCCACTGACAGTCAAAATGGTTGGATGTTACAATCCGAGCCCTTCAGTCTCTCACTCGTCTGCTCTCTGTCTGTCAGCTGCCTTCCCCACGGCTCACTGGCGTGCACATAGGGAAAAAAGAGAGGGAAAGGAAGGAAAGAGAGAGAGAGAGAGAGAGAGAGAGAGAGAGAGAGAAGGCAGAAAAAACCCTTCACATTCTGTAGATTCTTGGGAGCGTGCCAAAGTCCCAGAATTCCACATGCCACACATAAGGTTTCAATTAAGTTTGAATCCAAAGCTCAATCATAAAGCTTTCTTCCCCCTGAAAAGAGCCTTTCTTCTGATAGCTGGAGGCTGAAGCAGCCATGATGCAAAGTAACATTTGAGCTGCTGTCCTGTTTCTCTGTCATTTCATAACACATTTATAGACCTTTCACTGTATCTGTTTTTTCAAATCAAGCATGCACTTCAGATTTGTAGTTCATTTAAAACTTTTGAGTGTGATCAAATTAAATTAAATACTGATCTTTGACTATTCTAGAAATATGTGCTAGAAAGTTTTACAATGTGAACCTTGCAGTTCATCACAGCCTTAATAGTCAAACCATATCCATGAAAAATGTGAGTCATGAGGCGTCACCCTCAGGGTGCTGTTTTACTCCTTATGGGGTCCGAACTGTATGACCAGACTAAACAAAATCAGTGGTTATTAGAACACGTGAAAGTTTCTGCGACTTGAGGCTTCTCTTAGTTCTTGACATGAGAAGGTTGCCTGTAGTGTCTCCTGATGAGGAAGTCATACTATCCTGCAGTGAAGTGACTCACATTTATTGACAATTTTTTGCACTTTTTCCATCTTCAAATTGGTTAGTCAATTTTGGGAATGGATGGATTCAAAATTCAAACCCCATGATTCTAATGGCTGAGAGGAATTTAAGTATTTTATTGTTTATCTTATTGTCCACTCGAATTGAGGTGTTCTCCAGCTGTTTGTTTTTTTCTTCATATTTTTAGGCATGCTAGCCTTCTAGGGATGGCACTATTTGTATTTCTGTTGGTCTGTCCATTCAATACTTTCATTCAGACTGAAACATCTCAACAACTATTGGACTGATTGTCATTAAATTCTGTTTTGTACAGACATCCATGACCATGGTATCCTGAAGATGAAGTCTACTGACTTTGGTGATTGTCTTCTAGCATTTGCACTTGACATTTGTGGTTTTGACTGATAATTTAGAAAGATTCTGTTGCCAAAATCACATTAAAAAAATTGCATTTGACCAATTTAACTCAAATACCTGCAAAAGCTGCCCTTTGTTTTTGGTGCTAATTACTTGTCCGTTCATCTGTCTGCGGGATTACTTTAAGTTATGGACGGATTTTGATGAAATGTTTTGGAGAGGTAGGGTTCAGCCTAAGGAACCATATGTTGATTGGATCAACATATGGTTCCAGTTTTCTTTCTTTTTTTTAAAGGATTTTTTACCATTGTGGGATAGGGGCGATAACAAGACTTTTCCTTCTTACTTTATGGATAATGCCTACAATGCTTGGATGAAAATGACACAGAGACATCTTCATTAGATCTACCACATATCCAAGTCTGATCTGGATCCAAGAAATATTCTGAGCTGGATCCAAGTAATATTCCAGACCTAGTGTTCCAGAATGTTTAAATTTATCCTAATCCTGAAGAAATCTTCCATTAATGAAATATCATTTTGACTGAATAACTATCAATCTAATAATGATATCAATATCAATATCATTCCAAATTCTGGGGGCAAATGGTATCATTCTAATACGTCAAGTTAAAATGGTGAACATGGTAGGCAATGCTAACATTTAGCATTGAGCTCAAAGCACTGCTGCCCTTTCTAGACTTTTGATCTCATTAGACACTGAAGAAAATATGGCAATGGTTCAAGATTTTCCTAAAAAGATTCACGGTATATCAAATCAGTACAAAGAGCCATAGCACACCATCAGATTGTTTTTCTGAGTACCCATACTGCATACTTCACATTATAACACGGTTATGGAGCTGGAGAGCGACAAAGAAAGTAAGTCAGAGAGGAGCCACAAAGAATATTTCCTGAATGGCTGCAGCAGAGTTTCATGCTCTGGCCCATCTTAAACATAAACCATGTGCTGGAAACTCTGATTCAAGACACCAGGAGCTGTAATGCAAAAAACACACCCTGCACACACAACTAGTGAAACTCATGCAAACTGCTCCCTGCTTTGTCAAACAACCTGCTAATAGTCATTTTAAAGGCCTGCACACACACACACACACACACACACACACACACACACACAGACACACAACATACTGTACAGCAAATACATGGTCTGTATGCACACAGTTAATCACACACACTGACAACACATTCAGCAGGTTTTACAGGTAAGAAATTTATTTAATAAAGATGATTGAAATCATAACATCGCTTGAAGCTGAATAAAATCTAATATTCAGTGATTACAAGCAGAAAAGAAGCAGATATTATAAATACCCCCCACAACCTGTACCATGTACCTCAATTACATGTTAGGAAGAAACATTTTCTAATCATTTCATTACAGTTCAATGTTGTATAAAAATCATCGGATAAAATGAGTAGGTGGTAATTCGCACCTATGGAGCATCCGTCGGTAAATGTAAAAACAAGTCTCGTCAGCAAAATAAATAGATGCACCTGTAGACTGCTTCACCCGGTCAGTGTGACAGGGATTTCGTCCTTCATCTTATGCTGTGTTCAAGTGCTCTTCAAAACAAATATACGCCAAGTATGACGTCAACATACAAAGACAAAAAAATGTCAACCTCATCTTGCTCGTTCATTCATTTTGGATGGCCTCCTTTGTGAACACATGGACACAACATTTGTTATTGCACAGAGATGACATCACAGTTTCTCCCCACAAATGTTGAGAGACAAAGGGAGGTTGTTGGTCTTTGGGCTGTCCCTCTGTCTCTCTCTGTCCCCTTCATTGTCTAAACACCGTTCTTCACCAGTTCATGGACTCCTTTCTCATCAATCATCAGGGTTGGATGAAACTCTCGTCCCCTCACCAGCTCTTCAAGACCCTTAAAGTAGTAAATGATTGATTGTTTTAGGTGGACAGCAGAAGCAGAGAAACATCTGGAGTTTCCACTTAATGTAGTAGGGTTTGCCTCCTTACCTCTCCCCCGTAGGACACCAGCGGGGAGATCTCACATTTGATTGGCATGTCCATTCCGTCCTTCAGGCTGGGTTGGGAGATGAATGAAGTCAGGGAGGATCAGGAGAGAAACAAAAAGAAAGAGAATGAGTGATTCGCTCATCAAGGCAGAGGGACTGTAGGTTAGAGAAGCTGCTCGTCCTTGACACAGCTGTTCTTCTACTGCGGCTTGTGATTAGAGATCAAAAAGGCAGAGAATAAGAGATTCATCATTCACAAACACGACCAGTGATTAGTCCTCTGATCCGACTTCCTCCAGAAGAAAACGGATGAATGACAGGTAATGTGGTGTTGGAGGAACTTTCCAGCACATTACCATCACCCAGCGTCTTTATTTTTAGATAGACAGTAATCATACGTCAGGTACTTCAGGTGTTTTCTGAGCAGCTGCCCACACAGCGGCATCATGAAGACGGAGGAAAATTATGATGATGATTTATTGAGGAAAAAGACTTAAAAAGACTGAATAACATTCATGGGTGCTATGAATTTTATTGAAGCACATGCTCATTTAAAAACAAGCAAGAATATTTGGCAAACTAGCAAGCAATGGACGGCGGGGCTTGTCAAAACTAATCAATAGGTTCATCATCTGTTAAAGTTGTCACTAATGGCAGATAGTGTGACTGGTGCCCATTACCCAGCATGCAATACATTATGTGCATTAGTAGCAATCCTCTGAGAGGAAAATGATCTGTCAGCAAGTCATTCTGACTGTACATCATCATACCAGACGCTAAGAGGACCGTGCCTCCAGTCATCTAAACTGATCGTCGTTGCCATTTCCTTCATCACCACCGACTGTAAAGAGTCAGGAAAATGGCTGCAAACTCTGGCACATGTTTCCATTTTCAGTGGTAATGAAGGGAAAGGAGACGCCAGGGATCAGAGGTAATATTATATAGTGTTAACACGTCTGAGAGAGAGGAAAAGAAAGCCATAACACCATCGCCATGCACTCTGTACTGCAGGGGGATAATAATTACTTTCTGTTGCCATCATCTGTGACACTGCTTGCTGCTCCGTATCTGGAAACATTGCACGGGACACACAGGAGCAAGACCAAGCATGTGAGAAGGTGAGAGTTTGAGGCTAAGAGAATATGATGTGTAACATTCAAATAACAAAAGGGTCAATGAATGTAGTGTGGGGACCGCTGGGAAGGTGGGAATGACCACGAGGAGTCTGTGTCATGCCAAACATGATGGGTCCTGTATGTGTGACAAGACATGCATGATGCTGTGTAGCAGCGAGCTGGCTATGGTCACCTGGGTATGGCGGGCACACGTCTGCCGTTTTCGTCGATGAAGTGGCCCCCAGTGTTCAGCACCCAGCGGTGGTGGAGGGACATGAGGGCGTGTCTGGCGGTGGTAGGTGTGTCCTTTCCCTCTAGACTGTCTGCATTCTTCAGCGGGGAGAACTCATCCTCCCGTAGCACCTCGTACACAACAAATGTCCTGATAGACACACACAGCAGCATGTCAGCACAAATGCAAACATGCCAGAGGGCAGAAAACAGTTCACACAATCTACCACACCACAGAAAATTAATTAGAGTAAATTTGGATAATTAAATGTATTATCATTTATCAAGCAAAATCACAAAACATTCTCCTTTTCCAGTGGCTCAAATGTGAAGATTTGTTGTGTTTAGCATTATATACAGTATGTACAGGAAAATACCAATTAATAGAAAAATATCTAATTGCTGCCTTAGTTTGCTCTGCATTTCACTGTCCGTCTGCTGTAAAGTCGACACATGGTTGGAAGGAAAAAGTGCATCTTATCGCTGTCCAGTAATCCCTAAATATGTTTGCTTAAAAAAAAAAAAAATAAAAAAAAACAAGTGTTCCTTTATAGGTTACAAAGCTGAAAACAGGCCGGTTTTTCTATTTTGGAGACACATGGATTCACATTTTAATGCACTCATCAAAATGGCTGTTACCAACTCAGAGCTGCCCTTGAGCAAGGCATTTAATCCCCAGTCGTACCAATGGAGGTGCTCAGTAGCCACAAATGAGACTGTAGATATACTTGGGAAGCTTTAAGCTGTGAATTTGTGTAACTATAGAAATATGTACAAAGTGTTCCTGAATTAAAGAGCCTTGTCATTGGTAAAACTACCTCAGTTCAATAAAACTTTAAAGAAATAGTTTTGTAACAAATTGAAACATAATGTTACAATAATTTTTATGGTGTTTGTGACGCTCAATAAAATATATCTTCAAGTTAAGTCTTTCAAGAGGTGTTTAATTTACACAGCCATTCGTTTAGCAATGATTGTTTCTGGTCTAGGGGGCTTCATTTGGTCCAAGGATATGGAGCCGTTTCTGGGGAAATTAACCTAACTAATCAAACCAAGGGCACTGTCACAAAATAAAGAGTCAGAAATTTAATATGCATTAGCAATTGGCTGATGAACAGCAATCAACTGTGCAATGCCTTTTGACTAAGACATACATAAAATGTGGCACATGTCTACAAGAGGCTCAAGCAAACAGAACAGAGACAGAACAGAAAAAAAGTCAGACTTTAAAAAAGAAATCTGGGTGCAGTGAGTCATTTCATATAGATTCGCCGTAATCCATCTCCCAGCATCAAAAACTATTTCTCATCCATTTAACTTTAAAATACAGGGGATAAACCTTTGAGGAAGCTTGACATGTCCACAGTGGTTTTCTATCAGTCATTACAGGAATCCTTTCATTAGATGTAAAGTTCTATTAACAGAGACATGACTCAAAGCTGACGTCATGAGTGTGCAGCTCATAAACCTGCAGAGAGCTTGGCAGGCTCAGTCTGCTTGACCAAACCTACAAGAGGGACAGGGGCTGGTGGGATTGGGATCAGGACTGGAAAAAGGAGGTGGTTGATGCATGAAAGGACAGATCAAGGTCCAGTTAAAACCTGGGTCTGAAGGCCTGCCAGAAGAACATATCCAATCCAGCCACTTCTTAAGAGAAGCCTAAGATATTCATTGCATTCTCAAGGCCTTTCAGTTTGAGATGAGAGGCTGTCTGCTGATGCTGTCACACACTCCGTGCCCTCTGTGGAAAAAATGCATTGTAACTCACTTGGCGAACTGGAAGATGTCAAAAACGAACTTTTCCATTTTAATCCCATTTGGTTTGTCTGGTTGGATTAGTTGACCCTTGGCATCCACATGTGGGATTTTCTTCTGGGCCACGTGGTGCTGCAGCTGTGGCTCATACTTCCTGAAGTACAAACAGAGACAAAAAAGTGAGAAAGGTCCTGGTTCACAGGAGATCAGCACTTCTGAGCACCAAAATAAATCGGTTTTGACAGAGAAGAGCAGAAACTGCGTGAAAAGTGTGAATATGTTCAGTGTGCATTAGTCTTACTGTACTATGTCCTTGAGGAAGGAGAAGCTGAAGAAGTGATTGGCCACGTTTCCTGCATTGAACATGAGTCGGCCGTCAGGGCTGCGCTTCTGAGCAGTTTCCAGGGTGATCTCGCTGTACTCAACCACCTGATAATGCCCATCCACCTTGCAGACCACACCCACAGCCTCTGTTGGATTGGTTTTCTCCACCACCTGGAAACCATGTCTGTTTTTGTAAATTGCTGACAAAAAGACTGTGGCAACTTGGACAACTGAACTATTAACACGGTAAATCCACATCGTCACAGATTAAATTGTGCAATACGCTATCATGTAGGAGTAAAAATGAGACAAAGGTTTAAGTAGGTTTTTATATATAAACTCAAACTTTCTTTTTCTTTACTGTATTTTGCTCTGCATAAAGCCAGCAAGTTAAAGTCTGCACTAAATGAAACACAACCCTCTCCCCATCTGCTGGTTGCTAATAACAGAGTGGAGTCCTGATGAGGAGGTTTGTGAACAGGGTGGGGTTAGGGGTAGGGGTAGGGGTGGTGGTGATGGTGGTGAAGCCACATGAAGTGTAGCGGAGCTCAGTAATTTATGATGGGAGGGTGGGACTCTGCTCTGATCTGATCCTTCCATCTCTGCTCCACCACACAACTCCTAATGTCCAACAGCAGCGGAGTCTGGAACATCCACACGCTTTAATATTTCAATACATTTTCTTTTGGCTGGAAAATATACACAGTGGGATAAAATATATTTCAGTGTGGTACTGCTAAAAAATAACAATCAGTTGTGTTGTTGAGTTAGTGATAAGAGCCTCACACTGGATCTCTAATATAATAAGATAATATCAAAAACATATCTTATTGTCTTGCTGAAATAAGCAAAGGCTTCCCTGAAAAAGACGTCATCTACTTGACAGCATATGTTGCTCCAAAACCTGTATATCATTCAGCATTAATGGTGCCTTCACAAATGTGCAGGTTACCCATGTCATCTGCACTAATGCACCACCATACCATCACGGATGGTGTCTTTTGAACTGTGCACTGATAACTAGCCGGAACAAGTGTAACAAGTCCCTCTCCTCTTTAGCCTGGAGGACGCGGCGTCCATGATTTCCAAAAAGAATTTCAGATTTTGACTCATCAGACCACCGGATTTCATAACTTTTCCAGTCTTTTGTTGCCACTGTCCCAACTTTTTTTTAAACCTGCTGCTGGCATCAAATTCAAAATGGGCATAAAGTTTTGAAAAACAGTCACATTTCTCATATTCAATATTTGTTATGTTGTCCTTGCGCAATTTTCAATTAAATATGAGGCTTCAATGTTTTGCAAATCATCACATTCTGTTTCTATTCACAGCGTCGCAAGTTTTTTGGAAACGGGGTTGTAATTGTTTATTGATATTTGCGTCTCCTACTGGAGACAAAAACTACTCAAACAACTCTTACAGCAAGAAACCCAACTGATATCAACAGCAACAGGCCAATCAGTCACTTCACCCACTGCAATTATTTTGCAATATTACTTTTCCACTTCATTTTCTCAAGATTTTCATGTGCCTGCTTCCACATTGTCACTGATAAATGCCAATGATTTGGAAAGTCACACTTCACCTCTCTGCCACGACTTTTCACCAAACAGCAGAGAGCTTCAATGGGACAACATAACACATGAACGCTAACATCAAATTAGATCCTAACTACTCAGCACAATACGTTCCAGTCTTTCTGTAAATGTTGTCCCTTAGTAATCCAACATGTGATTGCAGTTCTATTAGTGTTGATACATAGTTTTATATGTAATCTTTATCATTGTTTCATCTCATAACAAAATGTAACATTGGATTTTAGTCACGTATTGTGTAAAGTGTTGGTTTGTATTGTCTTTTGCATTGCAGGAGAGGACAGTCACAGTATTAAAAAAAAGGACTAAACTATCTATGCTGGTGTGTTTTCTTTCTAAACTTGTCAGAAACTAATATTTTGTGAAGTGAATCCCAACTGTTTATTCTATGTCCAGTATGTTAGATGTGCTGAAATATCTAGCCAAAAAATTGAGGATTATAAATTAAAGAAAATAATAATTCATTATGAATGTGGCTTATTTAGTAAAAGATTCCAGTTCAACTATGGTGAACTGCTTTTCTTCCTTCTCAAAATTAAATTACACTCTGTCCAAACACATTGTTTAGGAAAAAGTGGCGTCTCCCTCCTGTTATTTGAGACCATGGAAAGGAAGATTCTGGGCTGGAACCCTTACATTTCCTAGAAAGCCAAATGAATTCACTGCTCAATAAGACTACAGGCCTCTATCTCCACCCAGTGCTGAGATGTGAAAGGTGCAGCTGTCTAGAAACTCTTAAAACTGTTGTGACAGCAAACTTTTAATACGACATAGACACACACTATGATCTTAAATGAAAGTTCATCCCCCTTTACAGCATCCTGGAGTTAAGACTACGCTGTCTCATCAGACTGAACCACATTTAGTCATTATGGTTTGTCGTACTTTGGTTATTTGTATCCATCCTAACTTATTATGTGCCCTATATATACACATTTCTTTGCCATTTTTGATTATTTAATTTTGATATAATCATATTACTTCCTGATGTAATAAAAGGTAAGTGAGTTTTTTAGTGTTACTGGTGCACAATAGAGAGGCATCATTTTAACAAATAACTTAATGGCAGGAACATAATAGATCCTGCTGCTGCGCCAATCCTGGTTAACTTCTTTTAAAATAAAGTGTCTGACATTAAGGAAAGGCATTTAACAGCTCAGTAGGAAACGGTTATTATCACAAAAATAAATGTAAAATAAATCCAAAATGTGACAGACTACATCGTGATTCGGGTGTTGTGATCAGGATGGCTGATTCTAAGTTAAAATTTAGTTAAAGTTAAAAAAAAAAAAAGTTAAAACTATGAAGCCACATCTAATTAACACAATAATTCATGTTAGAAATCCTTAAGAAGTGAAGAGAAAAACAGGAATAGGCATAAAGAGCAGGCGTGACCGACCTTAGCTCCACAGTCCGCTTCCTTCTGTACACAGAAACCTATAAAGGCGGGGTCCGCCACTTTGACCAGGATGTTGTCCACACAATACACATGGATGAAGTCAATCCCCCTCCGCTCCATGTCATCCAAGATACCCTGTCTTCCCAGTGCTCTGTAAAGACCACCATTCCCATCTAAAATACAAACACAGACACGCTTGTTGGAAACACAACAACTCTAATTGACAAAAAGGGCAGAAAAACAACACCGTGAATGGAGCCAATAAAAAACCTGAGTGGTGCTCACCAGGGGCCATGGAGAGCTTTCCTTTGTCCTCCAGGATGATCTTGCCTTTATAATCCATGGCTGGCAGCATGCCCTGCTGAAAGAATACGATGTTGTTTTTGTCCAAGCCAAAAAAGTTATGTCGTGAGAAGAAGTTCTCGGTGGCCTCCATTGTTCTGCCGCTGGTCATGATGTACCTGAAGGCAACACAGGAGGAACATACAGGCTTGGTTGACGAATTACTTCTTTTACTCTCTATTTCAAATAATCAGGCAACTTGCACGCTTAAGAAACCCCTTCCAAGTAAATAAATACTCTCTTTTCTTTTTAAATTGCAGTTGAAAATGTATTTGGAGGCTGTCAAGAAAAACAAGACATACCAAACCAGAGACATATAAAGTTTAAATATATGACAGACAATAAAAATGTAATAACTTCCTTAAAGAAACAGACCTGCAGAACACTGTCATTCTGAAATAATCATCTTTTACTGTTAAGCCTTATCAACAGTGTTATTAAGCCTTTATACACTCCACTGCTTTGCTGGTATCTCCATCTTCCACATTTTCAAACTATCCCTTGATGTGCTCTACAGTGAACTAATCCTCTTACAGTAACAGAACTTAGCTTCCTTGATAGAATTCTTGGGAGTGACTTTATCCTGTCAATCATCATACAAAAACAACTGGGACAAAGAGCTTCGACTGTCAATATGAACAGTATTAAGTTGCACAGATCTGATTTTGCTTTTCCTCAAATAAAGCTGACAGGCACACTATAGCTTAAATGTCTTAGTCCATCTCTTCCCAAACAACACAATGTCTTACCAGGGAATGCAGCACTTGATATTGTGCCTTTGCTCAGCCAGCTGTTGCAGCTTCAATATGCGTTCAGCCTGGATCTGAAAGAGGGTCTTGTGGGACGGCAGCCCCACATTGTACATTCCTTTGGGATAAGATACCCCCAGTCTGGTTCCCTGGCCCCCAGCCAGCAGAAGGACTGCCACTTTAGTCTGAGAGATGCAGTGCAGGCCTGAGGGAGCACAGAGGGCTTTGAATCGTCTTCAACAGTGGCGAGAATGTGTCCTATAAAATGTCTTTAAGATACACATTAAGTTCTACACATTGATATGGTGATGCACAACAGACTAGAACAATATCTAATCTCCAATGATGGCTATAGTGCATTCCCTTTGGAAATATGTCTTGGATAGTTAACAACAGTTTATTAAGCAGTCAGCCAACATTTTATGACTACTTCTACAGGACTTTGGCATGAGTCCTAATAAATTTGCCCTAAAACAAACCCAATCACCCCGCCAACGTCTCTGATTGCCTTTATTATAGGTCATTGGTTAAGTTATTTATAATATATACAGCTTATGTTACATAAACTTCTGCTGCTACGTGACTTAATACGCAACACTCCCTCTTTTTACAAGACACGGTTTATACTAGCAGACAGGGCGGGCCTGTTAGAATATGACTCAACATTTAAATCTGCACACACACAAACACACACACAACCGGATCAGGTCCCCACAGAGCAGAGTGACCTCATGAGTGAGGGTCAAACAGCAACGGCATTTACGTCAGGCACAAATCAGAAGCAGATGTTCTCCGCTGCCTCCCTCCTCTGTCATCCTCCCCCAGGAAAAATTTCAAAAGACCCACTTAATGGTCAGACCCCCACTGCAGGGAGGATTGCGCAAAAGATAATGAACAACGTAGGCTGACTTACTCTTATGTCAGATTTTACGCAGGAGATGGAGACTAGGAATGGTTTAGACAACCCCACAGCGAGCAGAGAGAGGGTTTCTGATGCTACTCAATGTGGATGTCTTCAAAAGTTATTACGTAAGGTTTTTAGGGGGAAAAAAGGGCTGCTTTTGTACGGGTCTACATAATCAGAAACATAAAAAATCAAGACTCCATGCGACATTAAAACATCTGGTTAAACATGTTTAAATACGATTCAGGCTTCCCAGTCGAATACCAGAACATAATTCCCCTGTCTCAACTGTGGACCCTGATTTCATATTCGAAAGTTGCTCAACAAGACTTAATTGCTAGGGCTCAGTCTCTCTAGAAGATATTTCATTCCTATATTAACCACACAAATATTGCCTAACAATTAGTAATTGCTCACATAAACCCATCCAATAAATCCAAACATTGCTAAAAATATCCCATGTTTCCTTGTAACATGTAGAACACCGCTCCCATAAAGCTGTAAATGTGTCCCAAGACAGTAGCTGTATGAAGTGAGCTCACCTGCAAGCTCCCATTCTTTAAGACTCTCCCTGTCCCTTGTCACGCTCCCCTGCACCTCCCAGGGTACCGGCTCCATGCGGGTGTCCATCTTCTCGTGCTTGCTGTTGCTGGACGTCTCCATGGCGCTCTTAAAGAATCCGTTTATCTCCAAAAAGTCCATCCCCTGCAGGTCGAGGGTCAAGTCGGCCTGCTCCGTGGGGCTCAGCTCATTCCAGAACTGCAGGAGGTGAGACTGGCCGGCTTCAGCCAACCTCCGAGTGAGTCCGCTGGTGTTTGGGTCCATGATCGACGGTGATTTTGTGAACGCTGCCACAATGAAACACAGATGAAAATATGGGAAGAGTGGTAAGTAGTGGGCATGACTGTAGCTACCACTGACCATGCCAAGACCATGTCCTCAACCATTTTTTCTGCAAATTTAGGGGTTATTAAGACATGAGGAGGAGTTAAGCCTTTAAAACATGTAACATGTTTTAAAGGCTGAAATTAGAGGCTCTGAAATTAGAATCAGCCTGTAAAACATGTAACATGTTTTACAGGCTGATTCTAATTTCAGAGCGAATATGATTGTAAAACTGATAACAATGACAAGGAATGGGAGGAATTTGGAACTCTCCAAACCTGCACACCAGGCACCTGGCGAAAGGGTGATAAAATGCTGGCATGAGTCATGGCGAGGCAAAACTTTCTTAGGTGGGTCGCTGTGACATAAAGCAACATCCAGCATGGCATGCATATCTAGCACTGAAAATGCAGGCGAAGCCTTGATTGAAGTAACAACGGAATATTTAATTGCTGTCTTTGATTTGTATTATTATTTTTTATTATTAGCACACATTTGCTTAAAACTAAGATTTCCAACCTTTGTGTTACAATAGGCTGTGCTAAGTCTTCAGTGGGATTATGAAGTTGAGGCTATTCTAACCAAAACACAGTAAGTATGCCTCATTTATCTCGTAGTGCAGAGAGAAATTCAGTATTAGCATAATGTAGATAATAAAACAGACTTTTGAAAAGCTTTTCACTACCAGCATGTCTGCTAAGTTATCACTCATTGCATTTAGCCGGTGTCTTCAGCAGGAGCAGCTCAACGAATGACAGCGGCACCAAAGCCGGGCAGAAGCTATCTGCTAAACGGCTAACTGTGGAGGAAACAGTGAGCCCGGTGGAAATGTGAGTTACAATATGTATGTAATGATGACCTCTTACCTCAAGGAAGTGCTCTTCTTGAATGTAAAACCATCAGCGGCAGTAGCTGAGTGATATCTTGCACTGGTAAGGATACCTCCCACCCGGACAACACCTCCTGGTACGTCATGTTGACGTGGCAGTAAGGCAGCGCCGACAAGAGTTTCATGCTGCTTTCACGTGCTCCTCGTATATTTAATAATCCTCAATAAAAAAAGAAGAATGCAATAATTTGAAATCATAAATTAAACTAAATACAGTACAAAGACAAGACATTAATGCTTAAAACTATTACAATTTATGGTTGTTGTTTTTTTTGTAAATATAAATCCCCCCAAAAACTGTACAGCATATGCAATACATGACATATCCTCCATTCCTTTGGTGAGCCTGGAGTAGTGTATACTATGGAGAAGATGAGCAAGCTTCAGTCATCTTTCAATGGAAAATTTAAAAAAAAGATTTGCAGAAAAATCTTAATCTCAAATGGTACATGGTTGATTTATGTGTAAGGTTTGGTGAAGCTAGTATGTATAGTTTGCACGATATGGTCTAAGTGACAAAAAATGATTATGGACGGATATACAGACAGACGACTATATCCCCCAATTTTTTTTTATGTCAGGGGAATAAATAGTTGTGACAGGGGCATGTTTGCCATTATGTTGCATCACCTTTTCTTTTAACCTTTCTGTTGTGTTCCGGTCAAATGTGGCCGATTTACAAGTTTTCTGTCTAAAAAATGTAGTTAATTTCATCTGTTTGACATCAGGTTCCATGACTTTCACACATGGCATCTGAACACACTGGTTCTCAGTCAAAAATGACTGGTCATTAGAAATGAATGGGTAAGACTATGATTAGTATATATAATAATAATAATAATTAGTGACACACACACAGACACACACACGCACACACACACACACACACACCTCATGCCCCTTTTGGCTTCCCCAATAGAATTTTTCCCCCCATTGGAACCACACCTGTTGGCAATTGTCCCAAAAAAAAAACACAAAAGTTTTTCATTGATCTACAACTTTCTCACAGCTCTGGTATGTAAAGCTTTTTTGAGGCCTTGCTCACAGTTCATTCTGTGGCAGTACGATGGCCAAGTGATATACTTTACATGATAGTCTGGATCACAATGACACTGATGACGAGGAGAGAAGCCAGGAAACTGACCGTGAAGATGACATAATAATGTTATTGTTGCTCTGGAATGTGTTCAGACATTAATATGGTTAAGTTTTCATGTGTAGATTTGGGCTTTTGTCCTCTCTTTACTAAATAAATCATGCCAGTCAGTTTTAATTGGGAACACAAAAGATGTTATTTTGCACCACTATTCAAAATTTTTTAAATGGTTTCAACACAAATATCCATGTTAAACTTTGAAACTCAGCAGTCTGTAATAAATAGTGCAATATGTTTCATCTGAGTATTTGTTATAGTCAAAATAATACCTATATAATGCTTTTTTTTCTAATAGAAAAAATTAGTTGTATATGCTCAGGTCAATGAGGCCTACAGACCATAATTAGCAGATGGAAGTTCAAAATTTGTAATGTTCTCAAGAACTTGAGTTGACATAAAGATAAAACAGAGCATTCAGTGATGATATACTGAGCAACAGTGGAAACGCATAATATTAAAAACCCTGTAATTTCTACTCACTAGCCCTAATCTACTGAAACAAACAATCATGTGATTCACTGAATAGACTTTTTAAGTACCCACAACCAAAACATGTTAAATCATTAATAACCATCATTTAGTCATAACATGGAAATAACAGTCATTGGCGCATTTCAGAGTAAACGGTGATGTGATGAGATATTTCTCTGCCTGATTGAAAAGACCTGGTCAAGGTAATGTCCTAGAGAAACAACTCACTCGCTCAACGGACCTCACAGATTTTCAATTAGGTTTAGTTCAGGGCTAATTGTTGGTCAGTCCTCGACCCCCCAACCACCTCCAGCATGCCAGTGGCAGGATCTCGGTCATGTTGACCCGTTTTTGCAGATGTCATTTTCTCCTCAATGTTCATGTCTTTTTACAGGGGAGGGTTTGGGAATGGTTGGATAATCACATCGGGGCTATTTCTCTGAACACCAGTCAAGCATGACCAAACCTTTAATTAATTATCACAAACCCTGGCCTACAAGAAAATGAAACCCGATTTTAAAATGAGTGGTGCATTTTGTAAATGCCTGGAGTGGACATCCACGGGCTCTCCACATACCGATACACTGGTTAGGTGGATTAGCTGCACGTCAATATACAGTGGGGGAGGGTAGGTAAGGAGAGAAGTGCATTTGCTCAGGTGCTGTCCTTAAGTACAATTTTCAGATATTTACACTTTATTTGAGTATACACATTTTTTGTTCTCATTTCCCTGCATTTCATATGGGGATATTGTTACTCCACCAAATTTATTTAAGTTATTGTTACAGAAAAAAAACTCTACAATGAACTGACAAAGTTTAAAACGGTGGTTTCCAGCCTATAGGCTTAGACCCCTGGGAAAACAGAAGCTGACTGCTCCATAGAGTTTGCATTCTTTATCACATTTTAAATGAAAATGATATATGATATTTCATAATATTATATTATAAAATTATTTCATATAATCAATGTCATCAATTTGGTCATGGTGTCAACAATACTTCACATTTTGCAACATTTAATGTCAGTTGTAGCTGTCACATTTCCTTTCCGTCACACTTAAAATGTAAGGACTTACAATCCATTAGCTGCTCTGAGGATCTGGAAAACAGCATCTATTAAAAATGATCTATCATCTATTTAACAATACATCAAGTTAATCATTGCTATGGATCCAAAGTCTGGTTATCTTGTTTTGGACGTTTTCCTCTGCCCTACACACCTCACATTGTGGAAATACAGAAATAGACTGATATGGACAAAATGTGTAAATTTAGAGTAAATGTCAAAGCCTCCATTAAGGCTTGTGCCAGCTCTGAAAGGAGAGATACTGCTGGTTCTTCCTTCGGTGTCAAACTTTGTACTGCAATGAACACTGTTCACACGCACAAAAATGGACAGTTCATTCACTCATGTGCAATATTAATGTATGCCACATTGTGCAATATCGCTAAAGGAATCACTCAAAACAACAATACAAATAATATTTATTTTTTTGTAAAGTTTAATGGCCACATCAATCTTTTTTATACGCACTGAATGAAATAACAGTGGGAAACAAACAAGCTGTTTTTCTTTACTTTTATTTTATTTATTCATTCGTATTTTTGGACTGCCATTTTTACGCTACAGTTTTGAACTGAACCACAAGGGGGCGACAAAACTATGTCTGAGGCGGAAGGAGTTTTAAGTCAGCTGGTACACATTTGTTTTGGGTCTCCTCTTTTAGCTAAAGGTTAGCGAGGTGCTAACAGTTGTCTGTTTCCGCACTCATCTTTTTGGAGGAACAGCCAAAGGAAATGAAGAAGTTTTTCGATGACATTAAGAAGGACATGAAATTCAAATCAGCGGGACCTGGGAAGAAATTAACAGAAGATTCCAGGCAAATATAAAAATAAAAACTTCTCTCTAAAACTAACGACACCATTACACTGCTAGCCACATAGCTAGTTAAATAACATAAGCTAGTCGCTGGTAATTATTGATTATTGGGTCGCTATTAGCATGCCGTACGGTTACCTTGAAGAATGCTAATAAGTGATTTTCACCGTCCTTTGGATGGTGTTTAGCGGGCTAACGGTGTAGCGCCGTCTATAACTGGATTACATAATCCTCAGAACAGCGGAACAGTCCATCTAATGTCATTTAAAGAGTTAATCTCTGAACAATCTTATTTAGCCTGTGCACTAAGTAAGGTAAAATTAATTTTACTCTTAGGTAAGCAAACTTACTGCGATGTGAAATAGCCTAGCTGTCAGAGTTTAACAAGTCTTAGTTTGTAAAGCAAAACTAAGCAACGTCAAGCCACATGTATTTTTTTTAACTTTGTTATTCTGTCCTCACTAAACTGCAGTACCAAGCCCGATAGAGTGCAGAGCAGCTCTAGTGGCAAGAATAATCGCCATGCTCCAAGTGAAGGAGCCCAGATGGCTGGAGCTGCAGCACTGGCCAGGATTGAACAGCGCCAGAAGCCGAAGGTCCAAACCTCTCAGGACGCCATCAGGATCCAGGGTGAGAACCAACCAACCAACCAGCATCTAACAGTGTTTCACTCGGGTTCGGTGTCTGAAATGAAAATGACTAGAAATTAACATCACATCACTATTACCTTTTTGTAGAAATGAAAATTAATATCAATTAGAAATTACACACGTCTCGCTTTAACATGCACTTCATAGGCTGCCATCAGGCTGTATACTAATTTTAGAGAGTAATATTTTTGTCACTCCAGTGACTTACCATTTTTTTGATGATACACTTTGAACCGATGGTGCAATTGTGTATTTGTGAAGAGACATCAGGACCAAAGGAATAAATGTTTGTATATATGATAACCACTTAATCACCATAGCTTTTTTTGAAAAGCTCATATCTATTGAACCCCTGGTCCTGATAGTTTGTTCATTTTTATTTTTATATTAATGCCTTTTTGATTAGGACAGGTAACTTGGTTTCTTACTTTGCTGCATGCAGTAAAACTGCCATGGATATCCCTTGACTGCAAATCCTGCTTCTGTTCTCTGTGCTGTTTGAGATGTTAGGGATGAAGCTTAGTTGGCTTATCCAGATACCGATTATGCACATACCTTTTCCACCTAACTGCAGAGAACATCAGGTTTCTCCTGTAGTGGAATTAATAGATTATTATACCTAATCTTATCTTCATGGCCCAGTGGTAGATAAAGACATACAACGCTTTTCAAAATATACACATTCAATGGACAAAGTAAGAAAACTAGTTTGCAATGCATGCATACAATTAAAGTGTCACCTTATAGGCCTGTAATAACAGCTGATACCGATGACATGCTGCTTATATTATTGGTTGTCCTTATTTAAGATGTTTAGTATACATGGAAGGCTGTTGTGTGGCTGTTGTATTGTATTTAATAAGCAGGTGTCCTTTGAATCTGTTCACAGATATTGGTTGTAGTTTGTATTTTGGGGCCACGTGTCACAAGTAATTCACCTTAATGGTTAAACAGCAAAACATTAGTGCAATGGTCTTGGTTTTTTTAGAATGCAGTGTAAATTTGGTTAAATAATCACAGTATAGTTTCTATTTCTAATTATCTGTTGTCTTGATAAAGACGTGGTTAATAGACAAGACATATAGTTGCATGATTTTTCTGTGTTTGCATGTAGTTAAAAGAGAACTGGAGGCTGAGGCGGCTGCACAGGCTGAAAAAGAAAAGGCAGCTACAGCAGAGGTAAACATTCTCTTAAATCAAATGATACCATTGAGATTAAATTTGGTTCACTGTGATTATTTTCTAGTCTGTCGATATTCATGAATGACAATTGTTTATAGGGATCCAAAGTGCCAGTGAAAGATCCCGCCTGCCTCTCAGTGTCAGGTGTGTATTTCACCTGTCCACTAACTGGAGCAACTTTAACTAAGAGTGAGAGGGAGGCACACATTAAAGAGGCCATTCTAATGGTAATTCTGAGGATGTTGTCCCTTGTTGTCATTTTAGCCTGAATGTGTGTAATTATAAGCAGCAAAATACTTGAATGTCAATATGATGGATTGTTATTCCACTGTTGATTTAAAAAAAAAAAATGTTCTCTGTTGTTACTGTCAGCGGTTTGAGGAGGATGAAGTTGAGGCCTCTGTTATGATGGTCCACACATTTAACAAAGACAGAGAGAAAGTGAAGACTGCTGTTGACATCATCAGCAAGTAAGACACTTGGCAAAGGTTGATGCTAATGCTAACACATGTTAGGTTATCTTCCAACTAAGGCTGCCTGTCACTCTAGTTTTTGACTTGCTCTCTGCTATCCTCACAGAGCTGTATATTATTATTGCATATAGATTTGAAACACTTGTGTAATTTCATGTTTCTTTATTGTTTTTGATTATAGGTATGTTGACAATATATGTAAGTATCCCACAGAGGAAAAATACAGGAAGATTAAACTCAGCAACAAGGTGTTCCAGGTGTGTTTGTATATTTATGACAGATTTGATGGCATCCCATAGAGTATACGCATAAGGGAGACACTTTCGTACTCGTGTAACATTATTCCCTCTTTTGATTTATTTCAGGAGAAAGTTCGTAATGTGGAAGGCTGTAGAGAGTTCCTCCAGTCCCTGGGCTTCATCAGCATTATGCTTCCAGTGGAGGATCAAGGTAAACAAATCCAGATGATAAAAAAAAAAAAGTTCTTTATCGACAGCCCTTTGGGCTCAATGTTTTTTGATTTGATCATTTAGAAAGTCAATCTTGCTTGTTTTGTTTGACTTTCCTGGAGATCAGAGGAGGAAGAGGAGTTCCTAGTGTTACCAATCCAGAGTTCCGATGACCTGGAGCTGATGAAAGAGCGGAGGGATCGTCTTCAGAGAGGAGAGGCGGTCAGGGCTCAGCTGGACAGACAGCCTCAAGTGTTCAGAGCCTCTCCCAACGCCCAACGCTTTGAGCTGCCACCAGAATTCTACAACCTGACAGCAGAGGAGCTCAAGAAGGAGCAGCAGCAGAAGTAAAGACTCCTTTATAATAATCTAGGGATTAAATTAATAAGATTACCAGCCCATGAACAGAAGAACAAATTCAAATTTGATATTTAGCACACACAAAAAAAACACACACACAATTTAAGAGTAAGTGCATTCCAGTACCACAGTGTCATTTAGATGTCAGTAATGTTTATTGCAACAGTTTTTTGTGGAGGCATGTCATCTCCGAATGAGCACAGAATGTCTTTATTTCTCACATCAAATTGTACAGAAAAACTTCAGACTCATTGTGCTTGATTAAATCTTCCATAAGCAATCAAACAGATGTCTGAGCTCTAGTGTACGTCAGGCTGGTTGGTTCCAGTGTTTTAAACAGTTTCCCAGTCTGAGTGAAAATCATTTAGGGGGTTGGAGGAGACCGTGACATCCTCTTGGCCTTAAGCCTACAAACCACTCAGTTACATTTTTATTGAAAATAGTGGCATTCAGACAATCAGCAAACAGAAATTGTTGTAATTAATAGATAGAATATCTCCATATTTGACTTCCTTTAAGAGAGAACCACATTAGATCGAATTGACCATTATTGTTGACGTCCTCAAATACACCCACCAGTAAGGTGTGATGAGGGATTCTTGCATCCCTCCCTGTTTTATGTGCTTCCTCTTCCAGCCACGAAAATACTAAGATGTAACTCACCTTCCTGGACCTTGTCTACTGGTGCTAGACCATGATCATTTCAGAGAGCTTACACTTCATGGCCTTTTTTTCCCCTCTTGTGCGTTTCTCAGGAGTGACTTGGTGGAGAAGAATGCCATGTTGCGCACTAAGGTCATGAGGGAGAAAGAGGAGCAGAGGGAGAGACGGAAATACAACTACACCCTGCTCAGGATCCGACTGCCTGATGGAAACCTGCTGCAAGGTAAGAGCTTCTCTTTAAGAATCAAGTCAGGACAAATCAAATGACTTTTGTTCAAAGCCCTGTTCGAAATGAAAGACTGAGAACAGATGATGTGTGATTCCAGGGACCTTTTATGCGTGGGACCGTCTGCCTGTGCTGTTTGAGTTTGTACGGGAGTCACTGGTCGACGGCTGGCAGCCCTTTGAGCTCATCGCTCCTGGAAGTCAGAAATTACAAGAGTCCGATGAAGTCGCCCTCGCAGAGTGTAACCTGGTGAGTTGACACGGGAGTCCTCCGATGAAACTGGCCAACAGAAAGTACTTGGATGACTTTTTTTGTCACATATTCATTTAGTAGTAAGGCCGGTGATATTTCCAACTGAAGCAATGAATTGATTCTACCAAAAACTATCCAAAACATACATGTGCCATGTTATTACACTGGGTAACATGTTCTGTCATTAAAACAAATCCACAGCACCAAATGTGTATCCATCCACTGCTTAAAATAGTCCCCAAGAGATGTGTAGTTTGTGCCAATTTGAGAAAAGTTTGAACAAAGTTTTTTTTAAATTAATGTATATTTGAGGTCATTCATTTTAAAGAAATGCATCTTTAATAGGAACAAATGAGGTTGGTCTCAATGTACCGAGAATCAGACCAACATATTGTTGTTTTTTGTTCTTTTCATGGGATTAGTGATACAAAAAATACAGAATGACTATATTCTATATATTATATATATATTATATTTATATATGAATGAATCTAGTAAAACCAAAGCACCACTGTGTTTATTCTCTCTGCCATGAAGTGGATGGGAGATATAGGGATGGGTTCCCTCCATCTGTGTTTGTGTGTCACCCTTCAGGCTGAACGAGTTATCTCAAATAACATTAAAGATGGGAGAATAACATTTTGTGGAGAGCTTTGTTATATTTAGTCAATATTATAGATTGACTCAGAAAATTATTGCAAAAAATTGTCTCCAGTCTCACACAGGCAGAATTCCACCTGGATATCTCTCTCTCTCTCTCTCTCTCTCTGTCTCTGTCTCTGTCTCTCTCTCTCTCTCTCTCTCTCTCTCTCTCTCTCTCTCTCTCTCTCTCTCTCTGTCTCTCTGATCATTGTGTCTGAGAAGTCAAACATGCACAGAACTGAAGTGCCTTATTATTTTGTATGTTGGACTATGACTGCAGGGCCCAAGATCTGTGCCCAGTTTATAAACCACTGCTCTGAACTACTGATTAATGGTTATCCTGACACAAGCAGACACACCTACCTATCAATAGCCTGTACCATGCATTTGATTACTAGCAAATGGTGATAAACACATTATACCTGCATTTTAGCTGAACTACACATGCAGAGTATTACACGACTTGTAGCCAAGGGGCATCACTAGACCCTTTTTACTGAGGCACATGCCCCGGAACTGATCTGCTTTGCCCCAATAGAATCTGACATTTGACTTTTAATAAGCTCCTATATATGGCAGTGAATTAATTTAGATCATTTAGATCTACTACTGGGGTATTCTTTGTTTACTTTAAGATTTTATTTACAGTATTAGTCCCTATACAAACGGACGTGTCATCTTTTCTACTGTCTGTATTTGAATTTTCCTTCCACTAATATCAAATGTTGCCTGTATATTTTTCTCCAGGTCCCTGCAGCTCTGCTCACATTTGCCTGGGATGCAGCTGTGCAGGCGGATATAGCTGCAGCAGGTGGAAAGAGCCCCTCCCTCCTTAAACCAGAGCTTCTGGAAACCATTCAGACCCTGAGCTGAGCACCCTGGACCCTCCCTGGTGTGCAGTACCTCCCCCTGGCACTAATGGAATGAAATCGCCCGTTACAAGTGACTACAGCTAACAAATGGTAACTTAAGTCAGGAGCAGTGATAGACTAGGGGCGACGTCACCGTACTGCTTTTGCCGAGCAAACCCCTCTGTCTCCATGTGGGGATACTGCTGCACTACAGACTGTCTTAGCAGCATATTGTGCTGAGGTAAACATTACTAACAGATGTATAAGGAGTATAAGGAGTAAGCAAGGGCCAAGTGTTGTTTTCTGTTGCATCCTGAATGAATGTACATGCTGTGTTTTTAACACTGTGGCAGCAGTCCTTGTGTGCTCTACACTGCAGTAAACCAGTTAGCATGTTGAGAGACTTTGTTTTAAATGTGTCCACACTTTCTGCCCTCTGTTGAAGTGAACAGTCCGTTGCATTAAGAGTACACTCTTCTCCACCTGTGACTGTACAGCTACGTAGATGCATCAAGAGTAGAGAAGTGAATTTGGTCCGATGCTGTTGTTGACTGGTATTGTGAGTCTCAGCACCTGGATTCTCTCATTTTAAAGGGATTGTTGAGGGCTTTATGAATTGGGTTTGTAATGTCAGTTTAAGTGTGTGCCATATTTAGAATATTTTCACCACCTCACCTTGCCATCAGACAAACTGAAGCCTTTATATTGATCATTCTAAATTCACCAGACTTCTTTGACAAAAACAAATTTTTACTGGGCGGGACACTGGTGCTGCTGCCCCGATTTGGTTAGTTTTTTTTTGTTGTTGTTGTTATTGCGACTTTTTTTCAATCCAAACTAACCCTCTTAACACTGACGAGTAACACAACAATGCTATGCTATGCTAACGGAACGAGCCAGCAATTGACAACCAACTCCTGTCTAATGTAATGTTTTTGTTAAAGGTGTCTGGTGGCATTGAGGAGAGCATAGGTGTGTGTGTGTGTGTGTGTGTGTGTGTGTGTGTGTGTGTGTGTGTGTGTGTGTGTGTGTGTGTGTGTGTGTGTGTGTGTGTGTGTGTGTGTGTGTGTGTGTGTTTGTGTGTGAGAGTGTAACAACTTCAGCTTCCCGTTGTAAGGGGCTGTCTAATGCAAGGTAAAAGCGGTATAAATAATCTAAATATAGAGTAACCTCAAATGTTTTTTGTTTTTAGGTGTCTAAAATAGGCTTTGCTGCTGATTTGTCCACAACAGTAGATTTCGTAGCGTAACTGGGGACATGCTAACCACCATCAACACTGCAGATGGAGAAGCACATCACACAACCCCACTTCTAAAAGCATGAACGTTCTCTTTAAAAGCTGCTGAGTGTCTGAGCGCCAGCTTTACTGACGAATTGAAATGCTGGTGGTTTTGTCAGTCAGTATGTTCGACAGTGTTTTGTGTGTTAACTGATGGTCACCTTGTCTGATCTGATGTGATACGAGTCTGACCTGTTTGTCCTCTCTCTGTGGTCTCCTTGGTGTCATACAACAGACTTCTGATTGCTCAGATAATTAAAATTCTGATGTTTTTAATAAAAAAAAATTTATTTATGAGTGCAAGCCTAAATCATGACTCAAAACAAGCATTTTTTTTCATGATAAATTGATACAGTGTCCAAAGCTGAGACATTTCCTGACAACGCCTCCAGTGTATTAATATTAGCCATGTGCTAAAGATGTAATATCAAAATTATTTGCTATATTTATAAATATGAAGCACTTTTCAGAATTATTGCATTTTTATTTAAGCACTGTACCTGTAAACCATGCCCTAAATGTAAAATGACATATTGCTTTGTTCACGCTACTCAGTGATTTCAATGTAAAGGCTCCCTGCAGACGCTTCATATAACCAACTTGCTGTGGTATCCTGGTAGGCATGATTCCCGATGTTCAAACCGGCAGCATGGACTCGTGTCGTCTTGATAATGGTGGTTTTAATCAAGTATTGTATTTTGTTGTAGCAAATGCATTTTCTTAAGATAAATAATGTTACAAACATGTTGGGAGTATATGACCAACCCACCCAATGCTTCAAAGTTGTGAAATGCACTGATTTCAAAATTACCCCAGAATTGTATTTGAATTATAGACCAAGCCTTTTTCTTGAAATGTGTCATTGAGTGTTAGAACATTTATTTCAGTTATGGTTTTGCTGTACATGAATCTAAACCAGGTAAATCTGGGAAAAAAAAGAAGTTTTTGTTTCTCCTGCTTATGGTTGGTTAAGATGACAACAACCTACCTCTCATCGCTCGTCTCTAAAACATCCAGTTTTACTCCGTTATGTAACAGAAATGGTTCTCAATGTCCTTAGGTTTTATGTTTTGCAGTAGAAATTATTGTTACCACCTTAAACTTGAAATATTAGTTACACAACTGACTGAGCATTTGTGAGACCAAGTCAGGCACAGGCAACATTTCTGCACTCTGCCATCGTGTTCAGCCTGTCCTCCAGGTATTCAGTGAAAGGGGGTAAATGTCTTATCAGTACTGTAGTCTGACTGTGTAGTAGTGAGCCGTTATCTGTTCAGATGTTCAGTTTTGTCGCTCTTTACCCTGCCCTTAATAAAAAAGACTTGCATCGCATCCTAACTTGTTGAATGAGAATTGTGAGGCAAACCAAGTGTTACAGCATCTGTAACTAAAGAGAAGCTACTTCACAACTAACACACGACTGAATAGACCAATGCTTCAGGTTGGGGTCATTGGGTGGCTTCCAGGGCATCCTCAGCAAAAAGTTGTCATTATGTATCCATATAGAAGTAACACATAAAATCTCCCTCTCACCCCACACTGTGTAGGGAGGTGTTTTCCTCATGTCCAGGTGCTCTATCAGAGGCCTTGGGGTTTGACGGTTCCAAGGAGTCTATTTAGCGTCCTAGGACTGCAATCTTCTGCACACACCTCAGATGCTCTATCTGGAATCTGCTGGAACAACTCATCCAGTTTGGAAGTCTTCCCCATCTTTTCCTCCTCCTTCCTGTTACTGTCCGCAGGGATTGCCACATCTTTCATAACTGCCCTTCTCTGCTCCTTGTCAGTCACCACTGTCTGGTTTACAGCCAGCGTAGAGGTTTTAGAATGGCTACTGCTGTTTGCTGTAGTTCTAATCAGGAGCAGAAACACACCATCTCCACCATGAATCCTATCTGGCCCTGCAGCAGCAGACTGCAGCACAGGAACAACCTCCTACAGAGGAACTGGGAAGGCTGCAAAACTGAATTGTTCTCAAGTGGCCAACAGTTAATTCACCTTAATTAGAGCCAAACGAAAGTTATTTACAGGAAACTTCCTAGGAATTGCACGGATGTGCGTAAATTCAGTGTGTAACTGCTTACAAAGATGCCCTACTACATGTTTACACACAGGGTTGGATAGCTGTCATTTAAAGTGTTGTTGTCAGCCTCAGGCATTACAGTAATATATTGGACATCCAAGTCTCAACCCAAACAGCAGAGTTCTTAATGAAAACAAAACCTACTGTCAGAATGATGTCAGCGTCACACGATCAAAAGTACCCAGAAGAAGGTGAGGAATGAATGGAATATAAAAGTGCAGTACTTTTATTCATGTTTAATGAATGTATCCTGTTCAAGTATTCTTGAAGAAATACAGAAAAATACATATTTATAAAACATTGTGACACCAGACAGGTCTATCAACTACTTCAGTGAGTTGTCAGGATTAGAAATTGCAAAAAAGGGACCCTTTGACACCAATGAGAAATGTACAGATGGCCTCTTATTTCTGGTATATACAGTTAGACTAGAGGAAATCCAACATTGTCACGAGTTCAATAGGTCAAAAACCGTAAATGCTATTCTTGATGTCTTGGATGCTTCTTGTGAAAATTGTGCATTTCCTTTCTGCTCTTCCTCTGTTC
Organism: Chaunax sp. Z400; assembly: GCA_037577475.1. Classification (NCBI taxonomy): domain Eukaryota; kingdom Metazoa; phylum Chordata; class Actinopteri; order Lophiiformes; family Chaunacidae; genus Chaunax; species Chaunax sp. Z400. The sequence goes on from CM075188.1 coordinate 10,641,648, forward strand.
AACTCAATATGCTGAAGTTAAAGCAGTTCTAGAGAGAACATCCTCCACTTAGCAGAGGCTCATGTCCACACATGCGCAACTTGAACTTCAATGGAAAAAATTACACATAGTTAATGAACACTAGACATACCTGTCATCAATAAACTTTTCAGACACTCTGATTTTATGTACAACTACATATTACAGGCAAGTGGATTCCTGGCTCCTTTAAAGAATTAGGTGAGTGGGAACTCGATACTGAGCCAAAGCCACCTGCTGTGAGTCGCTTGTATCAGAGTGTGGTGCATCATCTTGGGACGTGATTCTGACTTGAACACAGTAGAGTTCAGACCCAGGAGGGAAATGCGGTATCTCGGTTAGGAGACCGCCATTCCTGTCGTCAGGCAGTGGCAACAGTAGGAGCAGTGCTGGCCACAGGGAGAGCAGCAGTGTCAGCAGGGGTGACTTCCATCGGACCGTCTCGTTCGCTGGAGTTCTCTCTGGGTGGATCTGCACAGTGATATTTAATCGAGCTTCATTTAGATTATGAAAAACAAACTTCACCTCATACATTTCTATCAAAAATCTATGTCTGACATATAACACTGCAGCTGTGTCCATACATCCATAAAAATCCATAAGAGACAGGAAATTATTAGCTTAGCTGGCACTATAGCCAGAGACACTCTGCATTGTAATGATCTGATGGATAAGCTATAAACAATCTTACAATTCATTTTTTTATGTAGATTAAACAAATGTACTGTATTATACTATAGTATGTGCAGATTTTTAACCTCGTACAGAGTCAGCCATTTCCCTCAGTCTCAGTCTTTACACTAAGCTAGGCTATTTGCCTCTTAGATCCAGCTATGCACTTTACAAAAGAGTGATATAAACCCTAAACCAACAGGTGTTGAATGAAATAATCAACTTATTCTGCACGCCATTATGTTTTAGGAGGTATGTGTATATTCAGACATGTTTATATGTATATTTGCAGAATCATAACACAAACTGAACATTCAGCGAGAAAGCAAACATTTACCAAATGTTTAACTTTTCACATCAGGTTATGCCATCGCTGTCATAATATGCATGTCTAAATACGTTTAGTGTGTCTAGCTGTAGTTGGAAAAAGCTGATAATGTGAACCACATTGTCCTGTTTCATCACCAGAGTTGGTCCGAGTAATATGTGCTTGATCATATGTCTCAGCAGCATAATGACGCAAAATTATAAATGGTCTCTGCGTCTTCAAGTAAAAATTAAAAGTGGACAAAAACAATGATTTTTATTCATCTTGCGTAACTCACCAATCTGTGTGGAGATGACAACACAGTCTTCCTCATCATCATCCTCAGTGTCAGCCTGAAAACCATCCACCTCCACTGTGTCGGTCTGGCAAATACAGGGATTTAAGACTGTTTGAACCAGTAATCTTGTTATCATGGTAATTTTTTACCTAATGAGTACACAAAGGACTGTAATGTCTTAGTGAAATCTACATGGTAGTTTGAAATCTCTACCTTCTCAGTGTCAGTGCATCTCTTCATGAACTTGGTGATTGACATGCTGCCCATGCTCTTCCTTTTGCTGGAGGAGGAGGGTGTAGTGGAGGAGGTCTGCGGTGTAGCGGGAGAGTTTGCCTGAGAGCCTGTGGCTGCCTGGGGATCCTCACGGGTCTCATCTCGAGCTCCTGAGGTGAGGTAGGTCCACTGGCAGGGCACGGGAAGAGCCTCCTGACCAAAACGGGACAGGACCTCTGTGTGCACATACCAGCAGCAGCGCCGGTAGGTCGATCGCTTCTCATAAACAGCATTCTCCTTTATGAGGCGCTTCACCTGTATTCTGATGACAAAAAGAAAAAATTTAATGGAAGGATTTTTTTTAGAATATGATGTAATGGCTTGTTGAAGCTAATTATTTGAATGTCCAAACATTTATAAATAAAACTACTCTACTGTTCAATCTTCGTAGAATTTTAAAATCGTACTTTTAACTGAATGTGTATATATTGTGTAAATCGATGTACCGAAGAAACTCGCGGTATACTGAACATTGTATACAGAGAATGGCAATAAATTTGCAGTTAAAACAATCTTTTAAGAGATGATTTAGACGGTAAATGTGAAAGAGTCAATAAATGATGATAAATTATCACGTTTACACAGAAAATCTTAAGACCAAATATTGTTGTTTTACCTGGTGGGAATGTTTTCTACTGGGTTCTGAGGGCTGGACAGTTCAGGAGGTGATGAGGAGGAAGAGGTCTGCTGACGACAAAACTCCTGAAACTCTGTGATGATCACTTTGCTGCTGTTGACGTTGCCATGCAGCAGAGGCAACAGCTGACTGAGTACTGTGTGAGGAAAGGGAATTTTAGAATATATTATTAGCTTATAAATAAGACACATCATTTTCAACAGTGACAATCGTTAAGGTTGCATGTTTACAGTTGGCTCAAACAACACTATTATGCGTTGTCAAGGCCATAGAGGACACATGGTTTGGTTGCCTACTGGGGCATCATGTGAGTCGTTAGCATTGGGAGCCTCTTGGATGAGAGGTGAAACGTCTTCAAAACAGACAGGGTGCAGATAGTGCAGTGGTTTAAGCGCGTGTCCCATGCACAGAGGCTGCAGCCCTCCGCAGCGGCCATGGGTTTGATTCCCGCTCACGGCCCTTTGCTGCATGTCTACCCCCTCACTCTCTCTCCCCATGCCCTGTCACATCTTCAGCTATCCTATACAAATAAAGGCAAAAGGGCTAATGTATGCAAGGGAATCAGGTTGCGCACACTTACGTTTTTTCTCTCTCCGACACCTCTGAGACAGCTCCTCTTGGCTGGGGCTAGTGTCTGCCTTGGGTAAGGGCTCGATCAGAGACACGGCATAAGGTTGGAAGAGCTGCGAAGCCGGTCCCTCTCCCTCCCAGACACAGCCCCTCACCACTGGCTCCAGCACCTTCATCTTCTTCTTGGTGGACATGAGCTCATCCCATTCCCTTGCTTTCAGTTTCTGGCGTAGTTTCAGCTTCTCTAGGTCGCCACCCTCCTATGAGGTTGCATGTATATTAATAGTGGTACAATCAGGAACTAGAGACTCAGTATAGTGAAACGGGAAAATTTAAACACCACCTGTCAGAATAAGCAAATTAAAATGTATTTAAAACAATCAATACCCTACCTCTTCTTCTAGAGCTCCTTCATCATCTGAAAGGTAGCCATGAGGAACAAAGAAGCCATCATCATCATCATCTTCACCTCCCTCTTCCTCATCCTCCTGAAAATGAAAAGGTAAAACAAAACACAAAACAGTCACTGTTTGGAACTGCTCTGCCAGTTTCAAAACCCTACAACTTATAATTGTAATGGTGCATTGAGAGAAATGGAAATCAGCAGCTGTCTGAGGGGAGGGGAATAAAACGAAACTCTTCAGAACTGCTTTTCTGTGATAATGTTATATGCATGTCTGTGTATGTATGTGTATGTGCATATGGTATGTATATGCACACTTTTTAAGTGTGCTGCTTTGTTTTAACCTATTCAAAGTGTAAAGTCTCTTTTGAGTATGGGGAAATTTGTGTATTATTTGTAGTAGTAATAAAAATGCATCTTTACAGGCTGACAATAAAGCTCAATGAGATTAGTAAATGTCCGGGTACATACAGATACTTTTTTTTACATTTATAACACTGGTCAGTGATGCAGAAAACCCTCCAATGAAACTCACCCCTTCACTGTGTGACAGGGACTCTCCTGGTTCCTCTTCTTCCCATTCTTCATCACTGTCCACCTCATAGTCTAACAAATTCTGTGGAGACACAAGAAAGATTAGACCCACAGCTACGCCAATGATGCCCCAATAAATGAAAATATTTCATCAAAACTAGCATCTTGTAATGCGAGTTCTCAGTTGATGCAGACATCTGTTAACATTAAAAGATGTCAACATATAATCCATTTCATCTACCATTAAAACAAAAGTAATTCTTAGAACTGTTGGAATCTTATATGCGAGGTGACGCATAAAATGAACAGATTGATGGATTTTTTAAACAGTCTTACCTTGTCTTGTCTAAGGGGGCAGCGAGGAGAGATGTGTGAACTGTTTTTGCTCCAGGTGCCCCAGTATGCTGGACGGTAGTTTGCATGGAACTGTAGCAGCTTCATGGGTCCATAACGTTTACGATCCGGAACATCATCTGGTCCTTCAACCGTCATACAGTCGCTGAGGGGGGGAAAAAAACACATTGGGGAAGATAGAATGATTAACCATGAAGCTAAAGGAAATCTAAATCTACATAGGCAGGGATGGGTAAAATTCACATTTGACCCATTATCACTATCATATGTAGATATTAGTCACCATATATGTTGTAACACCAGTACTGCTTCAATGGAGGAAGCTTTTCAAAGACCTGCAAAGAGCTGGAAAAACACGTTTTTACTCCGTACACTAGAGTTGCAGCAATTACTGGTTTCACAATACGCCGCGGTATTAAAGGTGAAGGTTATTATACAAACCTGTTTCAAAAAAAAAGCTGGGACCCGGTGTAAAATGTAAATAAAAACAGCATGCTTTGCAAATCACTGAAACCCCATATGTATTCAAAATAGCACAGACACAACATTTCCAGTGTTGAGACAGAAAAATTTAATTATTACTGAAAATTATATCCTCATTTAGAATTTGATGCCAGCAACACGTTTCCATAAAGTCGGGACAGGGTCATGTTTACCACTGTGTTGCATCACCTCTTCTTTTAACAACACTCTGTAAGCGTTTGGGAACTGAGGAGACCAGTTGCTGTCAGTTTGAAAGTGGAATGTTTTCCATTCTTGCCTGATGTAGGATTTCAGCTGCAAGAGTTTTGGTCACCTTTGTCGTATTTTACGTTTCATAATGCTCCAAACATTTTCAATGGGTGACAAGTCAGGACTGCAGGCAGACCAGTTTAGCACCTAGACTCTTTCGCTACAGAGCCATGCTGTTGTTATACCTGCAGAATGTGGTTTGGCATTGTCTTGCTGAAATAAGCAAGGCCTTCCCTGAAAAAGATGTTGTCTACTTGACAGCATATGTTGCTCCAAAACCTGTATATCATTCAGCATTAATGGTGCCTTTACAAATGTGCAGGTTACCCATGTCATCTGCACTAATGCACCACCATACCATCACAGAGGGTGACTTTTGAACTGTGCACTGATAACAAGGCAGTCAGTCATCTCCTGTTTAGCCCAGAGGACGTGGTGTCAATGATTTCCAAAAAGAATTTCAGATTTTGACTCGTTAGACCACAGGACAGTTTTCCACTTCGCCTCAGTCCATCTTTAATGAGCTCCGGCCCAGTGAAGGCAGCAGCATATCTACAGTATATACGGTTTCCTCTTTGCATGGTAGAGTTTCAACTGTTATTTGTGGATGCAGCGACAAACTGTGTTCACAGACAATGGTTTTTGGAAGTGTTCCTGGGCCCATGCAGTGATGTCCACTACAGAATCCTGTCTGTTTTTAATGCAGTGATGTCCACTACAGAATCCTGTCTGTTCTTAATGCAGTGATGTCCACTACAGAATCCTGTCTGTTCTTAATGCAGTGATGTCCACTACAGAATCCTGTCTGTTCTTAATGCAGTGATGTCCACTACAGAATCCTGTCTGTTTTTAATGCAGTGATGTCCACTACAGAATCCTGTCTGTTTTTAATGCAGTGATGTCCACTACAGAATCCTGTCTGTTTTTAATGCAGTGATGTGCACTACAGAATCTTGTCTGTTCTTAATGCAGTGATGTTTGCTACAGAATCCTGTCTGTTTTTAATGCAGTGATGTGCACTACAGAATCCTGTCTGTTTTTAATGCAGTGATGTGCACTACAGAATCTTGTCTGTTCTTAATGCAGTGATGTCCTCTACAGAATCCTGTCTGTTCTTAATGCAGTGATGTCCTCTACAGAATCCTGTCTGTTTTTAATGCAGTGATGTCCACTACAGAATCCTGTCTGTTTTTAATGCAGTGATGTCCACTACAGAATCCTGTCTGTGTTTAATGCAGTGATGTCCACTACAGAATCATGTCTGTTTTTAATGCAGTGATGTCCTCTACAGAATCCTGTCTGTTCTTAATGCAGTGATGTCCACTACAGAATCCTGTCTGTTCTTAATGCAGTGATGTCCACTACAGAATCCTGTCTGTGTTTAATGCAGTGATGTCCACTACAGAATCCTGTCTGTTTTTAATGCAGTGATGTCCACTACAGAATCCTGTCTGTTCTTAATGCAGTGATGTCCACTACAGAATCCTGTCTGTGTTTAATGCAGTGATGTCCACTACAGAATCCTGTCTGTTTTTAATGCAGTGATGTCCACTACAGAATCCTGTCTGTTCTTAATGCAGTGATGTCCTCTACAGAATCCTGTCTGTTCTTAATGCAGTGATGTCCTCTACAGAATCCTGTCTGTTCTTAATGCAGTGATGTCCACTACAGAATCCTGTCTGTTCTTAATGCAGTGATGTCCACTACAGAATCCTGTCTGTTCTTAATGCAGTGATGTCCACTACAGAATCCTGTCTGTTCTTAATGCAGTGATGTCCACTACAGAATCCTGTCTGTTTTTAATGCAGTGATGTCCACTACAGAATCCTGTCTGTGTTTAATGCAGTGATGTCCACTACAGAATCCTGTCTGTTCTTAATGCAGTGATGTCCTCTACAGAATCCTGTCTGTTCTTAATGCAGTGATGTCCACTACAGAATCCTGTCTGTTGTTAATGTAGTAAAAAAAAAATTTTTTAAATTTTTTATTAAAAGTAAAAAATTGAACCCTTTAATGACAAGCACCCCGGACTGCATGAAGCTTCAATCCAGACCGTGCAGTCTTTTGACATGATGGGAAAATAATTTTTAGATGGCCTACAGTATTTTTAACTTTTGACATCAAAGGGATTTTGAACAGGCACAACACTGCAAACTCAGTAGAGCCACCCGGGCCCTACTGCTGCTAGGCTGATAACATATGCTGCTACATACGTCGTATGCTACGCTCAGCAAACAGAGGCACACAACATGCATGAAAAATGGCAATATTAAAAATGAGAAAAATTGACTGTGAAAACTGTCAAGTGGATCCTAGTTGACATCCACTGACATTATCATTATTATTATTTATTATTATTATTATCAGTGTTATTGTAGTAGTTATTATAAATACTACGAATTGTAACCTCTCTATTACTATAATAGCCGCTATAGGAGGTTATGTAATGGTTCAGTTTGTTTGTTTGTCTGTTTGTTAGCAGGATTACACAAAAACTAATGGACGGATTTGCATGAAATTTTCACCAAAGATGGACACTAGACTATGCTAGAGGTGATTAAATTTTGGTGAAGATCCGGATGATTGTTGGGCCTTGGCACATGTCTGTGTCCCTGTTTCTTATTCCCCCTCTCTCCCCCATCGCTCTCTCTATCTCTCTCACCCCAACTAGTCAAAGCAGAGGACCGCCCACCTTAAACCAGGATCTGCTCAAGGTTTCTGACTGTTAAAGGCAGTTTTTTCTCACCACTGTCGCCAAGTGCTTGTTCATGGGGGATTGTTGGGTGTAGAATTAAGAGTACGCTCTAGACCTGCTCTTCTTAGAAAGTGCCTTGAGATAACTTTTGTTGTGATTTGGTATGATATAAATAAAATTGACATGAGACAACAGTACACAAATTAAAATAATCACTATTGCCAGTCTCACCTGAGTGAGTCAGTCTGTTTGGGCATGGTGGGTCCTGACCGACGGGGTTTCTGCCTGATCCAGTCTTTCAATCCATTCTGATTATCAGTTTGGTTCACCAGACATCGATCCAGTTCCTCTAGAGCAGAGTCCTCACACTGAACCCGACATAGTGGTGCCAGAGACACATTTTCTTTTATCTCAAATGGAGCAAACTTTCCACACGCAGCTGCAAGTGTCTGAAAAAGAGATGCAACCTGTTGTAGTCACATTGTATGTTTTATATGCATATGTCAATTTACTACATCATGGCATAAAAAGGGGGATACAGGGGATCAAAGCGTGTTGAAACCTTTATACTGATGTTGATTTTAAGATAATCACTAGCTTTAAGGCAACAACATAGTGCTCCTATGAGCACTGTAGTCATGAACAAAATAAAGTTTATAGAGAAATATACCCATCTGAATAACCACAGAAACTTAAGTTAAACCAGTGTTATAAAGCATAATTTCTACCAACCTTTGGAGCCTGTTGAATCTTGGGTTTCTGTAGAAACCGCGTAATTTCTGCTTTCTCAGCTTTAAGGCGCTGAAAACAGATACACATCGGTCAACAAACTATTCAGTAAAATGGTTGTTCACAAATTTTATAGCATTTACTTAACTCACACCAACTAAATAAACTTACATCTTTCTCTTCTTTCAATCGTTTCTCTTCTTCCTTCAGTCGCTTCTCCTCTTCTTTCTTACGTTTTTCTTCAAGCTTTGCCCTTAAGCAAGATTACAGTGAAGCATTTAGCACACATACAGTACAAACAGTATTTAGCTACATACAGTGCTGTGGGAAAGTATTGGACCGTCTACTGATTTCCTCTATTTTTGTGTGTATCTCGTACTAAACAGTGTTAGATCTTCAGACAAAATTCAACATAAAACAAAGGCAAACTGTGCATTTAAAAATGCAAACAAAAAGGTTATCCAGTACCTAAATCTCAGGTGTGAAAAAGTATTTGCCCTCTTAGAAACCACATGCTAAAAACTACCAAACTGCACTAATTACTGGTTGCAGCTGGACTTAGACACACCCAGGCCAGGATTACTACCAGTCCTGTTCAATCAAATCACCACTTAAATAGACCATTTTCAGAAGCATGAAGTTGACCAGTAGATCTCACAAGTAGCTGCCAAAATCAATAGAAATTCCAAAAGAGATGAGGAAGAAGGTAATTGAAATAGAGACCATCTGGCTTGTTATCAATGCACAGTTCAAACGCCAGCATCCGTGATGGTATGGGGGGCATTAGTGTATATGACATGGGTAACCTGCACATCTGTGAAGGCACCATTAATGCTGAATGATATATACAGGTTTTGGAGCAACATATGCTGCCAAGTAGACAACATTTTTTTCAGGGAAGCCCTTGCTTATTTCAGTAAAAACAATGGCAAACCACATTCTACACGTATTACAACAGCATGGCTCCGTAGTAAGAGTCCGGGTGCTAAACTGGCCTGCCTGCAGTCCAGATTTGTCACCTATTGAAAATGTTTGGTGCATTATGAAATGTACAATACATCAAAGGAGACCCCGAACTCTTGAGCAGCTGAAATCCTACATTAGCCAAGAATGGAAAACATTCCAGTTTCAAAATGACAGCAACTGGTCTCCTCAGTTCCCAAACGCTTACAGAGTGTTGTTAAAAGAAGAAGTGATGCAACACAGCGGTAAACATGACCCTGTCCCAACTTTATGGAAACGTGTTGCTGGCATCAATTTCTAAATGAGGATATCATTTTCAGAAATAATTAAATTTTTCTGTTTCAACATTTCAAATGTTTCAATTAAATATGGGGTTTTAATGATTTTTCAAATCATTGCATACTGTTTTTAATTTACATTTTACACAGCGTCCCAACTTTTTGGGAAACGAGGTTGTACCTACGATGAAGCATGGAGGTGGCAGTGTAATGTGGGGAATCTTTGCTGCTTCAGGGCCAGGATGCCTTGCAACAATTGAAGGAAACATGAATTCTGCTCTATACCAGAAAATTCAGAAGAGAACGTCAGGTCATCAGTCTGAGTTGAAGTTAAAGCACAACTGGGTCATGCAACAACAACCCTATTGCGATGCTGTGGCAGAACCCGAAAAGAGCGGTTCATGCTCACAAACCCTCTGATGTGGCTGCACTAAAGCAGTTCTGCAAAGAGGAGTGGGTCAAGATTTCACCACAGTGATGTCAGAGACTGATGTCCAGTTATCAGAAGCGTTTGGTTGAAGTTGTTGCTGCTAAAGGTGGCACAACTAGCTATTAAGTTCAGGAGTCAAAATACCTTTTCACATTGGTGATTTAGGTGTTGGACAACCTTTTTTCTTTATCAAATAAAATTATCATTTAAAACTTTTTGAACTGTTTATTCAGGTTGCCACTGTTTTATGCTAACTTTTGTTTGAAGATCCAACAGTTTAGTATGAGACACACACAAAAGTTGAAAAAAATCAGGGGTCTAATAATTTTTCACACCACTGTATATGTGTTTTATCATATCTTAACCAACACTGACTTATGGAACTGAAGACATGTCAAAAGGATAAGTCTGACTTTAGAGTAAGACAGACTTGCACTACTCACTCTAGCTTTGACTTCCGTTGTTCCTCTTTTGCTTTTAACCTCTCTGCCTTTTCTTTCTCATCCTTCTCCTTTCTCTCTCGCCTTTCTCGCTCATCTTTTTCCTTTCTCTCTCGTTTTTCCCTTTCTCGCTCCTCCTTTAGCTTGCGAGCCTCTTCTTTCTTTTTCTCCTTTGCAGCTTTTGCCTCTTCCTTCTGGCGTTCTTTTTCCTGTCGCAGCCGAAGCCTCTCCTCTTGTTCTTGTAAACTCTGCAAGTGAAAAAGTTCAATCAATTTTTCTCCCAAACTAAAGAATTTCAACAAATGACAAAGTGAATGAGAAACAAGACACCTAACAACGAGACCGAGTTTGAAGCCATGTCTATAAACTAAAAACTAGAGAATTTGAAACTGACTTCAAACTACACTTGCAGTGAATCCATCAAAATCCCACCTTCAATGAGCGTCTCTGGATCTTTTTCTGATCTGCTGGTATTTTAGGGCTGGTCATTGGTTCCTATGAAGAAAGGGAAAAATACACGTTAAACTGATGATCATTGTCCAAATTTGACACAATGTCATACAGCAGTTATGGTTTTATTTGCTTGATTTATAGTATCACAAATCATTGCAATAATATTGATATTGTGTTATATTTTGACCTGGAACTTTGATTGCCTTAATATTGAGGTTTAATTGGCAATATAGCTAATGTCTACAGTGATAAGGAAAAAGGAAAGATTACCACTGACTACTGATTGATATGTGCTCTACATTTTATGAGTAAATATCTAAAAATGATCAAGCCATGTAACATGTTACAAATTCTATTAATGGTAGAGAGCAAATGTTTAACAAAATCTCTCTAATCCCTGAACCACTAAGGGATTGTTTGAAAAACTGTTTTCATCTCACTGGTTGGCAATGCTGTAGCTTATAATGAACAATTGTTTTTTGTGTGGTGTATATTACTAACAAACTCACAAAGTCATCAAATTACCGAGTGGGATTAAATTTTAAAAAAGCAATGGGAGGTGTACATACTGTTGGTGTCAGAATGGGTCCAGGGTCATCAGTCTTCTCTGGTGAACTTTCAGACGAGGAGCTGACTGATAAATGTGACAGCGTGGATCTGTTTCCTAAACTGGAAATGTTTCCCGACTCATTCTGATCCTCTGGACCACTTTCAGAATCCTGTGTTCGGTCAAGCTGCGAGAAAGATGTTGTCAGATTCCCATCGTTTCCCTTCAACTCTTCAGCTCCATCTTCGTTAGCCTCTGTGCATTCTAAAGTGTGTGTTTTCGGCGTGTGATCAACTTTGCTGGATTTCCCAGGGGAGGCATTTTTGTCTTTGTCCTGATGCTTGTCTTTTGTTGGGAGGCAGGGAGAGGCAGGAGCAGGTGAAGTAAGGCGTTTTACAGGAGTGGAACTGTTGTCAGCAGTCAGATCTATTACCATGTTCTCATTTGAGGATGCAGGACGCCTACGGCTCAGGAAGCCATCAAGGGGGCCACGACCATTAACCAAGGGTGGGCCATTGCACAAAGGGAGTGCAGAGGACTCACTCTCATTCTCCCTGTCTGAGACTCCAGGTTGAGGGCAGGCATGTGCACAGAGGCGTTTAGGCGCTTGGTTATCTTTTGGTTCAGGGTTCAGGCGCTTGAATGGGAGGCGAGCTGCAGAGATTTAAAAAAAAAAAAAATTTTTTAAAAGATTATTTGTTGTGTTGTGTCTGCCTGCATTGTGTAAAACAGATGTTGGGGTTATGGCAAGGTTGATCATTAAAGGGCAGCCTCAAAAATTCTGAAAGGTATTAAATAAGTAAATATTTGTAGGTTTAATGTGTTCATTGATACAATGTGCTAAACTGATGCTAACACTACTACATACAAATGAAAATCAGTGTCGACACAGATTTCAGGATTTTTAAAACATTCATGTCTCATTATTGAGGCAGGGAAACTATCACTATATGACTAAATAAAATTGTGTGAAGATTTTGTGTATAGGATTAATAGTTCCATAAATTGAGCTTTGTGCTACTAAGTAAATATAAAGTGCTACATTATACATAATAGTAAAATCAGCAATCAGTGTTAGATTACTATGAATGGTATATTATTATGTCTTATTCTCAAGGTCCCCCCCAATAGTGTAAAAAGAAATCTGATAAAAATATATTATTGTATTTACCTTGGATAAGCTTCTTGCTGACATTGTTACTTGACTTACAATCCATGCCTGAAAACAACAAAAACACAAGCAGGTCAGAACACTTAATATATTGATATTTGCAGCAATAAACTGACACTGATGATGATCAAACATTGACTAGTTTTGACAGCTGTAAAACAACTAATGATGCTTTTTGTGGCAAATGAAGACACAATGCTGACTCCAAAGATTCAGTATATAACTCATTCGAGTTACTATATTTAAATTAAAACACATGTTCTGCTTTAATTAGTCCACTCCATGAGTGCTTTTTTATTGTAAAGAGTCTGCTTGAAGGACACTGAGATCAGTTTACGACTGTTCCAACAAGATGCCAGTATAGCCAATGTACTTGGAGTTTTCAAATCCCAATTTCTCTGTATTAATGTAAAAGTAACAGCAAAACTCCATGATGTTATTATTGTTTAATGTGTTGCATTAAATGTCAAATAACAACGCAACATCGGCCATCTAACGTTACAGTGTAACAATCAATGTAACGGTGGTGTTTGGTTTGCTCTCCCGCCAACCGGTGTATCAGTCTGTGCAGCAGGCCCGAACGTCTGCACAGCAAGCACCTACGACTGTCAGGCAAAGGATGCATGCCCGACCACAATACTGAAAACTTAGGAACCAGGTTAGGGAGATCTGTTCCATGTAAGTTAGTCCGTGCCTCAAGAAACGTGTATGTGTGAAAGAGCGAAGAGGTCGGTGGAGCTCCCGAGTTTCATCAATGAAAACAGCTTTCATTTATGATGCTAACTTTAACTCTGACCCACAGGTGCTGATAGGACTAGCTTGTCTGCTAACCTAACAAAACTAGCTCCTTTGCTAAGTACCTCTGGTCAAACCTAGCGAAGACATGCTAAGAGAGTAGGCCGTGTGGCCAAATTTACCACTAGTGTAACAAGCTTGAGACTATTTAATGGTAAGATCAGTCTCTTGAATGGATAGAAATTGTAATTTGAGGCCAATTAAATGTTACCTTATTGTCTCTTATCTGCCACTGAAGTTGAATTAGCGTTAGGCAAAGGTAACATTAGCAATGCCAGACAGCTGGATAGTTGTATACAGCAAACCTAGTCTCTGAAGGGTTAGCGTCATATTTTCATATTTACATCAGTTCATTTGTGTCTTAACAATGACAATAGCTGACTATTGTTGACTAGTGTCGTTTGGATTGATGCGGTTGATAAAGTTGGTGAATGCACGTATTTATCTTCACTTTGTCGTTGTTTTGTGGATGTTCATTTGTAAATAAGAAACACTCCGCGCATAGACAATACACATTTTGGCAGCTTGATAAACATCTGTTAGTTTGCTGGACATACCATTAGCATTACCTCTTCTGCGGGGAGTCGATGCTGCCAAATGTCCGTCCATAGATGGGCTTTCCGCCGCCAACATCCCAACCACTAACCCGGGACTCCTTTCGCTTGCGATATTCTCCAGCAAAACAACGTTACAGAATACGTCAACACCAGGGAGTGCTTCCAATAACGAAACAAATATCACGCTGCTAATTAAATGATATGTAGTTCTAAATTATTTCATATAAAACATAACGCATTCTCTTTCCGCATCTCCCACATACTCTCTTGGTTAAACCCAGCTGCCTGCCTCGCGCTCCTCAGTCGGAATTGGCGGGAGTGTGTTACTTACATCAATAACCGTCGCTGATTGGTCAAGACCAAGTTTCTGATCATCGTTAGAGTCGTTTGTATTTAATAACAGCGTTGCACTGTTACTCGGTGCTTCGTGTAGTAGTGAAGCGTTTTGATTTCTTCCTGCTAGTGAAAGGGTTTCTAATTTATCACTTTAACAAAAACAAGGGATGAATTGAATGAGTTCACTTCATTTCATGGTCTAAATCGTAGTATGTATATTACAATTAAAATAAGAAAAGCCATCAATCCCTTCCGGGACACCCTGTCCTATGAACCGAACTATTATAGCAATATCTCACAGGACACGCCTTCTGTGTGATGTTTTGGGCTTTGTGATTGGCCGCGGAGTTTTACTATTAGAATTTGGGGTTGCCATGTTGTAGGGTGGTAAAGTGAAAGAAAGGAGCAAGAATAAAAGCCGATGGGTGGCTAGTCACTGAACAATAGTTATCATAAATTAGACATAGAACGTGTTATTACCAATTGGTACAAAATAATTTTGTCATTTAACCGTATAATTGTGTTGTGGAAAGATTTTTTAAAAATGAACAACGTACGTTTATGAATGACCTCTGTAAATATTGCTTCACATACTTTTAAAAACGTAAACCTTGTTTGTCACCACCCACAGTTTTGTTGATATTAATGTGAACGCTATCAAATATCGATGATTCACGTCAACAAGGATTCCACTTCCCTTCTCCAAAATTATAAGGGCCTGTCCTAACTAATTGCCTGTGTTTGAAATTGCATGGGTGGGATACATACGCAGGGGTGTCACGAAGGAGTCACGCGTTTCCCGTTTACCGCTAATATGAATCCTGGGACTTGTCGTTCTTCAGCCCCCCTAACGTGTTGAATACAAACAGTAAAAAACTACACGTGCTTTGATTCTGCGCAGTCGCCCTTGATCGTCAAAGCGAATCCCGAATGTTTCCTGGACCCCTACAGTTTTCGACGGAAACGTAAGGAGATAAACGCTATCCCGGTAAGACATGCCATCATAACCCTGCATGTTGACTCGTATAGGCTTTTCATTTATTGTCAATTGCCAGCCGCTTAAGGTTAGTCAAATGAACTTGCAGCTGTAGATAAAGAGGCACCTACGCTCACTTCTGCTTCTGTTGCACTACTGAGCCTACTAACACGCGTTAGCCGTTATCTGCTGTATAATATCACACATAAAATAAATATACGATAACATCATATCTGCACAATTAAAAGAAAAATTACAAGACCACGTTTTTGTATTTGCATAACAGTTTGACTAATGTTAACTGATTAACATTAGCATATAAATGGTGATCAACGTTGCAATGATCTTTATTCATTTTGTTTGTATTCCTATGATCCAGGAAAGAATTGGGGTTTCAAAATGACAGGTTTGTCACATATGCTTTCTATCTATCTATCTATCTATCTATTTCATCTAATCTAATCTACTTTTCCTCATTCCACTCTGCCCTGTTTTCAGGCAGGCTTTGAAATACTCAATTGTATAATAGTAAGACTATGATATTATAATGATACTTTCCTTCCTTTTCAGATCGTGTCAATAACTTTCCTCCCCTGCCTCAGTTCTTCAGAATAAAGCCATGCTTCTACCAGAACATTGAAGAGGAAATACCTGCACCTTACCAACAGTTGGTGCGCAGAATCTACACTCTTTGGATGAGTGAGTATTTTTCACAATCATTTTCTAACTTTGCGTTTTTCGGATATAGAATGTAATCTTTCTTCCATTGATCGGTTTAAAAAAAGCAATCACTACCCTTCCTATTGTTTTCTCTCTGCTCTCCTCACTCCTCTGCAGTGTATTCAGGCACGCTGTTCATAAATGTGATCTCATGTATTGCTTGGTGGGCTGGGGGTGGAAATGCCACCAACTTTGGCTTCTCTCTACTCTGGCTCATCCTCTTCAGCCCTTGCAGTTACACCTGCTGGTTCAGACCCCTCTACAAAGCCTTCAGGTAAGGCAGACCTGAATAATTGTTGAACTTCTTCTTTTTTTTTTAATGCACAAACCACCCAGTGAGTCTCTAAATTCTTTGAAGATTAATAGCAGGACTGAGGTAACATTTTATCAGTAGAAATCAGTTCATGTGAAACTAGAAGGGCTTTTAAATGAAGTAAGACTCAGAGGGCTTTTAAGATGAGATTTGAAAATGTCAACAGAGCCTGCCTTTATTCAAAAAAAGGGGAGCCTAATGAGCAAAATCTGTATCTGGAATATATTTTTTGTCAAGTCTAGGAACTGTTATATAACCAGCATCAAGGTAAGGACATGATGGAGTGTATGGAGCAATAAGACGAGTTGTAGGAAGTTGGCAGTTCTATCAGAAGAAGAAGACAGAAGGAGGATTGTGAAATCTGCCTTCACTTGTATTAGTATCCAATGCGAAGAAATCAGGACAGTTTTTTATGATCAGACCCCAGCATTGGACCAAATTAAAACTCTTGTTGATATGGGTGTGCAAGAGAAAAATGTATTGCCGCAGTTTCAGTATCAGATTCTGTATGTTTAGAAAAAGGTTCAGTGATTCCAGTGTCTGGATAAAACTGAGTGTATCTTGGTGTTTTATTAAAGAGGGAAGATCTTGTGACATACTGTACTTGATAAGGGTCTCAAAGTATGTGGTTGTGAGAAATGGTGCAGCCATAAAGATCAACCCATGAAACCCATGAAAATTGATGTATGTGTAGCTGAACCAGCATGAAGCATTTTGGTCTTCTGGGTATTCAGATGTATGAATTGCAGATGTCAGGAGACACATCTTTACTGTGATCTCAGTCCTAATTAGCTCAGTCAAAAGTTGCTAAAAACCTTAGTTATAAAACAGAAAGCTATTCAGGCAGGGTGGTTTTTAGTGAGCCAATCAATAGTGTTCATTTTAAGTCTAGTGTTGTTTTATGTGTTCACAGAAGAATATAAGTCGGTTGGTATAGTTGTTCTATTTAGAACATTAGACGTGTCATTAAAATTAGCATTCAAATCAACAATTCAAGCAGGAAACTTGTGACTCAGAAGAAGAAACAGACGTGAACTGGCACAGACCCTGAGAGAAAGAATTCCAGAGGAATGTTTTTATCCAATTGTCGGGAAGCATCACACACCTAGAAATTAAACGTGGGATTGTTTAGATGGTGGATTGTGCACAGAGTCAACTTCAGTGTCAATTTTAGCAAAAACTAAAATGAATTCAAATCAATTGATCATTTTTCAATCATCCTTTCATTTCTTAAAGCCAACTGGGTCCAGATTGCATGAATTTAATTAATCATATCACTAAGAATAAAGTTTTTATATAACACTGGGAAGTGTTAGAAATAGTGTGATATGATTGTAAATAGTTCTAAGCCGTATCATCCCACTGGTTTTCCACTGTACTTTTTACATTAGTGAGAATGATTATAAAGCAAGTGATAAAAACACCCACAGTGCTGACTAGCAGGAAGAAGAAACACTACAACAAAAATAGAGCAACTCTTGCCTTGTTGGTTTTCTCATCCTTTGTATAATATTTTTGTCCTGTTGTTTACAGGGCTGATAGCTCGTTCAACTTCATGGCCTTCTTCTTCATCTTCTTCCTCCAGTGTGTCTTGGCCTTAATCCAGACTTTAGGCATCTCTGGTTGGGGAACATGGTGAGTTAAAATATACTAGCTTTGAGGACTATGAACATGTTTCCTTTCAGTTTTGTAAAAAAAATTATTTCCATCAGACGCTTCCATTTTCACATGTCTCTTCAAATTATTATACAGCATTAGATTTAACACTAAAATAAAACCATTAAGCTCATGTGATGAGGTTTTTTAACAGAATTAGGTATCATCTGCAGCTTTTTACAATTTCATTTCTGTTAATTGAAAATTGAAGTTTATTTCTGAGTTGCTGGTACGGCGCTGGTTCGCCTCTTGGGGACCTATTTAACCAATCGGAAGCACATAGTTTACAGTCCATGCTTCAAGTGCTTTTAGAGCATGTCTAACTCCATTTTGCTAATTAAACAGAGCACAGTCGGGGCGCAAAGTAAGGTGCAAGATGCAAGGGAGTCGTATTTACTCCTCTAATTATTCATAGATGTGTTAAATATACATTTAGTGTCATCTCCCATTTCATTTCCTTAAAAGCTTGGTGCCCCTGCATCGGACACTTTACTATTTAAACAGCGGCATTTGTTTCACCGAGGGACAGGTATGTGGTCCTGGGCTGATGGACGCTCTGCCTCCACAGTCTGTGTCTAATAGGCCCTTTGATGCTCACAGATTTCCCGTCTGCAAATTGGGCGGGCCGGGTCTTAAAAAGGATCGCTCTGACTAATAGCAGATGGGATGCAGTGGGTGTAGTAATGGATAATAATAGCCTTACCTGCACTGAAAAATGAGTCTCTGCTTGTCGGTGCCATTAATGCATGTGACAGAGCAGCTTCAATTCAGTCATTCATTTCCTGACATGCCGACAGGATCTAGTGTTTTGTAATGTTCTGTGTTCTTCGACACAAACAAAAGGTCACACAGTCCGTTCACAGAGTGAAGTTATTTGGAGTAAAGCAGCCGTCCTCCTTATAAATCCTAAGGCATCACTAAAAGTGAAATGTTAGCGCGGGTGTGAGTCTCTAAGTCAGAGGAAATTTGTTCGGACGGCCGGCTGAAAAATGTTCATGCAGATTCGGATGATGTCAGTGCCGATCCGTGCATCACGAGTGTGTCACAAGCAGAGTGCACACGTGTTGTGAAACTGCCTATGTAGGCACATCTTACTATCTGAATAACACGCCCTTTAAATAGCAGGAAAAACACTGCACTGCATTCTTTTGGTCAATGGTGCACCTGCTTTCTGTTGCCTCAAGATAGCGATGCTCCTGACCACACCTCATTTTCAGACCAACACTGCCACGGGTGCACAGACGGGGCAGCTACATGTGATACTTGCACAACATGGGCGCTAGGCGTGAAAAAGACAACTGCATCAGTTGGAAACTATCAATGACTGTGTGCTGACTGTGCTTTGCTCAGCTTTTCACTGGGCATGAGAAAGAGCCCTTGATGTTAAATGTAAGTAGCGTGTTAATAGTATGTTGATTGATTTCAGGAAGTTCAGCTGTGTAGACTGAGGTTTATAACTTCTGTGGATTTTTAGCAAACCATCAAACACAACACGTGTCACACTGTTACTCACAAAATTGTTTTTGAAGTGATGTTTTAAAACAATTTTTAAGATTGTGAACCCCCGCCGTGAAAGAAGTGAGGAGGGGAATATAAGAACAGATTCTGTCCGTCTGTTCATCTGTTGTCACGTTTCATTTCCGGAGCATAACTCAAAAACTGTGATTTTTTTTCACAAAACTTTACAGACACAACAAACAAGTCATGAAGTGGTGCTTTTTGCTATTTCAGAACTTTTATCATTTCTTTATATCTCGTCTCCATTATGACAAATTGAAGTCATTCTGTCAGTGGGATTTGTCTCAGATGAGAGCTTCAGGGGAATAACTCAAAAACTGTCCCATTTTTTTTCACAGAACTTTACGTACACACCTCCCATGTACTGGGGGAGGTGCCTTTTGAGAAGCTGAGAATTTTAAGTATTTTTATTTTTTTTTAATTTTGAAAATTGAACTTTGAGATTATCAATTAATGACGTTCTTCAATGAAATACAGCCGTGGTGCAGGATCTGAGTATTTCATGCTTGTTCATATTTGAACACATAAGATATCCTTAATTCTGCAGTTACAGCTTTAATCATATTTAATAGTTCTTTTAGAAAATGTAATTGGTTTAGGATATATATATATATATATATATATATATATATATATATAATGTCCTCTTTCTTTAAGCAGCTTGACATGTACTTTGAGTACATTGTAAGAATTTAAATGTTAACACATGATTTTTATCATAAGAATGGCAACAGTCATCTTTTTTAGGATAATTGTCATTTATAAAATAAAAAAAGCAGATTCTTTGTAGTTGTGTATTGATTAACAATTTTCCTAAAAACATGTGATCCAATAACTGCTGCGATAACATTGTTCACTCATAATACATTGTCATGTAAAGTCAGTTTAATACTGTTCATAATTATGCTGTCTGTCACTGCTTTTGTTTCCAGACTGCTTAAGGGCTCTTTTGTTTGTATTAAATCCACTTTGCTGATTGCATACTATATGATCCACTAACCCATGCTGCTCCATCTCACTCTGACCTCCACCTTAAAGCGGCTGGATTGCAACAGTGATGTTTTTCAGCCAAAATGTGGGCTCCGCTATAGTGATGCTTATCACAACTCTGCTCTTCACTCTGGACACTCTTTTAATGGCACTGGTTCTCATCAAGGTGAGCGAACACCTAACGCTGAAAAAAAGCACATAATGGAGTTTAACTTTTGTCCCTCATGATGCATAGTCCCACACACATGCCTAAAAACACACTTCTCTTTTCACGTGGCAGGTGCACAGACTGTACCGGGGTGGCGGAGGTAGTTTGCAGCGTGCTCAGGAGGAGTGGAGCACCGGCGTTTGGAAGAATGCACCAGTGAGGGAAGCAGGGTTCAACGCTGTCGCTCAGACGAACCAAGGCCCGAGCTTGCCCGAGTACCCTGCTGCAGTGCCGAGCTATCCTGACAACACTCAGTGGTGATGGCTGAGAACTGCCTCTAGATGGAGACAGATAGCTGGCCGTGTCTGTGGTGCACAAAACGTTTCAAAGCGTCACATCATCTCAACCTTACATGACAAAAATCAGACCTATTTTCTTTTGAGTGAGAGGACAGGATTTTAAACCCTACCCTTGTAAGTTGAGGGATATCTTCAAAGCATACTATTCCACCTCAACTACTGTTTACATATAGTTTATTAAAAAGAATGAGAAAGAAGTACACTGTTATGTTCAGAAGACATTTGTTAAGGAATATGTGCAGTCTTGCATTTATGTAATAGGAAACTCAAAAGGACGGTTTCACGACAGCAGTGTGTGAGGGACGTGTGCCTTATGGACCTTTTATGATTGCATTGTTTTATGTATTGCCAGACTCTGCATGCTAGAAATTGTAGCATGCTGCAAAACAGGGGTTTTTTTTCTGTTGCAAATTGCAGGATTTTTTTTTTATCTGTGTAAAATGTATTCTGGCAGGAGTTCAGTTTATTTTTGATATTTTGTGCTTTCTATCTCCATGCTTGTTTGCTTTGGCTGTGATTTCTTGAAATGCGCCTTAATATTGCGAGCAGGTTTTGTATCTGTAAAAACCTCTTGCTTGACGTTTGCCTTAGCAAGTTCTGCTTTTAAAAAAAAAACTGGACTTGTGCTTCAGTGAAATATTTCAGTGCAAACATTTCAAATAGTTTCTGATGCATGAATCTCTTCTCACTGAGCGCTTATGTGCCAAAACACTTGGCTTTCGCCATTACAGTATTTTGATCCTGAAAAATAGCCACACCCAATGTAGATGTTATGTGCTTAGTATTTCTCAGTTTCTGTTGTTCCACAGCTACACTGTTTGCTTTTAGTGGTCAACGCCCCTTATCAGCTGTTGTCAATATCCCAGTCACTTTCCCCCAGGTAGACAAGAATTTTTGTGTTAGTGATTGCAGTGTTCTTGCATGCAGCCTATCACAAGAATGGGACTGAACAAGAGTCTCTTATTTCAAATGAACTGACCCCATGTAACCAATACAATTCAACTGGCTGACTGAAAAAATGACTTCAAATGAGTCAACAGTTAAGTGAAAGTTTGCATGTAAATGTAGTCATGGTCTGTTTAAATGCAGTCTGATATTCCAGTTATGCACTAATGAACTCATTCAAAGACCTTGATATAGCATCTGATTCAATCCAATTAATTAAGATATTAATTTAATAACATTTCAGTTTCTTTTATTTTAACTTAATGATATGAAGTGTGAAGGTGCCCGCCTCATGGTTTGACTATTTTTCTTTTCCTGTTACAAGTGTCCTTCTTGGCCAGCTGCCAAAATTATTGATTTTCTCCTATTTGATAAGTGAGAATCAAATGGATATGTTAAAGAAACCTTTAAATATTGCAACATTTCAATAAATATTCTTATTCCCAACATGTCTGGCTGTCTTAACTAAATGTAAAAGACATTTAATGGTTGATATGTTTGACAAAAAACCTTGAAACTAGTACAACCTACTTCCCAGTTAAGTGTTAAGAAATGTTAGGACATCCAGTTTCACGCTACAGTTATGTTTTAAAGATAAAATTGTATTTTTGATCTTCAGAGTTTGTTCAGTTTGTTTTCATATTGACTTTATGTACTGTTCTACATAAAGTGAACTGATAATGTCATGGTTGACAAAGGAATCTGGGTTTATCCCAACCAAAAACCCTGGATGACTAGTGATGTACAGGCTCTTCTAAGATCCCACAACTCTGCCTTCAGGTCAGGTGACAGGGCCGTACAGCATGGTAAGGGCAGACGTGAGGAGAGGCATCAAAGGTGCCAAAGAGAACGAGAAGGTGGAGGATAGTTTGACACAATGAGAAAACATATTGCTATTTATATAGTATTTATTTTGGATATTTATTGGATGTTTCTGGTCAACTGTTTTAACTTGTATGTTCAACATGTCTGTCTTTTTAACCTGTTTAATATTTTGCACCGAATCAGACGTAACACTCCTAATTCTGTTGTATGTCTTCGTACAATGACAATAAAGGCTTTCTATTCTATGTTCTTCAGCTTTAAAAACAAACTGATACTTAAAAAGGGCACCATCTCTGGACCACTGTTCACCACCCATGTGTGGTCTGGTTGCTCCATTTGTTGCCAAATTCAGCTTTTTTTTAAAACAAATTTCTTTATCCCTGGTCTTCAGAGTAAAATCTTTCACTCTGACAAAGAGATGCTGCTGCTGAATTGATTTATTCAGAAGTGTTTGAAAAATGTTGTGAGGGATAAAAAGCCCGGTGAGCATCACAGAAAAACAAACAAGATGTTCTGAATTAAAAATGAGAGAAGAAACCTGTGAACATCTTGCGAGGAAAAGGAGGGCCAATGGGCACGAGAAAGGGCATCTAAAAAGGTATTTTCTGAAGCTTAAAACACCTCAGTACAGGCCCACTGGCTTTTTAGAATAAAAAGAATAGTTGGCAAATGGTTTGTCTTAACTCCTCAGTGTAAATAAGCCTCTACTAAGCAGGAAAATGCTATGAAACTACACTGACATTGTTTTATTCATTATAATTTTATTATACCAATATGTAACCTTAATTCTGTTCGTAACTTTCTTGCAAAGCACTCATGTATAATTGAGCAGAGACCTACCTCAACCCTTTCATATCGACAGCAGCCTACCTGTTTGAGATGAAAGAGGGAGCTTTGAGCGCCACTGTTAATGACAGTGTGAAAAACAAAGAGCACATTCAGGCAACATTCCTGTCATTTTGTTCAGTCTCAGACTTATTCGACAAAAACAAACTGGTCTGAGGTAAGTGTTGAGTCTGTTTTGTTGATATTGTTGAGCCGTACAATCAACAGGGGTAGCTGCTCAAAGACATCAAGACAACATGGCAGTGCAATTTACACCATCACTTTAAAATAGTTTTGTGACAGATGGTACTCATTACTGAAACAAAACAAAAAAATATTTCTAATGTTGGCCATGTCTGATGCAAAAAGTAAACTCACTGAAAGAAACGTATTGCATGTCTACATGCCAGTGACACATTGGTTCACTGTTAATGATAATATAACATTTACTGTTGTGAAATAATCACTTTTTGTAATTGGCATTAGAGTCAGGGTCCATTTTTAACAGCCTCCTAGAGATAAAAAGCGCTGTGCAGGCTATTGACCAATCACTAACAGCTGTCTGAAAGGAACAGTGGTATCAGAAGCATAAAATGTGTCTTGACATTGCAGGGCAGAGTGTTGCTGTTGACCCTATTTACAGGACTTGGATCACAAATATTATAATCACTCACATAAAATCTTCATTATGACAATAAATAGGTGAAAAACAAATGTCTTGGCTGTGCATAATATATTACAACAAAGTATTCACAATTCATCATTATACAAAAAAAAAATAGATGTACAAAAATGACTTCACAATTTTGTGGAGTGAAAAAATTTAACAGAAAAATGTTGAAAAGTCTCCTCAGTGAACATCAGCTGCCCAGTCAGTGTAAAGAAATGATAGACAGTGTCAGAAACTGGCAAAGAGAAACACGACCAATCAAAAGAACAATGTGAAACATTTTCTACAGTAGTGCATCTATAGGAGGATAACTAGTGCACTGAATTCTATACATAGGCAGAGTCAAATCTCTGACTCATCATTTATGTATCCCAGGCCGTCCAGACTTGAAATGTTGGCCATTGGTGTGAAGTGGTGCTCCCCGTTCCTTTTGAAGTCAACAGCAGAGTGATGATTATTATTGGCACTGCAAGGTCTCCCAGAGTCAGGCCTGAGGAGCTTTATCGCAGAAGTTCTGTTCTGGATGTTCATGTATTCTGCTGATTGCCTTTTCCCTTCACTTTCACTGGAGCACCGCGCAAACTTGAAACATCCCAAATGTCCTTGACTCCGGATCCAAAATATGACCCCCAGCAAAGAGAGACAAAGCAACGACAATAAAGCCACAGCCACCTTCAAATGAGTCACCCTACCAGTGTTACTCTGAGTCTCAGGGGACAATGGGTCCTCGTTGCCCATATTTGGCACAAGCCCTGGTGCAGTCGTATTCGGTTCATGAACAGAGTCTGAGGAATTTGTCACCTCATTGCCAGGAATAGTGCTGTCCTCGACTCCAGGGACAGAGTACAGATGTAATTGATAAACCGCCACGGTCCGGTTGTATGTTCGGCCATTGATCTGCTCTACCGAGTCGCAGGTGTACAGGCCAGCATCTGATTCAGAGGCACTCAAGATGAGGAGGCCCCCACTGTAGATGTAGTATTTGTTGTTGGAGTGAAGTGTTTGGTCAGAGAATCGCCACAGGACCTGCGCCAAGTTGGAGCCGATCTGACAAGGAAGTTGGATGTTGTTCTCTGGGACTAGGATAAAGTCCACAACTGCTACTGGATCTAAAAACACACAAATCAGGTTGGTCCAAAGGCATACTAACGAGTAAGGGTGCTACAAACAACACCCTGTAAAGTAGGGGTGTAACAGTACATGTGTCCGAAGCGGAAATCTTCCGTTCGGGCCTTTCAGTTCGGTGCTCATGTGTACTGAATGAATGCAGCCAGTGCATGTGCGGAACTTATTTGTGTGCTTGCCGGACTCAAATTCCAAGGGACAACTTTAGCAAAGGACCAGATGTTATTAGTTCAGGCTAATGATCATGGTGACCGCAGACAAACAGGAGTTTGAAGACACTCCCTCATCATTTAAGTCTGCTGTGTGGGAACACTTCAGTTTCACAGTCAACTATAATGACGACGGACAAAGACAAGTGGATCGTACCAAAGCTGTAGGCTGACATTGTGCAACACTGACACGGCATCGCCCAAGTGTTAGCATTAGTAGGACGAGGAAAAAAAACGAGTGCAGTGCAAATGGCATTTAAGCAGCCGCTTGCTAATAATTCAGACCGTGCCAAAGCAATAACAAGCGCCATAGGTGTTTTTATAGCAGTGGATATGCGACTGTTCTCTGTTGTTGAGAACACAGGGTTCAAACACCTGCTGAAAGTAATCGAGTCCCGTTACAAAGTTCCCTCTCATCCGCATTTCAGCCAGCAAACCATACAAGGCCTTTATAAACAGTCTGTTCAGTTAACCAGTATTGAATTTGAAAAAATTTTTATGTTTTCAGTTCCTTGTTTCTGCTGTACTGAAAATGTACTGAACTGTGACCTAAAACCCGAGGTACATACCGAACCGTGATTTTTGTGCACCGTTACACCCCTACTGTAAAGGGACGTACCTGGCTGAGGACACTGTGAAAAGTTTCCCTCCTTCAAACTCTGTATTGCATTATGTGAGGAGAGGGATGAGCTGTAGACTGAGGAGCACTGCTCAGTGGTGAAGTCCCAGGCACAGTAAGGATCCCTGGCCAAGATGCAGTCCACACAGGTGTCGTAGCGGCTGCAGTTACTGACAGGTATCTGGACAGCACCCAGGTCTGAACCTGCATACAGTTGACCCTATATGTGTGCACACAGATAAACAAACCAATAGCATTTCATCTTTATTACCACTGTAGCTGTTCTATAAACAATTAGCAGTTAAGTGACAAAATTAAAACTGGGTTACAAATTCAGAACAACAAAAATGACCTAACGAGCCTAATTACCACTACATTGAACCTGTTAGGAGTTACCTTGCTGACAGAGAGGCGAAGGGTTCTAATAGGCACAGGGTTTTCATACAGTTGAATCTCCTCAATGATGAACATCTCTTCAGCATAGTTGACAGCCTTCTGAACATAACCAGTTTCTATCAGGGGACAAAAATAGGTTAATCTAATTACTCATATTGTGTCTGTCTATGAAGTAACTTAAATGTTTGTAAAACTGCATTATATTGTTACCAGTGCCGATGAACATGACAGCATATCTCCGTCCGTCCAGCGCCAACACGCTGTCCACTACAATCCGAGTCAGAAGAGCTCCCCTCTTGACCAGCAGCGGCCCTCCTGTCAGAGGCCGAACAGCCTCGTCCATGAGGGGGCGATCCCTGATGAACTGGAGGGTTTTATCAGGAAGATCCAGAGAGCGATTTATCCCCATGTTGTGTGCCAAATTATTGATGCACTGAAATGCAAAGAAATTGTGGATTTATCAGATTTGCCTTGTATGCTTCAATATCCACTATCACCCCTGGCTGCAGCATAATATTCAGACTCACCGCTCCTGGTCTGGGGACTGGTACCTCTCCAGTGTACATCACCCACTTGACATGAGATGTCTCAACAGCAACAGGTGTCTTAAACTTGCCTTCATCGAAAATATCTCGAATGGCAGACACACTGTATGCACATACTGTCGATACCTGGGACAAACTCCTGGAAAACATGAAAATTATTTAGTCAAGCAAATTGTTTGTTTTATTTGTAGGATTGGCAAATACTTTTTAAATCTTTAATCATCACTCCTCCATAAACTAAAAAAAACAACTAATAATTACTGTACCTTATAATAATTTTTATTTTTATTTTGTTTTTGACCAGGAGTTGTGTTAATATAGACCGCTTCTTCATTCTTCCATATTGAGTGCTCAGCTTACTTCCTACCTTGCTGCACATCAACACCCACCCTAAGCAATAAAACTACAGAACTTGACTGTAACTACGTACGACTGGGGTGTGAAGACAGCGTAGAAGACGCTCTTCCTCCAGTCGTCGTGCCTCAGCAGGAAGACATCCTGGACAATGGGGGGCAGGCTGGGTTCAGGGAAGGAACAATCCAGACGAGCTTTCAGGAACGACGTCCATTTCCTCTGCAGTGTCCGCTGGCCGCCCATATCCCCCTAAACACAGACGGAGCACTCTGTCATGTGCAGTCCTGCAGATGTTCCACTTTAGCACAAGTTGTGTCAAACAGGGGACACAAATGTGCATATTCTCACACAGTCATGTTATGACACTCCTTTTACATTTTTAAATGGAATGTAAAATTCATGTAAAATTCCAATAAGTTTTTATTCTGGACTCGATTATACCTTACAGACACGGGCCACTCGAGACACTGCAACTTTGCTATAGAAGTCATACTCCATGGCATTCTCACTGAAGAACAAGTACACCTTATCATCATCACCATCAGGGCTATCAAAACTCTCACCCACAAAGTCCATGTAGACAAAGTTTGGCTCTGAAATCACAAAATAAGAAATTAGATGCAGAGTGTTGAAAATTAAAAAACTTTTATCTGCCTCCATTAGAGGGATATCTACAAATATCAACTGTACCCTGAGTAAATGCTGGGCTGTTGCAGCAGTAGATTTCATCTAAACTATGCAAACCAAAACTTTAAAAGGACAGTTTTTGGCAGGAGAGGAACTCACCACTGAGCCAGGAGCTTTTAAACTCAGTGCGGACAGCCAAGTCCGAGCTACGAAGAACCACAGGCTCAGAGCCCAAGAAGTTGATGGATGTAGCAGAATACAAGTCATTTCCTGTTGGACAGGAACAAGAGATGAGGAAAAATTCCTGGAAATCCATTAAATCCATTAAGTTGGAACAGTATCTCATCTACAGTATATGCCTATAATGAACTGAAACAAGTAGCTTTCTCTGACTATTTAGTGCATATCTAGCAAAGCTATTGGGTGACATTTGTAATGCAATTGGTGCTCAGGTCTTGTGGTTAGTGAAATCTGCACAGTTATCATACACTGGTCTTTTCTGTTGGTGCACTTTGAACATGCAGCGGTATTCTTTCTTTGTTCTCTTTGGCAGCAAACTCGACTCAGACACTCACCAACCATGAGGGAGGAGTATCTCTGGAAGGGATCAAAAGGACACTTCCCCTTTCCCTCCTCCTGCTTCCCCTCCAAACTCAGCTGTCCATTAGTGAATGTCTGTCAGAAATACAGGGCGCGAGAGAGGAAAGAAAAACTTTTAAGAGAGGGAAAAGAAAGAGAAATTGTGTCATTTTATTCAGACACAGTATTGGGGTGCTGGACTGGAATTATCGTTCTTAACCAGTAGTTTGTATGTTTTAGCCCATTAAATGAATCTTGCATATATTAACATTATTGCTCGCTATGTTCTAAAGTATACAAACTAAATATACAAGTTTTGAAACTGAGGTAAGGGACATATACTGGGCCTGATAATGGGAAATTTATATAATTGTCAGCCAATAATAAGAGGCCCAATTGCTTACATTGACTTGTGCAGCATCTACACACTCAGACACAGTAGGTGGTGGTATGCACCTTTTACAATGGTTTATGATCCATTAATAAAAACAGATAAGGAGAAGTAAAAATCACACTGACATGTCAAACTGCTACACCCACCTGGTAGCCTCACGCAGCATAGACTAGAGAGCCACACATGTCGTCATAGGTGTGAACATTTTTTTCTTTTTATCAGTTGATAAAGACAACATGATTGGAATTTACAATACATACATACAATACACAAGGGTTCAGAAAAAGTCTTAACAAAACAAATCTTATTAGAGCTATAGAATATTTATTTTATCCATCTTTGTTCACTACATCTTAGTCTTTCTTTTCTTCAGGTGTGCATAATCTACGGTTTATGGACTACTATTTAAAATACAAAAATGTGCAATTATCTTTATTTCATTGGTATCAGTTGGCCAGAAGATATGAAAAACATATCCATGTGTTACACTGTTAATATTATGATGAACATTGGCAATTAAAACAACAACACTGCTCCTTTACTGCAAATACTTATGGAAGCACCAAATATTATGTGTATAAATCTGCAACTTAAACTGTCAATAGAAAAGTTCTTTGCTTGACCATATCATTGTCATCATAAGTAATTGCTATAGTATAAAGACACCACTGGCGTTATGATCGGTAACCTATAAACCTTTACCACTTGGAAACGCAGGGGGAGTTTGTTTGCACTTTAAAAAGGTCCCCAATAACTTTACCTTATATCAGAAACATGCTAAAAATGCTAAAAACTACAGTTTGCAACAAGAGACTTTAAAAAAAAACTAAATTTGTGACCCCGATTATTCAGTAGGGACCAATGGGCTTGGGGCTGAATGCCACCAGCAGTCGGGAGGTTAAGTATTAAGTACTAAGAGATGAACTAACTAACACATTGTTGGTTTTGATCTTTTCATGGATAAGCTGACAACAAAAAATACAGAATGTCAACCTCAACCTTTAAACATGAAAAAACAATTTAAGAAGAAGAAGAAGAAGCCAATCGTATAATAAAAGTAAAGAGGACAGATGTTTGCAAATTATTTGAATCAGATGTCCAGTCTACAGAAAAACTTCACAAATTCCTTTAAAACTGACCAGATTCTGCAGTATCCTTACCATATAATCACAGGTGGGGCTAAATGCATTTGTGCCACACACATACATTGTAGTGTCATTCACTCTGTGCAGGGTCCGAATGTAGTTACGACATTCCATCTGCAACGAGATCCAGCAGAGAGAATGCCAAGGTCAAAACGTTGTTAGTTCAGCCGCAAAAACACAAACATGCCACATGCATATACAGAGAGCATTGGCTGCCCGGAGTTGAGTGACCAAAGGGTCAAGGCTGTGTACATGCATTTACTTCTCAAGCCTTTATTTGGACATTCAGTTCGAAGCTGTGAACAAAACACTTCAGAGACAATTCTGTGTAAAGACTCTCATGTTTTGATTTACAAATGCAATGCAGATAAACTTCATAGGGGAGTAAACTACTCATTTTCTAAGGCTGCATCTTTGTCCTAGAAGTAAATGTTTGTGCATGCTCTTTTGTAAGATATTACACAAACCTCAGCAAGTTTTCCTTTGTACGTGCAGTCCCTCTGCTTCTCCTCAGAAACTCTCCAATACACCTGCATCAACAGAGAAAAAAATGTTCTGTCAAAACACACAGGAACGATGTCGCAACCCCACAGCAAGACAGTCCAACTCTAGCCCTTACACCCTCACACATTTCATTGTTTGTCTTACATCAAGACCAGCCAGTGCACTCTGGGACACCAATACCTTGTCAGTTGTGACTGTTAGCAGTGTGACTATAATTACGAATCAACAGACCATCATTCATTCAAATCCTCATGCAAACATGCACTGGCCGAATAGACGGTGATCTGGCTGCTGATGTGAGAGCAGTTCTATCAAAATGAATATGTTTCTGTTGGCATATCTTCAGCCAGAACACACTCTCTCGAAATAGTGAAAGATAGCAGAGAAAGATACAAAGACTACACTAACTGCAGGAATGACTAGAGCTTGTGAAACGTTTCAAAATTGTTCCATTTTTTTTCTTCACAAAGAGTGGATACAAACTTTAACTCCTCTAAAATCCCTCTGAACTGATGCCATGTGGGGTCACAAGTAGATATGACCTCATTTTGAGGGGTTATAAACTAAAAGTTTTGGGAACCGCTAGTATAATTCATAATTAGGCCTGGAGTGTTTTGATTAAATGCCTTTTTATACACAGATTAGTTTGAATGAGAGTCTTCACACGTTCTTACCGCAGACTTTCTAACAGAGATGTTACTCATGTCCAGAGCATAAATGGCCTCTCTGGCCCCCAGCAGCAGGACACCCAGGTCATCTCTCATGAGCATAGTGGAGTAGTTGAAGATCCCCTTTTCTCTGTACGACTTTAGCCCATCTTAACAGGAAAACATCTGCATTACTTTGCTGAATTCCAAAATAGTTTCAAAATTATGCAAAGCTGGAAAAATGCTCCCAAGACTAAAAGAAGAAATGTCATTAATTGTAAGCCTGAGCCAGCAAGCACGACTTGTTCATATATCATGTTTAAAGTATTAAAATACATTCTTAAACTGCTAGAATATATAGTCCAGCCAAGGAGGAACTCTTTAACAGCACAATTATAGGCAATGACATTAGTGTGACTTACTCTGGTAGGGGACAGTCTGTCGTGGGACACAGTAGTGAGTGTTGAGGTCACTGAACGAAACGTGGAGCATCAAACCACAAATGAGACTCAACAGGAAAAGAAGAGACATGGCTCAGAGTCCAGGTTTGCCAAAGTGTGGAAGAGCTCACAGTCCAGCTCTGCCACCAAAGCACCTGATCAGTGACAGAACATGGTCCAAGGTCTCAGTCCAGATGTTGCTGTTCTTAAACTGTGGTGATGTCACCTTCCTGGTCATGTGCCGCTTTGGCAAAAGTCATTTTTTCTTTTCCAAGACTCTAAAGGTAGTTCATGCGAATGTTTAACCAGGGCCTGTAGAATGCAGCTCAGTCGGCCTCGGTTCAGTTAGAATTCGGTGTCCTGCGTAGCGAGTATCTATGTCGGCGTTATCCTCCAGTGCAGTGCCCATGAGTCACTCGTGTCCTCTAAGGAAGGAGGAGCAGAGGCCATGCTGCCCAGCTACTGATGAGGAGGTCTGGAGGAGATCATCTTCATGCTGTCCACCTCTAGGAAAGACATGCATTAAATTACTGAGATCCATGATGTGGAAAGACTTCAATAATTCCTAGACCAGAAATAATGTATACAATAAAAGATGGACAAAATAGATAATATATTTGATTCAATAATGAAAATGGCTGCATTCTTCTGTTGTATACTTGAGCATTCATTATTAGCAGGATTACACAAAACAATTACACAAAACAATTCCAAAAAAATTTGACAAACTTTCATGAAATTTGGTAGGATGGTTGGACATATGACAGGGAAGAACCTCTTAAATCTTGGTGCAGATATGTGTAAAGGGGCGGAGTCAGGATTTCTTTTTATACTTTTATGAACATTACGTTAAAGCTTCTAAGACGTTTTTGTCATTTACACATAAATTCATTGATGGATTACCATGAAACTGGGTTTAATGATCAAGCATGTGCCATGGAAGAAATTGTCAAATTTGGCAGAGAATTCAGATGAAAAGGTGGTCAAAACTAATCATGATACCAAAGCAATTCCAGATTCTAGGGGGAAAATTTCCCATTCAATGAATCATATTATAAAGGTCAAACTATCATGAGCCTATTACTTTTAGGTGCAATGACAATGGTGGAGGTTTGTGCTCTCTGGGACACCAAGACGGAGGACGCACAAGAGACAGATTAAAGACAGCTAAGACTGCTCAAATAAGCAGTTATAGTATTGATTAAAAAACACTGCATCCTACATTTCCCATAATGCAAATCAAAAGCATCTTTCAATAGTCTCTCCCTGCCTGGTAAATGCCTTTCAAACTCTCACATTCATGCAATTTATTAACAGAGACTGTCTCCAAACCCAGGAGCATTCTGATGACCTGATTATTTCAACAGACTATAGAATTAAGCTCCCTTAAATTCACATAAGATATTAAATGAAATGGTCATCACATATAAAATCAGTGGAGCTTATTCTGCTCACTGCCTAAAGCTTAAAGAAAAATGAAAATGAAAAAAGACAAAAGACAAAAACTGTAGAGACAGATAATGATAATGTAGATACATTATCACGCCTTTGATTTTTGGTGATGTTTTAGAGTATATTTGTCAAAAGTGCATGCAAAACATAGATAAATTAACTCAAATTAGTCTTGCACCACTTACAGTCATACAGTAAAAGTCATAATTGTAAACTTTAGAGGAAACTGATTTCTGTGCCCCACTGCCCACCGACCCCCATGCTCTCTTCCTCCTCCGCTCTGTCTTCCTGTCCTCCTCCCTGATAAGAACCTGCTTCCTCTGGGCTCAACGGGGTTCATCCAGCAGAGGGGGATCAGTTCAGGTTTGGGCATGCATGCAGTCACAATTCACTGCTTTAGTACTACATCCATGTATGCTCTGAGATTCATGCTGAGCTCAGACTTATCACTTCTTTGGCAAGTTTCTTTATGTTTTCACTAACTAACTGAGCAGCGCAGCCTCATTTAAAATTCATGAAGGCACTTTTTCTCAGAATAACACACAAAGAATACTTAAGAGTCAGACTCACAAGGTAAAAACCAAACTTGGATCTTTTTGGGGCACACTGCTTAAAAACAGCTGCACCACACTGCTGCTTTGCAACTGTTTTTAAATTTTGCAACCGTTTTTAAATTTTAGCTCGCAGATAGAGAGAAAATGCAGCAGATTTCACAGAGATGCATCCTTAGAAACACACACCAAAGAGTCCTCGGCTGTTGACAGAAACCAAAATGACAGAATCCAAATTTCCTTGAGAGACAGAAAGACGGTCCTTCCCCTGTGCCTCGGAACAACCTCAGTTTTGAACGTGCATTTTGTAACAAACTGCCATGCTCCCCCATAGTAGTTACTTGACACAGTAGGACGAGCTGCTGCATGTATAGTACTTCTCATCTGTTGTCACAGCGCTGGTGTCTTGCATGGTTTTCCCCTCGGGCTCTGAGAGAGGGGGCAGGGACTGTGGGTTCAGCGTTACACATGAATGGAATGACTGCAGGTTGCTTCTCAGAGTTTGACAGATACTTCCAAATGGTGCAGACAAGCAGGTATGGTTATAACAACAGAAGAGCATGCTGCAGTTGTCCGTCTTTTCTCTTCTTATGTCACACTGCACACATATGGATGGGGGGTGAGGAGGGGAGGGGGATGCACAGCTGAGGTATTCACACGTTACTACTCTAGTTACACATAGCTGTCAAGTTACTTCATTTATTTTTCTTCTATACAACTGGACAAAGAATACACAAACCTACAGGATGAGACTGTTTATGTCTAAAAAAATGCATTTCATATTATTTAATTTCTTAATAAATAATTTATTCCAAGCTATATTCACCGATTTTTCATTGACCATTTTGGGGCAGTGGAAGAAGCTGAAAACAACGACATATTATCACCTTACACTGTAAACGTATGACGCTGATCATTTCAGCCACTACAGAACACAACCATTAGTCACATGGAAACTTTACCATTCACTGAAAGTCGTGGGTCTTGTCACCTGACAAAAGAAAGTCAAATATTTACACTTGATCTGTGTAGGTCTTCACCAACTCTGCAGCTCCTCTCGACCCTCCTCCACAGCTAGTTGCTGTTTGAACAGGAGGCTTCCAGTAGCTTTATCTGAGCTTTAGTTGCTGAAAATAAAATGACCAGTTTTGGACAGCAACCAGATATGAGGTTGTGGCAGAAAATTAAATTAAATTAAATAAACTCATAGAAGCTGCAGAGTTCTGTTACAGTTGTGGGTTCACCTCAGCAACAACTTTCACATGACTTATAGTGATTTAATGTATTGTTCATTTAAAACACAAATTGGTGCATTTTTAAGTCTTCCATGTGAGCAATGATCCATTACATTTATGTCTCTATGTCCTCCAACTTTGCCGCATGCTATCTTTTTTCTAACTAATCAGGAAGGACCCTCCCATGGACTGTTTGACCTCTTACCTGATCACTGTCAGAATCTAATGACGCACTAGCATTAATGGCGACAGACTTTCATTTTTTTATTTATATTTATAGCAACAACTCTTCTTCAAGTATGCCTCACTGAAAAGTTGCAGAGTTGCAGATTTTCCCCTCTTCTCAGTGCAGACCAAAATAATAATAAACCAACATCACATTATTGGTGCCGCTCTTCCCTAATTCAAAGAATTTGTTGTGTATATATTATGTCTTTTGTTTATAGGGTTATTATAAGGGGTTATTATAGGGATTATTCACGTACAGTCAGCAAAATCTGCCCAAGAATCAACCATTAAGCACACAGCTGTTGTAAAACTCTATACAACATATTTCATATCACACACACACATTATAAAAGAACACTATCTCATACAACTGATATTTGATGCACTGCTCGCATGTAAATACAACAACTACAAAGTCTGCATCAGGGAAAATGAGCATCTATAAAACCAGAACAGACAACAAGAAATACTGTCTGTGCTTCAGTCCAAATATAAATATGAAAATGTTTCCCCCACATGTTCGATTTCTGGTGAGCAAAAAGCTGCTGGTGGGTTTTCACTCATCAAGATGCAGTGCGTGAACAACTGTGGGTTCAAAGGCTGCACATGAACTAGTACAAGAGGCTGAGGAAGCCCTGCAGCAACTATCTCCAGACACTCCAACCACTTGAAGCATGAGGGTATTTATAGCCTGTTGAGGAGCCTCCATGATATCTACAGTACCCTTCCATGGAATCTCACTACGACTACGTGCTTGTGTCCGAGGTGAAACCCCAAACGGCAGTGAGTGAAACATGCGCAGACTAGCAAGATGTTGTCATCAGCGTGAATCATAACAAAGCTGAACGCAAAAAGCAGTGTGAACAGTCAAACAGCTGGAGTGAGCCAGACTCTACTCTAGTCTACGTCTTCCTTTGGATTATAGTAAACTTTAAGGGCGAGGTCTCCTCCGGCTGTAACTGATTTACCCGACTGGCTGACTAACTGATCTACAGGTTTGATGCTGATTGACTCACTGACTTACTAGTCAGGGCTTGTTGCCAGTTCTGCCTGTTTTCCTGCCTGTCTACCAGTCAGATTTAAGCTGATCAGCCTACTGGCAGGTCGGCTGGTGAGCTGGCTGTGATGCAGAGCCCCATCAGGGAGGCCTGCACAGGAAACCGGTTGTGGGAGGATGTTCACCCTTGACACTCCTTGTATCACAGCATCTGTTGTGCAACAGTTATTGGAAAACACAACCCAGTTCAGCAGCAGGTTATATTTTTGCAGGCTCAGATGGGTAGAACAAGCCTTTCTTTTATGATAATGACAGTAGTTTGCCATCTTTGGTGTTGATGTGCAGAAGAGTTGTACTTAGCTGAAAACAATACTTACGAAACATACTGTGGGAACAATTTTCAAGCCTGTTGCCACATGTATCATTAAGCAGAGGGGTAACTAACAAAGCATTGAACATCAATAAAGACGACAAGTGAACTATAAAATGAAAACGTAGCAACCTGTCCGGTGAGATCATTGTCTCTGCTGACAGATTACTTGTCATGGATGAGACAAATCTGGTTGAGTGTAAATGCACACACACAGGCAAGTCCCAGCAGGAACATTGTCACAAAAGGAAAATATGAACATGTCTCCGATTGTGTTGTGTGACAAGTTCAATGACAGATGGAAAAATCCCCCCAAAAAAACAAAATGCACTGAACATTGAATTTAGATTTAAATTCACAACCAAAGGACTGATTCATGAAATTGTCATTTTATTCAGCTTTATGAAGTCAATATCAGGGCTGCAACAATCATTTCAACATGCAGTCATTTTACTTTTATTTACTTATTTGGTCTAAAAACGTGTCAGAAAACAGTGTCCAAAAGTGATGCTGTCAAATGTCTTGTGATGTCAAAGAAAAGCAGACAATCTTCATAATAGAGAAGCTGGAGCAAAAGAATATTTTCTATTTTTGCTTGAAAACATTAATAGATTAATCATTTGTTCAAAAAAGTGGCCTTGATCACTAACTAATTAATTAACAAATCACTTCAGTGACACTCAGTAGGAATTGTATTGGTGTGTATTGGTAGAAGAATGACAAGACAATTATGGAAATACTGGATATGTAGCCAACAAAAAAATAAAATATTGTGGATCAATATAGGAACATCAAGACCAGTGTTCAGTAGATTGTTCTCACCACACCAGAATAACAGGACTCCTGCTTTTGAGATCACATCTTGAAAAACCGCCTACACACTTTTAAGATTAACATGTCAGTTGTCATATGCACGCCCATTCAAGTGTTTTTGTTCCTGCTGTGGCTCTCCAGACTGATATTATTAAAGGTCCAACAGACACTTACATACCAGTGTGTAGGTGAACCGTGAGCATGTGTGTGTTTTCACCAACAGCACAATAACACTTGGTTGGTTCACAGCTGGACTCAAAGGGTGGGGTGGGGTGGGGTGGGGTGGGGTGGGGTAGCCTTCCAGTGGAGAAAACATAGCCTGGCTTTCATGTAGGAAAATTTCTTTGCTTCTTTGTGCCTCTAAATGCTTAAATATTTAATAGTCCCCTGTGTATAACATCTAAGCCATGTAATAAAATCATTTTAATTTTAGCCGGGCTTTGTTACAGTTTCACCATTAATGCATCATTTCTGTCTCAGTGCTGGTGCACATACAGCACAGCTGATGCTTTTTTTCTTTCTTTTTTCCCACCCCTGCCCCTCTGACAGCTGGAGTCCACCACTGGTTTAGTGAAAAATCAACTGGTGACATCCAGCCTCTTCAGACGCATTCATAAAGGGCAGAAACACAGTGGTTTATGTTGCTTGTATATGCTGGCATTGGACAGGCTGTGTTTTACCTGTGTAGTAGACCTGTGGCGGAGAATACAGACATAAATATTGTCACAGCCTCTGTGCTGCAGCAGTTCACTGTTGCTGGTTGTAAACAACAAGCAGGAGGAGTTCAATGAATACTGAGGGGGAGCATTTGGAGGAATTTTATGCTCATTACTAATATCGGAGAGGGGGAACATTACCATTTTTCATACAGTAAAATTCACAGTGCATAATCTCTGACCACAGAGTACCAGAGCATTTCTTGAAGGGAGACCGCACACCAACACCCTTTAACCCCGCTGAGCTGCAGGATGCCAGCTAAAATTGGGCAATCCCCTGTGCTTGTGCACCGACTTAGCACTTAGTATATCCTGTGGTCTCTCAGCCAGACATTTGTATCATGTGCTGAAACGATCCAAATTATCGTGGTAAACTAACAGTAAACCATTCAGCTGAGTTGCAAAGAGTGCAGACACTGTCCTAGTCCTTGTCACATGTTCTCTGAATAACTGATATAGTTATATAAATCTTTGGTTGGTTATGAAGCGCTAATGTTAGTTAATTGTTCCAAAAACAATCCAAAACAAAGGCTGAACGGTTTCTTTGTTTATTTACGAAGAAATTTGCTGCCTACATTTATAGGAGAGCAAATTAAATAGCTGCTGATTGGTTTTCAGTGGAGAAACTAAGTGAAGTTAAGTTTTATAAATACAGTATGGCTTGTGGTCCAAGGCGTTTTTCCCCGACGAAATTCAGCCACACATCTCCTATTGACACCTGTCTTGAAGCCGCACCACCGACAACAAGTTGGAGCGTTTCCCTCAGTCTGTCCGCGGTGGTAAGTGTTTGGAAACGCATCTCGTACTAGTGCTTAGTCTGGCTTTCTGCTGCTATAATTAGTTTAGGATATCCTATAATCTTAAATAAGATAGAGAAGTAACAGCGCGCTGCATGTGCGCCTCCAAACCCTGCAGGTTGCACAATCCGATTCGCACAAGCAGCTCGAGCACCGTGGAAAAATAAAAACCCTGTGGGACAGACAAACAAGGCAGTAAGTCAGAGCGGCGGCTCAGGTCTCAGACTCACCAGGAGCTGTCAGGATCAGCATTAACCGTTCAGACTCCTGTTGTTGTCCTTGTCAGGGATCCGGCTCTCTGTTCCACCTGTAGCGTTCATCTCATCTAATTCCTGCAAGGAGCGATTATCTCTGCAGCTCTCAGCGGCAGGCAGCGCCTGGTCATGTGACTTTTGATCGTACCTTTGCACTCACTCACAACCAATCAGCTGTGCAACCACCTAACAACACTACACTACTTATTTTATTTTGACATGTATTATTCCACTTTGAAATAAATCAAAATCAGCACTCGGGCTGTTACAAATTTGAAGGCCAACAACAAATACAACATGATAAGCACAGAGTTAATAAAAACATTGCAGTCCAATCATCAGCCTACATAGTTCATGTGAGAAATGGTAAGCTTCCCGTTTTTGCTTATTTGCTTGTTGCCTACAAATGCTATTGTTGGCAACTTCTTCAAATATTACCAGGTGATGAAATACAAGGAAAAACAAAAGAAAAAAACAAAAACAACCAGTTTGAATTAAAGACATCCACATTCTGCCATCTGGTGGCTGATTAGAGCTATTTTACAGACAATACTGAGAGTAAACATAAGATATGACACACATGACATGTTTAAGGTAAAAACCATAAACCATAAAATAAAACATGATGATAAAAATTAATTCAACTTTCTCTGCAGTGCAGTGACTGAATGAAATGTACTCAAGTACAGTAGGCCTGCTAAAGTACAGATTTGAGGTTGTTTCCATTTTCTGCTACTTTTTCATGCATCCACTACATTT
The DNA here is from genome assembly GCA_037577475.1 of Chaunax sp. Z400. Lineage (NCBI taxonomy): Eukaryota > Metazoa > Chordata > Actinopteri > Lophiiformes > Chaunacidae > Chaunax > Chaunax sp. Z400. Next base: position 10,681,541 of record CM075188.1, read on the forward strand.
TGGATTCTCCTTTTCACTCCAAGATATTTATTTGGCCTGTTTGCATACTGCATTACTGGATACTGCATTTTAAATATTTATTGGTGACCAGATAAGAACAGTTTAAATACTGTACATGTAAACACATTCATAATTTATTTTTACTTCTACTTAATAACAGTTATCGCCACACAATTACTTTTGATACTGAAGTAGGCCTACATTTAATATCAGACAGGCTTTTACTTGCATAGGGTGGATTCAGATGGATTAGACAGTTTTTGTAATTCTAGCTTGTGACCTTGTTCTTGTCATCAACGTGAAGAAAAAAAATAGTCCAACATCTGATACATTTTCAAATTCCTCAAAGTATCTATTTTCTCGTCTTTCTTTCTTGACATAAAACTTATTTTCAGTGACAATGTGGTAACATGGGAGACACTTTCGTTAGTTTAGGCCCTTGGTTTCACTTCTGACATAAAGAAATTATATATACATATCTGTGTGTGTGTGTGTTTAAGGTTACTTATGTATTAGTCAAAGATTTGTTATAGCTTTTTAAAATTTATAATGATAGCTCCCGTCATTCTGTCCTCATTTCACATGTTTTTCTTCTTCTTCTTCCCTTTAAAGTCGCCCAGTTTTTTTTCTCTCCCTTAACTCTCTCCCTCGATCTGGCTGTTTGTTTATTGGGTGCCATTCTTTTCTGCAACAGACCTTACAGTTATCATGGACAAGAATGAAACTATAGATTAAACAAAGTAAAGAAGAGTCTGGTACAGTAACATTTCTGCTTGATCAAACGTAATTATTTGTTATGCCACTCCTGCACTAAACATACTGAGCAGCATTTGCTTATCGTTTGTCATTGTTGGAAAATTATTGGGACAGACCAAATCATAAGGCCTGCTACACACAATATGAGGGATCGGAATCATTGCAATTTTACTCCATCTGCTTAAAAGTAGGTTACATCTCTGTGGTTCAAATTTCATAATTTCAAAATAATAATATTAGTCATTCAAATTTATAACCTCATATTAAAAGTTATCTAAAGCAAATGTCATTTGTCCTTACTTGGGACCAGCTTCCTGTTTGATGTAAACCACACCCCTCCACATGATGTCACATTATTTAAGTCATGTGAATTTAGTAAAGTCCATCCATAGCAAGGTCTTACCACCAATAACTGTTTTCTTATGCTGTTCCAAATTACCTGATGTCCCAATATATCTGAATTCACCCTGCTGTCAAATAGATGACTCACTATTATAATACCAGACAGGCTATTTCAGCACAATAGTGAGCCTTTAGGGTGCTTTTTACAGCATTGTTGCAGTGAGTACAGCAAGGCTATCACTAAATATGAGTCTGTGACTTCTTCACTGCTTGCATCTCTATTTGCCTTCATCACATCTCCTGCTGGGACTCGGGTTCCGGATGTTTTGAGAGGAGGACCCTGTCTTCAGGTTGTCTGCCGGCATCTTCGGCCGAGGTGAGGGCTGTTTGTTGACAGCATGAGTGTTTATATAGACCGGCTCTTCTGCTGCATTCAAAAATAAAAACAGGGTGAATTTCACTTGCTGAAAACCCATCATTAAGTTATTTCCTTCACCATCATATAGGCTACCACCATCTCTTGGTTGATAAATTGTAAAATAGGATCTGAAATGTGAGTCTTGTTACTCTGTTTGACATTTTAACTTTTTATGATGATGTCTTGGCCAAATCTCCCCCAGAAAAATTCAAATTAAATAAAATGTTCTTCAAGTATTCAAACTTTCTTTAGAAGAGAAAATAAATCTATGATAACAGAAAACACTGACCCTTTAAACTTTGTTTTCACTGGCTTATTGTAGTGCAAATGATTTGGGTTGGTGACAGTTGTTGAAAGTGTTAATAGGAGAGAAATTTTGCAATGAATTGTTTTGCACTGGAAAGAAATCCATTCTAAACACAAAACACAGTGATAAAATAATGATGTCCCTTATGATCTAAATATGATTATATGATATGATTTAAGAGTCTATTCTCTAATTTTCCTGGCTATTAATTTATATTTATTTCTGCATTTCTTGCCTTGCAAGTACCTTGGAGAGAATAATAAAAAATATAATATAAGAGAACTGTTTACAGTTTCTTACTTTATTTTAGAATCACATTATACTAATATAAACAAACAGTTCATTCAGTTACTGTATTCTACTGTATAAATTTCCAACACACCACTGGTCACAGTTTTTTCTGTAAACTACTGTTTCTACAGAATGTTAACTGTATTTCAATCTACCGTATGTATCCTGTTTCTAATGATAATTAAAGAACATACTGTAAAACTACTACTACTAATATGGTAAATGGACTTTATACAGCACCCTTCTTGTCTGACCGACAAGAGTGCTTTCAAAGTGTTTTACAGAAGCCAACATTCACTCATTCACACACAGAGGCTTCCACGTAAGGCAACATGCCACCTGCTCATCGATAACCATTCACACTGTCACTCACACACTGATGGAACATGGAGACTGAATGAATGACCTCTCTACCTCCTGAACCCCTAATAATAATTTTTAAAAACTAATAATAATAATAATTTAAATACCAGTAATAACAGATATTAATGTGACCAAGTCATACTCAGTTCATAGGACTCTGAGAAAACCCAAAGGCAGGGACTGCTATACCAAAAATATGAATTTATTGATATTGGTTTCTCACAACTATGACATAGCAGCAACCCAGTTCAGCCATATGGTCAATTGCTGACAATAAAAAATGAGGGGTGAAGTAGATCGTGATATATGAAGACAGTAAAGTAATAAACCAAAAATTCAATTAAATGTGAGGTTCTCTTTAAAGGTTCTCTGTTCTAGAAACTACAAGCTTTCTGCATTTTTACTTTGACTACACAGGAGAAGGCCGGTGGCCTCATTCTTCTTACTTTGACAGTACAGAATGTTTCACGCTGTGCTGTTCAACCACACAAACCACTTTGCTCAATTTGCATCTATCGGCCACGAGTTGGGCAGACAGAACTATCTGCTATCATGTGAACAGTGCTTATTCTTTCTTTTGTTGCGTCAGACATATAGACATACAGCAACAATGTGTCTGTCCCTTATTTCGTTGGTGAAATGCAAAACTTTATCAAATGAACCAACAATATTCATTCGGAGTGAGGTTGAACTGACATTTTCCGTGTTAGCGTTTGCCTTTTTGTTTCTTGCCCTCTTTTTATCAGAGCTTTCATCTCAGTTCTGCAGCTCATCTTGCCTACAGGCAACGTAGAGCTTTATCTACGATCTGTAGATATTGTTTACTTTACCTCAAACCGTCAAACTGAAAATTAAGACTGGTACCTCTGCTTCTGCATGTTCTTCTCAGCAAGACACACGTGATCAGCAGGACGATGAGGACGAAAGAAGACACCCCCAACCCGATCCACAGCCACCAGTCGATTGGCTGGAAATGGTCTGGAGGAGATACAGTTGCTGTAAGAGAATAACGTCTTGAAATGTGATCATATTACGTCAATTTATTAGAGTGTATTTTAAGGTCACTGTGTGCATACAAGAGTCCATCTGTTAAACAAGTCATTATCACTATTTCACTTCATTCAAGCACATAAAGTTAAAGTATATAAGTTTTAAAATGTATGGAATAGTTAATATACAAAAAGTCTCAGATTGGGGGTTTCTGGCAAAACTCCAGAAACACTTGTGGTATGTAGAACAACTTTACAGTTAGACCAACGGCTTGTGGCCTTTATGTGTGTCACAAGAACAAAATGTGTTGGTATAATGTATAAGTTGCCCTAAATACAAGTGCTGCTGGAGTTTTGACCTAGTTACAACAGTTAGAAGCAAAATCATTCAACTACCATTGTATAGGTAGGTAGGTAGGTTCCCCATAGGGAAACTGTGTCGGTGAAATCACATACATATACACATACTTAACATACACAAAACAAAGGATAACATGATAAAAGACATGATATTGATACATTACAAACTCCCACAAGTCACAGTGTTACACAACCTCTAATGTCAAATTCAACCAAAGTATTGCACCTATTACAGTATTGCACAATACTTGAATACAAGTTCAATCACATAATTGTACACACAGTATTGCACAGACCCTTGGTAAAATGCTAGCCCAACCAGAACTGTGTTATTCCTATAACCTAGTCTAGCCACAATGCTTTTTATAATAAGAATTTGGGATTAAACATTTTCGTTCAAGAATTTAATCACTTGTGGTATGATTATGATTGTGGTATATTAGGTTTACTGGCAAAAGATACCATTTCTATATACGAAGAGGAGGTTAAATAGCTCAACAGATTCCCAGGGCTTTTATTTTCAACATTCAACACAAAAGGCCTAAATTTACATAAGGCTCCATGCCTGAACTCCAAGACGTTCACCTCTGCTGACCTAAAAGCACAAGAAAAGTCGACTCCTGTAGCTCCAAACCATCTAACAGAAGTTTTTGGATGCTCTTCCGTGGAGCAATGAAATGAAACTTTTTCGCATCTATGCACGTCTGTAGGAGGAAGCATATGCACAATAGAACACTCTACCTAAAGTGAAGATGGATTTCAATAACCTAAGCTTGCAATAATAATTATATCAACAAAAGAGTTGGCCATCAGATCCCTTATAGTGATATAATAAAAGAAAATCAATATCAGAAAAGTCAGGAAACACAGATTCTAAGTAAGTGGAAGAACTAAGAAGAGCAAATGTCTAAATTAAATTATTTGTTTTGGAATCTAGGTTTGGTCAAGCATTAGGGAATCTGCATTTGGAATCTGATCCGAAACATACCTCAAAGTCCACCAAGGCTTGGTTTCAGAAGAAGTTCTGTATCAGTCTAGAAAACCCGTCACAGTCACCTGACTTGAATCCTATAGAAAATCTCTGGTGGGATTTGAAGAAGTTGGTTGCAGCACATAAACCCAGGAATATTACAGAACTGGAGGCCTTTACCATTAAGGAATGGGCTAAGATTCCTCAGGAACGCTGCTGGAAGCTGGTGTCTGGCTTTGCATCACATTTGCAGCAGGTCACAGCAGCAATGGGGTGTCTACAAAGTACTAGAGACGCTTGTCATTAAGGGGTTGAATCGTTTTGAGATTGTAGTAGTCAGTAAAACTCGCATTTTGTATCATATTTGGGAAAAACGCTTGTAAAATCTGTTGTATTGAGCTATTTAAACTGTTCTTGTTAGATTTGGTTATTGCAAACAGCTCATAAATAGTATATTTTGCTAATAAACCTAATATACAATGGGGGTTGATAATTTTGCTTCCAACTGGCTACAGACTGGCTAATGTACAAGATGGTTTAATGTGTGATCATCTATACAATGCCCGTGTGTGTAGGACGTCACACCTCAGACAATAAGAGTTGAACATTTTAAAATAGATTGGACCTCTCACCTCTGTAAGAGGAAAACGACACCAACACTTGTCAGGTTATAGCAACATTCATCAGAAAATCAACACTCACTATCACCATGTTGCATTATTGGTCATACATACTGGCATATACAGTATATATACACACAAAAAAAGCACACGTTGTTTACCCGTAATAATTGGTAGCGACAGGTGCGTTGTATGTTCCACACTCTTCGCTGTCATGAAGAAAACAAAATTAAACTTTAAGAAGCATTCATTTAGTTAAGTACAAGAGTACTCTGAATCCCATAATGATGTCAAGATTCATCATATGATTTATGGCAACACTTTAACACAGTTATAAACAACATACAAACATGCAATAGATGGTTTATATGCACTATAATGTAGTTAACAAATATTAGTTTTTATTCATGTATAATGTAGCTCCTCCTGACTGTATCCATAAGTGGAAGCTGGTGTATGAACAGATGATGAATGACAATGCAGTAAAAGAGAGCCGTAATATTATAAAAATGTCATTAAAAAACAGCTACAATTATTTTGTTAAAAACCATTTATTAAATGTTTGTCTTCTGCTTATAAATGTGAAATAGGGTGGCAAACGGTGCAGAGCTACCTGCTTAATAAGTTATAGTAATACTTACAAATTATTACTTCTGTTCCACTGCTGTTGATAACATGATAGTTGGGAATCTCTACTGTAACTCTGCAAAAGTACCATCCACTGTTCTTGTCTGTAGCATTCAAAGTGAGATTGAACAGAGCCTCTTTGGTGTCTTCGCCTCCAATCACGGTGGAGGTCTTTGCGTACCTGTTCCTCATCCTCATAGATAAGAAGTGCGTCTCGTTGAATGAAGATCCAGAGGGGTTAAAATACCAGGACAAACAAAACCTCTCATATCCACCCGTTTGTAATTTGCAGTTTAAGCTCAGAGGGGAACCAAAAGGAATTCTCACACTTTTTTGTTTTTTATCATCCAGAGTCACGGGGTCTTGACCTGATATCACCATGGTTACTACTGCAATGATATGATATTATGATATGGATTATACAAGATATTTATCTTCTTTGTATTGTCTGGTCTGTTTCTGTAGAAAAGGAAACTTACCTGTGAGGAACACCAGAGTTGATTGTTTCAACAGCATTTCCATCATGTGAGAGGTGGTCCTCTAAGACTCCTGTGTCTGATAGTCTGTAGATATGAGAACTAGACCTACATGTGTGGGTGGGAGGAGGAGTTTTGTTTTACTGTATTGTGACAATACTGAGATATGTAGTTACATAAACATTGATTGAAGATGGAAAATTGCATTGGCTTTCAAACATACATTCCTGACCAAACATTATTGCACTATTGTTTTGTTTTCTTAAGGCATCAAAGCTGCATGCAACAGCTACCTCATTGCTAAAAATGAATATCCTGCTGAGAGACACTTGTGTAAATTGGTGGCAGACAGCGAATCCCTCAGTGAGACACGTATATAGCGTCTGCTGACTTGCTGAATGACACAAAAAAACCACACACAAAAAACAAGGCACATGATGATGATACAAGGGGTTTGTGCAACCTTTGTGGGTTTTGGTACAAGGGTGCTAAAACCCATTTCCCCTTGTCGCTACAGCATCTATAGAGACAGAGCACTGGGCTTCCTGTAAGAAAACACAAGTGAGTATGAGGGGTTAAATGAGCTTTGTGATTCAACCTCCTCAACCTCAAAGGTAAATGCATGAGAGGCAATACGAGATGAAAGATGATAAAATAATCTTATTCTTCAAGGAGAGTTTTGCACTGGAAAATCGAAATCCTTACAGACATAATATAAAACAAAATAGCTTCTGAGTCTGTGACATTTTACTGTCTGAAATCTAGCATCTATGTGGGACTGATTCCCATTAAATCTCACGTAAACTTCATGTCACTTGAAGTGACAAGATGCGGCATCATGATAAGTGTTTGTGTGTTAGCAGTTCATGCTATAGTCAAGAAAAAAACGCCTCGAGAGGAAGCATCTCAGGTTACAGGGGGTATATAACTTCAGAAACCTCAACCTTAACAAAACCATTTTCACAAAGAGACTGAAAGTAGGTCCTGCCTGCAAAGTAATGCACATACATTATCTTAGATCACTTGTTTACTTGGGGAGTAGTTTGCATAGATGTGGGTGGCTTTTGTGGGTGTTATTTAATTTATCTATATTTAAAATTGAAAATATTACACGTTTTGGTGTAATAAAAGGCAGGCCTACAGAGAGGAAGCTTATTTCATGATGAATTTGCACGTGTTCAGATATTTTATGTGTAACTTGTTGGACATTTAAGTATTTTGTGGTTGGAAACAGACACAACTGTGTCTCCAAAGTGTAGTTTTTGATGATTTATTTGATGTAAACCAAATAAAGTAATGCAACATGTTCTAAGTTGTACATATATGTATATGTATGTATGTATGTATGTATTGTATTATGTTTATCTAATTGTTGTGGCAGTTTCTGCACTGCTCTCTTGGCCAGGTCACTGTTGGAAAAGAGATTTTTAATCTCAATGAGGATTGTTTTACCTGGTAAAATAAAGGATATAATAATAATACTAAAATTCTCCTCATTGGCCAGTCAGTCAACATTTATTCAACATACTTTAAATGGCTACATATTTAGTTGTAATAATTTAAATTAAGAATTTATTACTAAAGTTTACCAGTGAAAAATATAAATGTACATTTTTTAACATCCATAGAACTGAATAATGTTGTTCTACTATTGGATCTAATCAATAAATAAACGAATAACAGGAATATTTATCAAATTGTACCTCCTTTCTATCTATGTATCTATCTATCATCAGGGTTCATTTTCTGAAAAAAATATATGTTTCATCAAATGATCACATACTAACTAACCTGATGTAAAGTAATATTACAATGTAGAAGTGTTGGTCATCTAGTCTGCTTTGTTCTCTGCACCTGATGGGTCCCCTGAGCCACCCAATTAGATAAATCTGGCCATGAGTCTTGGTTTTGATTAGAGGCAAACATTTTACAATCTGACTCATTACATGGTGCACAGATATAATCTGCCATTTTTACTGGTCATATAATGTTAATTTGAAGTTTTAAAATGTTTCCAGAAATCCCTTGTCAGGATACATACAATTAAAATACAACCCGTTCTATTTCATTCTTTGTAGCTAATACACATACAGAGTCTTTTAATCTTGATCTTATAAACCTCTTTTAAAGATGCGCTGATCTTGTCAGTGTCTTTTCACATTTGTAAATCATACAATAGATTTCTGGTTGAATTTAGTTTATTTACACATATACTGACTTTTTTCAGGGACCCTGATGTTATTTTACAGTATCTATTTGATATTTTTGTTCGGAATAATGTTGATTGATGAGCCACGTTTGAAATTCACAAGTTGTAGTATCTCCGACATTCCTTGAAGGTAGCATTGCTCATCCGCACCATAGACATGATACGCACAACAGAAACATCAGTACCCATAATTCTCCTCTGCCACATGCGCACAACGCACCTCGGCCTGAAGGCGTTGGTGGTTGGTGTCTGTCCGAAGATGCGTCGCACTCTGGCAGCATCAGTACCAGCTCCGCTGTGCTAATATACCTAAAAACCGCAGGACAGAGGAGAAATATCGGCGGTGTTTGCGGCTGGAGCGACGCCGGCAACGGAGCGGCGATATGGGAGACCAGAAGGTAAGCCGGGGCCGGAGGAACAGGTGTCTCTGATGGGGGAAGCCGTTTCAGGGCGTAGTGTACAAAGGAAGGAGCGGGACAAGCTGCGAAATTGGGGAGTTTGTGGACACAGCGCGGAGTCGTATTTCACAGAGACGTTTTATTTGAATCAGATTCTGGTTGAAGGTGAGTTTTATCTGGTGCATGCTATCCATGATTTGGTTATAGATGTATAGTCAGGGTCGGGGGGCCTTGGCGCAGCTCCTGTAGCATCAATAAACATTACGTAGCCCTTCATCACTTCATTAATGTCGGATAGCCCGCTTGAGAGACAATACAGCATAAGAGTGGTGGCATATCAAAACTGTCATCCGTATAATAATCAGCCCAGTGTGTGTCCAGTCCTTTGTGGTCGGCTGTTCAATGGCTGTGAAGCTGCATTATTAAATTATGAATGCGCATCCTTCCGCCCGTGAAGTGTCCTCTCTCCCTGCGCAGAGTCTAGGTCCCTCTGTGATCCTATACTGGACAACAAATGATTCATCATGTTTCAAAGGGCTCTCAATCCCTAAAGCCCCACGTGTCCTTTCCAAACCCTGATGAGGACTCGCGAGTCAGTGAAACGAGCAGGTGGAGATTAGTTAAAGGAGAGACCATCTGAAGGAGAATATTTAACTGTGTAGGCTTTCTTTCATTTCAATCTTATTCTTTTTTTCTGGCACAAAAAAAGTCAAATGTACAAAATTTAGATTGTGACTGTTTGTTTAGGAGTCTCTGCGTAAGATCACCCACACGCTGGCCTTGAAGAATGAAGAGATTTCAAACTTCGTCTGCACCCTCAAGCAGAGCCTTGACAACTTAGAGGTACAGAAACATACATTTGGATGCATGATTATTCAACCCCCATTGTATATTAGGTTTATTGGCAAAATATACTATTCATTAGCAAGAACAGTTTACATAGATCAGTGCAACAGATTATACGAGTGTTATTCATCCCTCATTAGTGCACACATTTGCAAACCCGATGTTAAAACACTTTGCCAACCTTAACAGAATTCATTTTGCAGTAGAATCCCAAAGTTCCTTCTGTTAGGGCTTAAATTTACCGTCACCTGACTTGAAACATATGAAGTTGGTTGCAGCAGGTAAACCCAGGAATATTAGAACTGGAGGCTTTTGCCCATGAGGAATGGGCTAAGATTCCTCAGGAACGCTGACAGAAGTTGGTGTCTGGATATGCATCACATTTGTAGCAGGCCATAGCTGCTAATAAAGAGTATATTTTGCCAGTAATCCTAATATACAATGAGGGTTGAGTAATTTTGCGTCCAGCTGTACGTGGATGAACTAAAATGTAATCCAGACTGCACATGATGGGGAAGATGTATTCAGTTTACTTCCTGCGTTCACATATTTTTGTTGTGACACCAGGCGAACTCCAACAGAGTCCAGGAGGACCTGGAGTCTGAGTTCACCTCCCTCCACTCTGTTCTGGATGAGATGAAGGAAAACATGATGACGCGCATCAAACAGGAGAAAGCCAGCCGCGCGTACGAGCTGCAGGTAGATACAGCTGTGTTAGCATTTCTTTAAACTTACACATCAGTAGCAAATTGATTTTTTAAATTTTTTTTTTTATTCTTGAAGTTTGGTTTTATTCTATAAGAATATTTACGCTTCTGAGAGAAACTTATTCTGTGGTGGGTGCTTTTTATCAGATGTGGAAAAGTAAATTTTCTGACATTGTTGATCCGTTCTATCTAACTGCGTGTGATCCTTTAGTGTCTGACTAAAAATGAAAAAGCTGTTCCTGTAACTTTAGAGAAAACTTCAATTTTCATCAACCTTGCTTTGTCCATAACAATATCATATACCACAATATTACATTACATACAGACATTAAAATGAATACTGGTGTTTGGCATTACATGGTGTCAAATAGGCTGCGTTCACATTACCAGGCTGAAGTGACTCAGTAGCACAATAATCCGATCTTTACAAATCAGAATTGAGTCACTTTCTGGTGTGATCCTAGATCAGATACATATCCAGAACAGTCAGATTGGAATTTATGTGGGGTTTTTTTTTGTATATATACACGGATGCGCTGAGCGGCGTCATCATCAGCAACCTGTATCCACAAAGACCCCAGCCAGCCTGGATACAAACTGTTCAGGCTACTGAGGTCAGGGAAGCGCCTCCGTAGCCATAAGACCAGGACAGAGAGGCCATGGAGAAGTTTTTGTCTGCAGGCCATAAGACTTCTCAATGGCTATGTTTAGACTCTTGCACTACACACACTCATCACATACACACAACACCACAAACTGCCATTTGCACTGCACTGCACAAAAATTGCACATATTTGTCAGTTTGCAATGTGCATATGCTTCTTCTTATTTTTTCATATTTGCTTATGTTATTGTGCTTAGTTTATTGCATCTTGTTTCACTTTATTTTATTATTTTTACCTTACATTATGCACAGTACATACCAGAAGAAGCGTTTCACTGCAAGTTGTACATTCATGACTGTATGTGACGAATTAAAACCTTGAACCTTGACCGGAGGAGAGATGAAAAGAACAATGGATCATCAGATTTTTAATGATCAAATTATTGAAATTGATTTGTTCACCCAAATTGATACGTAGTCTTTTTTAAATCAATGTCAGAGCTTTGAGCTTTGCCATCTTTGCTTTCAAAGTTCTGACTTAGAATAATAGTGCAGTTCACAGGCACTGAAATATGGTGTTACAGATTTCTTCTTGTGTGTACTTCTTAACCTTCTCTGTTGGTCTTTGGTTTATGCATAGAAATCCTCTGCAGCCTCAGGACCAAGCCATGACTCTCAAATGATGCAGCTTACTCCAGAGTTCCTGCATGGAACACAGTGGCCCCATTATGCTGACGAATAACATGTAGAAGTTTGCAGATGTGACTCCGTTTGACTGTGGGTCGATGTTTTTTCAGAGTCAGCTGAGTGCCTGTTCCAAAGCCCTGGAGAGTTCAGAGGAGCTGCTGGAGCTGGCCAATCAGACGCTGTGTTCCTCTGAGACGGACGGGTTCACTCAGGTAACTGACCCGCCTCATGCTGCTGCACTGATCCCTCGAGTGTCCACATGTATGATGTAATCTGTCCTTCTCATGTTGTCATACTACCAGTTATGTTGACACAACCACCAGTGACTTTTTTTGTGATGGGCTACAACTCAGTTTTCTCTTCGCTCCGTATCTCTTTTTCCTCCCCTCTCTGCTTCTCCTCTCCAGGCGGCCAAAGACATTAAGGATAGGTATAGTACTCAGCTATCCATTGCTTCCCTTTTGCCATAGCCTCCTGTAACCAATGAGCCATCTCATAACGTAGCATGCATGCGTTCAAACTATCTAGCCACCACAGCCAACTTGTAGACAATAAGCACTGTGGAAAACGTTCCACTCGTGAGCCTTTTGTCTTGTGTTTCCCACTGTCTCCTCTGGTCTGTGCCATCCTGTATCAGCCCCTCCCTGGACGTCTGCTGCTCCCTCTATACTGTAGCTCCTCTTCTAGTTGTCAGTCAGGGTGATGAGTTCAGTGGTAGTTTAACAGAAGTCTAGTTAGTGTCCTCTCTTAGTATGCGGTGTTAGAATCACCTGTTTGTTTGCTTTTTGCCTCTGATCCAGTTGAATAATGGACCATGCTTGTTTCCACTCCGTGTGTTTGTGTTTTTGTGTGTATCCCTCTTTGTCTGCAGCGTGACAATGGCTCCAGCCTTTCGCCTCTCCCTAAAGGCTAAAGCCAGTGACAACATGAGTCACTTGATGGTGGATTTCAGCCAGGAGAGGGGGATGTTGCAGGGCCTCAAATTCCTGCCAGGTCTGCTTCACTTTTAATTCAAAGAAACAGAGATTGTAGAAAGAAGGGGGAAAAAAAGGAGCTACTGACAGTGAATATATCAAATACATTTAAGCCAGTAAAGTATAGTTCATGTTGCTTTATACTTCCACTCCACTACATCGTTGAAGCGTTTGTTGCACTGCATTTAGTAAACAGCTGTAGTTCTGTGTTTCTTTCATTCACACAAAGCATAACAAAAGTCTTCCTACATCTTATACTATTTATCTTCCAAAAATAGGAAGTAACAATATCCTAGCCTTTGTTTTTTTGCTGCAAATTGATTTTTTTCAACTATTTTCTGATTGATTTTGCATCAGTCTAACAGTGATATGACTCATACAGTCTTGTTTGAAGATCAAATTAGTTGATCTGACAAGTTAATTTGAAATAAAACTATTTGAATTTTGTTTTACTGCATCGACAGATTTCTTTCTTGTGTTTTCAGAGAATAAGGGCCCAACCTCACAGATTGATCTGTCCAACAGAATATAAAGTAGTTTGAATGACCAGTTGCAATAAAATATTTGTTTTTGCATTCAAATACGTCAGTAAAAGTAATCCAGTCATATCATCTCCTTAAATAACACTAACAATAAGTACTTTCTGCAGTACCTTTTCTTTTTGATACTTTAAAAGTAAATTTAGCTGGAAATCCTTTAACCTAAGTAGAATTTTGAATGAAGGCAAATTATTTTTATATTCTTGAATTATTACTTTTACTCAAGAAAGGATATGTGTACTTTTTGACATCTGCAACTAGAGTTCAATGCCGCTCAAGAGTCTCATTTAGACATCAGCACTAACAACACTCAGACATTGACTTTGGCCTTTTTAATACACCATCTGGTGCACTGGTGTGGCTTTATAGCCCACACATTTAATAAAGGGCCAGCAAAAGAAAGCGCTCTGTTTAGCACTAAACATAAGCAGTTAGCCAGTGATACTAGCTCAGCGTTTACAGCAGCAGCTACACAGTCAGATATTTACAACCAAATTCTCCAGTTATCTCCAAAACAGAGCAAAATGAAAGTGTTGCTCAGGTTGACAAAAACATGACTGCATATAATTGATAATGTTGCTGTGTATCAGATGGATGTGTAAATTTAAATTGTCTGCTAACACTATGTTTATGCTAAGCTGTGTGCCTGTCCTCGTCTTTTGATGTAATTCTGCCTCCTAGTGGTAAAATTGAGTTGTTGCAGCTGCACCATTATTCCCATGTGACTGCTCACTTCATGATAAACTATAAACTTGAGCCACGAAGTGTAATTTTAATTGCTCATATCTTCTTAATGAGTATTTTACACATTACCAAAAGTATTGATCAACATTGGAGGACGATGATTTCCTGATATTCCCAGTAACAGACAAACTATCTCTTCTCTGCAGTTCCGGCCACTCCAGAGATCCAGATCTCAGAGTGCCAGGTGAGTGACAACACCGTGAGTGTAGTTTGGACCCTACCGGAGCCTGACAGCAAGATAGACCACTACATACTAGAGCATCGACGCACAAACCACGAGGGCCCGCCGCGCATCAGAGAGGACTACCCCTGGATGGTGGTGGAGGGGATACGGGAGATGGAGCACATGCTCACAGGTAGAAAGAGGACTGCGAGGAGATATTTGTTGCCCCAGAACTTTGATGAAGAAGAGTCATAAAGGATGCTTTATGTGTTTCTATTCTCAGGTCTGCGCTTTGACACGCGGTACATAACATTCAGAGTGAGAGCGTGTAATAAAGCCGTGGCAGGAGACTTCTCTGAGCCGGTTACACTAGAGACCCATGGTGAGAATACTGGACAGTATACTTTGGCCGACAATACATGAAAAGCTTGTGGGCTCTTTTATAATCAGAGTGTGAATATTGAATTAAGTTTCACTCTGTCAGTAAAAATGTGGCTCATTTTCGTTTGCAGCCTTCAACTTCAAACTGGACTCTACCTCGTCTCACCAGAACCTGAAGGTGGAAGACTTGAGTGTGGAGTGGGACGGCAGTGGAGGAAAAATACAGGACATCCGCAAGGAAAAGAACCGAACCAACTCCCCGATGCACTCTCCAGCCAGGTTTGTATGAATGCAAACTTGCATTGTCATTAAACCTGGGCTTTGGGTGTTATCGATGTTCTAAAAACTCATAAGCGCTGTGGTCATATACTTAAGAATAACTCCATCATCTATATTCAGGTCAGCTCTTATGTCACCAAAGAGAGCACCAACAGCACGGCCTGGCAGAGACAGATTTACAGCAGAGTCCTACACAGTTCTGGGTAAGAATACAGAAGAAGTAAAACAGCTGTACGTTTATTTAGAACTGAGCTCCTCTGGAAAAACCTTATAATTAAACATCTTTAATATGGAGAACCCTTCTTATATATGGATGAAGCATGACTGAAAACCATCTTGGCCTTATTGATTTTGTAGGCTAGCCTAGCTTGCCTTGCTTTAGTAGTGGGTAGTGGTAGTTATCCTACCCGGGTAAGCCAGTTAGCTTGCCTGCTAGTCTTCCAAGAACGTCAAGCTCCTGAATAAATAAGGAGAACTTGGTGTTTCCTTTATGTTTATCCACGTTCAAAGCAGAGTTTTGTGCCTCTACTGACATGTTCCAAATATTTAAATTTGGCTGTTTCAACAATGTCTTACACTTTAAACGCACTTTCACAATTTTCATTTCATGGTTGCCAAAACAAATAACTTTAACAGAACTGAGCAGAGCAGAAAGTTTCATCACAGTCGTACCATGTGTGTCAAATCAAATGTTATGTAATAACAAATTCTTATTGGCACACTTCTCAGCTGTGAAACAACACACATAGTCACTCTAATGCTTTACTACATGTGCTTATGTCTCATCACAGCTGACACCATGATCGATGCTGGTCAACAGTACTGGGAAGTTCGGTTTGACAAAGAGAGCAAAGCCTTCGCTGTGGGTGTCGCCCTGCGGAACCTCGGACGATTCGACCAGCTGGGTAAAAGCAGCGCCTCGTGGTGCATCCACCTCAACAACTGGCTGCAGCAGAGCCTCACAGCCAAGCACAACAACAAGGCTCGGGCACTGGAGTGTCCCATCCCAAACAGTATAGGAGTCTAC
The DNA here is from genome assembly GCA_037577475.1 of Chaunax sp. Z400. Classification (NCBI taxonomy): domain Eukaryota; kingdom Metazoa; phylum Chordata; class Actinopteri; order Lophiiformes; family Chaunacidae; genus Chaunax; species Chaunax sp. Z400. The sequence continues at coordinate 10,697,618 of CM075188.1, forward strand.
GTCAACTATGATGAAGGTATGTTAAATGCATACTCATAGAGTCAGTGCTTTTTTTTATATTCATGGGAACTTATCTTTTTAGTGAGTCTGCATGAAATAGTGCTTTTTAACATTTTATGTGCAGAAACAATTGGTCAGTTCTTTGATTGGTCAATACGCAGAAATGAATCAGCAGCAGTTTTGAAAATGAGTCCATAGTTTGAATAAATGAAATAGAGATGTCCAACAATCTGTGGTCCATCTTCTCCGATGTGAAGATTTTTTTATTTTATTTATTTACCCAAACTTTTATTGTCGGTCTCTTTGACGTTAGAAACGTCTTGAATGCAGGACAGTGAGCTAAAACATCAGTAACATCACTGTATTTTATATCTCTTGATTTTGGTTGACCAAAACATCAATCAGAAATTGTAATGCACATTTTTCTCATTCCTTAACATTTATAAACAAAACAAAAAATGAGTTAATTAAATTCTTAGTTGTAGCCCCACTTTTTAAATCTCGTATATATGTGGATTTTGCCTCCTCTGCAGGTGTTCTGTCTTTCTACAACACCAAAACAAAACAGCTGATGCACACTTTCAAAACCAAGTTCCAGCAGCCAGTTATACCAGCTTTCATGGTGAGAAACTTTCCTTCCAAAGCTTTTGAATGTTTCTGTTATCTTAAGAGAATCCTCGTGACCTTTTTCCGCTTTTAAACTGCCTGTTGATGTGTCATCTTTTGCAGGTGTGGAACGGCAGTTTTTCAGTAGTGACGGGCCTGCAGGTTCCCAGCGTGGTGCAAAGTGGACAGAGGAAAAACAGTGGCACCAGCAGCTCCAACGCCAGCCTCACCTAGACCACAGTCAACGCAGCAGAACATCACCTCTGCCCTGGCTGCGATCCAAGCCATATCATTAAGAGTCACATCACTGGGAGATGCCGGTTTGGCCGGTTCTACATGCACACTGTCTGTGTTGCATGCCTGAAATGGTTGTGAGCCCGAGTGAGTCATGTGTTCCATCAGATGTGTGACTCTGGCTGCTGTGATTGTTTGGGACACATTAGCTGTAGTCTTACTAGCTCTCCTCTTTACACATTCATTTAGTACTGTACTGTCCCACTGCTGCTAGAGCAATGATTTAGCGCTGGCCGCTGCCCTTCCTTTCCTTTTCACCAGTCATACAGTCATACATCATTCCAGCCAGCTACAGCTGCAGGCCTGTCCTGTCTGTCATGGCCTGTCCTTGTCTGCTCTCTCCCTGTGCCTTCCACTTTATTTCCAAACTTCCAATCCGGCAAAGTAGGGCGATCCAACGTTCTAATATTTCACAGACATGTTCTCCTTATTTCAACTTTAAATAGTGTATTGTGACACTGTCAATATAACTTAGTCACCTACCTAACTTATCACCTACTGAATCTGCCTCTACCCATCAACCAACCTATGTAGCCCAAATAACAACCTTTTGCCAGACAATACTGAACAGAATGCACTTCTTTACAGTCAGGATTGATAAAACTCTACTTCACAACAACTGAAAGGTCAGAGGAAACGAACACACCTTAGGGAAGGAAGGAAACAGGTTTAACCTCTTGCTGAGGTTCTGTTAGTTTTGGAGTCAGTGTTTAATCTGACTGCACAAAAAAAAAGTGGAGTTGTATCAGTGGAGCTCCATGTAAGAGTCTGATATGGCTTCAGGATTTTTGAAATGACTGTACTGTGTACGCTCTGTTTACCTTACTGCACCCTAATGCTTGTATGTATATTATGTACGTGTCTAATCCTGATAACACCACTTTGTGTTATGTCTGTAGTTCGAATATAAATAGCAAGTAGCCTCGGCTAACAAAGAGTTAGCGACAAAAGTGGAAAACTGATGTCATGAAGTTATTTGTGCACATCTCGGACCTCTGAGCAGCGTCCATGTCATAAGTTACACTTGGTGATGCTCTTGCTCTGCCATGTTTCTCCTTCTATATACAGTAAATCTCCTGAATAACTGTAGCCTGCATTGCTTAAAAGAAGCACCGAGCTGGGAATTATGTTCACTTTATTTCACATGACATACAATTTATTGTAAATACTTTAATTTTTCCACTTATAATGTGGAGTCATTGAGGTAATAAAGGCGTGAGAGGACTCTGTTCTTGTGTTTCTGCTTAAAAAAGGTACAAAACAAAGCCATAGAGAGAAAAAATGTCAGTTGTATAAAAAGAGGTGTGACACAGAAAATGGATCGGATACAGAACATTGTGATTTCTTTTTAACTGCTACATGGCACATATTGGAAGCTACCTGTTCACATATATCTGATTTAATGTGACAGAAGCAAAATTTTATATCACTGAAAAACTAGATACATCCACAAACATTTGCTACAATAACCACAAGCCATATAATGGAATACAATGTACTGTATATAAATTACACATGCTTCTAAGGCAGAACAGCTATAGACATCTTAAATATACTGAGCAACAGTAGAAACACTTTTTTTTAATGTCATACAATCCTGTTTATATTAAATATCAAAGGCAAATTATGTGTCGCACACCTTTATTCACCCTTCAGCCATACAGATAAATCATTCTTGTGCAAATTATTGGTTGTTGCCTTCGTGTTTACAAGACAAAAAGTGTGGATGGTGAGACACAGAACAACAACAGTCAGTACCGCGCGTCTACCTCCAGCATTTATCCCTACTTTACACCTCCTGAATGGATAAGACGTTAATCTGGACTTGTGGGATGACATGCCATTCTTCCTGCAGTGCTGTGACAAGTTGTGCATGTGTTGCTGGAGCAGGATCCAGAACATCCCACTGATGCTCTATTGGGTTGAGATCTGGTGAATATGCTGGCCAAGAAAGGACAGCAACATTGTTCTGGTCCAGGTAGGCTACTCCTGACAGACATGAGCCACATGTGGTCTGGCATTGTCATGCATGAAGGTGATGCCTGATTGCTGTATCCTGGGAATGACGTGTGGACCTAGGACCGTATTTTGGTAACGGATGGCTCTCAGTGTACCGTGAATGTGGACAAGTTCTGACCGTCATCCATTAACAATGGCTCCCCACATCATGACACCACCACCAAATCGGTCCAATTCCTGGATGTATGTTGCAGGATAGCGGTCCCCACAACGACGATACACACACCTACGACCATCAGCTCTGTGCAAGTTAAATCTGGACTCCACTCTGCAAGGCGCCATCACATCTGTAACATCTGTGCTGCACGTGTCTGCCGAGTTCCAACCATCAGCATCCCAATCGCCTGGTCACGCAAGTTTTGCGGAATCTGTTGCATCATCAGTTGTTTCAGTAGGGCATTAATTAGACCTGGGACTTTATTGCCTTGGCCAGGTCTTTTCAATCATGCAGACAAAAATGTCACCAACATCATCGTTTACTCTGAAATGCACCAATGACTGTTATTTCTATGTTATGACTAAATAATGGTTATTCATGATTTAACATGTTTTGGTTATGGGTACTTAAAAAAGTCATTTCAATGTATCACATGCTTGTTTGTTTCAGTAGATTAGGACTAGTGAAAGGAAAATATTGCGTTTCTACTGTTGCTCAGTTTATGTATATATACACAATATAAGACAACAGCTAATTACTGTACATCAAAAAAGTATCCAAAAACAACACTGATATAGAAAATGTGATATATTCTAATTAGAAAATGTGCAAAATGTACAGAAGGACATGGTGAAGATAAGGTGACAGCTACACCCCTCGATACAGTCGATTCATTTACTAATGAGTGTCTGACAAGAGTGGATCAATAAAGTGTTAATCCTCGGAGGAGCTTTACTGCTGATGAGGAGGAGCCCCGATGCAGAGGAAGGAACAGGCCGTCTGTACGGACACAGCTGTCAGCTCCCATTGGCCGGTTCATCTCACAGGAACAGACATGCAAGCAGCTCTGAATGCAGTCATTGATGAAATTGAGTCACTGATGCTTTGAGAAGCTCCCGTCAGGAGAGTTCAGTCATTATTCCTCGCTTTTTGTTCCAACTTGAGTTTCAGCTCAAACAGCGCCTGGAGAGGAACTACAGCAGGAGAGACAATGAGCTGAATGACATTAAAAGAAACTGATTATCTTTCCAGAGCAGGGTGCCTCAGTGAGGCAGCGTGGACTTACTCTGTCCTACACTTTTCCTTATATCCTGGCTGTTTGTGGAGGATGTAGAGGAGGGGGATGATGTAGAGGAGGGGGATGATGTAGAGGAGACCCATTTGCGAGGGGCAGGAATCGGAGGCATCATTGCTTTCTTTCTAGTGTTTTTGTCCTGTTCTATTATAGATCAGAAACACATTTATCCAGTCATGGCTCAGGTGAAAGGAAGACTCTCTCATTGTGTTTTTGATACTGACAGATAAGACTTACGTGGCAGAGGAACGACTAAGGAATTTTCTTTCTTTGTTTCTCCCACCACTATTTGAACACAAAATTAAGTTAGCAACAGCAGTGGAAAAAATGAAGTCACACCTGTTTATGTTCGTGAGACAGCAGTAGAATGATAGATGAGACTAGTGACAGGAGAGCTATACTCACAGTTGTCATTCATGTATGTAGGCTCTTCTTCAACTGACAGTGACTTTGGCTCTGGGCTGGGTATTCTTGGAGCTACTGTGGAAGGTTTAAATGTAATTATTATAGGGTTGATGACTACAATAAGCACAGTTAACAACAATGTTTGTGACAGTACTCTAGTGAGATATCACCTAAAGCGAACCTAGAGCCGGCAGCTCAGAAGCCAAGACTTTGATGAACATGAACAATACAAACATGTTAAATAAAGGTTTGCATGAAGAATTAATACATGCTAATGTCTAGAGGGATGGTCTGTCTGCAGCTTTGGTACAGACTGAAATACCTCAATGACAACTGGATCAATTGGAATGGAATTTGGTTCAGACATTCACATTCACTGCAGAATGATTTGAAAGTTTCATATGGCATCACTACCCTCAGTCGGTCTGAAATCTATTTGTTTATGACTAAATACCTGCAACACTAATGACATTCCCATCAGTACTTGTACTTTGTTTTGTGCTAATTAGCATGGCTAAGATGGCTATATGGTGAATATTACATCTGCTAACATCAGCATGTTTAGCATTGTTATAAAAAGCATGATAGCCTTTAGTGCAATGCACCATTTTGCCCAGCCTCAAAAAGCCAATACGGTGTTGTGGACCAGTGGTGCCCAACATGAAGGTCTCAACCCCCACATAGGGTGACAAGAGAAACCTGAAAGGCCACAAGATAATTAGGAAGATAGGGAAAGATCAATTCAACTGCAATCTTTGCTTTTTTTCTTGTGAATCATGAGACAATTTCTCTTTTAAAACACAGAAAAAAAGTCAGTCTTTGGTTTAACTAGTCACAACACAAACGCTTAAATGCAACCTGGGAGAAGGCAAACATTGTTTAAGGGGTCATAAGCTAAAAATGTTGTGAGCCACAGCTGTAGACTCTTGTTAACATTTGAGTGAGTTTCAAAGTCCAAAGTAAAGCACAACTATGCAGAGGAATCTCTACCTGTTATAAAAAGGCTTTAAAACAAGCAAACCATGAGTAATGGGATGGGTGGGGGTAAGTGACCTCACAATGCAATCATACCTCCACAGGAAAACCTTAGTGTTTCTACACTGGTTTGATAATCTGATATGGTAAGACTACGGAAGAGTGTTGCATTCACTTGAGAAAAAAAATCCCTGTTTTTCTGAATTAATAAGATAATTATCTCAGAATTTGGAGATGTTTTCATGAAAAAAAAATCTCAGTTTTTCTGAATTAACGAAAAACAAGACCATTGTTTTTCCAAATTAACAAATTATCTCAGAATTCTGATATAAGTTTTCATGAAAAAAATGAATTCTGCTCTGTTTTTATGAATAAACGTGATAATTATGTCGTTAATTCAGAAAAACCATGCTCTGTGTTTAGAAATTAATGAGATAACTTTCTCACTAATTCTGAAAAATGGCAAATTTATTTTTCTCAAGTGAATGCAAATATGCTTCGGTATAAGACACCTTCTAGTACAAAGTGAATTAACCAACCACATCTGCTGCATCTCCAGACACGTAGCAGGTTTATGCTGTAAAATAAAGCATTATGCAAAATTTTATAGATTTCTTTTGACTCCTGTTGTCAAAGTGGATTGGTTTATGTTTTAAAACTACAAATCATTTTTCCTGTCACTGAGATTTGGAAAAAGTCCATGACTAAACTAGGTATTTGTAGGGGTGGAATTTCCAAACACATGCATACGTCATAGGTTCACAGCAAACAGGTCTGGCAAACAGAGTAAACAGTTTAGTCGCTTAACCTGTATGTGTTCACTGTTGTGTATTTGTGTTTTAATGGAAATGGTACCTGGTTTTGGGGGTGTAACTGGTGGGGCGCTTGTGACGGCCTGCTGAACACTCTTCTCTCCGTTTTCATTATCGGCTCGAATAAAAGCTGTAAAAAAAATAAAAAATAACAGAGCTTCAATTAGTCATGTATACCTTTTGGTAAAAGTATATGTTTGGTATATAAAATAACAATTATACAGCTAAAAAGGTGGCTTCACTTCACTTAGAAGTGGGAAAAGATAATCATAAGTAGACTGACTGAGAAAGTAAGAATGTATGTTTTTGCACTCACAGATCTTTTTGTCATAGTGCTCCTCCATACTGAGAGGGATCAAGACTCCGTCAGTTTTTTCCACTAGAAAGTTGATCACATCATGAAGTGTGGGACAGGGGACCTGCCCAGAGAGCAACTTCCATTTAACATTAAAAGAAAAGAAGAAAATACACACAGGCAATAAAACAGATTGTGATAACCATAAAAATCACAACCAACATTTAATTATAGAGAATGGCACGGTCATGAATCACTATGTGAAATACAACACTGATTCCAAGGATGTTGACTCATGTTTTACAAAGTAATGAACCTCGCCCCATCCTTGTGTTCAAACCTGTTTTGGAATCAAGGCTATTCATGCATCACTGTATGTCAGTAATTAAAAAAGATTAGAGGTTTATTGCCACCACTGTGTTAATCATCCTCTGCGTTTCCAGCAGGTCCTTTTAATCTGGAGGTCATTTCCTCTCTAACATGGACACTACTAAACTCCAGCTATCAGTGCAAATGGTCCCATATTACCATGAATACCTGACTTACTCAACTCCCTTAATATAATAATAACACCTGATCTTAATACTCACAGGACTGTCCACGTCAATGATAAAACCCCCATCATGTTTGCGAGACACACGGTAGTGTCTGAAGACAGAGCTGATAGACAAAGAGAGAAGGAGGCAATGAAAACACTAATAGACAACAACATACAACAACAATGTATTTGGACAGATGCAACATGACTGTGAAGTTTAGCCTGTCGTGTTCTCTTTTAGGGTGCCGCTGTCCATTTCTTGTACAGATTAAGTATGCATGTCTATGCATTGTGTGTTCATGCTGCAAGTAAGTATGTGTACCCATCAAGGTCCTGTCTAGTAGTGACGGCGAAGGAGTTTCCACCTCTTGCAGGCCTCAGCAGCAGGTTCCCCCTCTGGGCCTCCCTCTCAAGCAGCAGCTCTGCCTCCAGACGGGACACACTGTGGTAACAACTGCAGGACACAAGGAAATGCATGGAATGGGACACATCACATACGAAACTGATATGGTGTTTTATTAAAAAGTGACTGATTCTGAAGGAGTTTGTATGTACAGTAGATATGTATGGTGCAAGAGAGGAAAGTGTGAATGAACCTACAAAAGTCCTGTTTTCCGATTTAAGACAGCAATGACTTTGCTGAGCTGAGATGATGCTCCAGTCCACATTTTATTTCTACGACACATGGGCTACATCAGTATGGATTTAAGCTTGTTTTGTTTTTTTCTTGTTTTTTTACTGCATTTCATGATATTGATCAAATAGGGTTTTAGATGTTTTTGGTGAAATTTCTTAAACCATAAAAGACATTCTTCATTTTACAGTTGTTGGACAACACTGCTACGCAAAATTATGAAGAATGTAAACCATTCTGAACTGTTGGAGGCTGGTAGAACAACACAACTGTAAAGATGCAGAACTTCAGATGCAGATTTTTACTGTCTCTAGATAAATCACATTTTCAGATATTTTCACAGACTCTAGGTTTAATTGAGATATTAGTTGTTGTTTTTTTCCAGCTATGCTTCACAACACAGATACTGTACATAATGCCTTTTTGGTCCTATACCTATATTTTGTTCATACTGTAGCCCTTTACCTGGTTTGAAGTCATAGACAGGGAAAACCAAGGGCATGTGGGAAAGAATCATTACATACTGCAAAACCATTCAAGATGGTTTTAATTTGCTCCAAAATGTTTTTTCTCGTATATTAATTTTGTGGTCATGTGTTTTGTATCAGAGTGTCAGCCCTTTTAATTCCTGATGCTATCCATTAGAAATCAGTCCAGCCTTGAGAATACTCACGATGGCATGTCTGCCAGGACGTTGACGTAAGGACTGGCGTTTTTCATTCTTTCCTTTTCGCTATCTACCACCTCTTTTAGCATGTGGATTTGGCCTGGTAGCAGGTTGAGGGAGGAAGGCACAGACAGCTGCAGGAAGACACAGTTTGTGTTTTAAATTATCTATGCAAATCAGGTGTAGTTATCCACTTCTGGCCTATTGAATACATCTAAAAATCAGTCACAGAACTGAAAACATTAAAAACATTTTAAGACAAAAACAAGGTTCTATATAAACCACTGACCTCAGTCACAGACTGGATGAACCCTTTCCATAGCTCACGAGCCTCTGCACTAGGAACCTGTGGAGAGAAAAACAGTCAGAATGAGGAATTACTTTGAAAAAAAAAAGAAAAAGAAAAAAAGAGTATGGTTTACTTCTTTCCCTCACAGTGAATTTGATATTTCCATCCTTCATCAGGAGGTTGAATCTGGCTGCATCCAAGTTACGATCCTGGCTGTTGTCATCCGTTATTGAGATAAATCCATTGAGATCCAGTTTCTCTACGTACTGATGACATACAGACATAAATTAAAAGGCAAGTGTTGGCATTATAAAGAACAACTGTAATTAAGTATATCTTTCTCTTATATTAATCCAAACATCTTACATCCATGTCTTTCTTGTCATTGAAGAAGAACAGCGTGTTCCCATAGAGGCAGGTCCACAGTTTCCGAGATGTCTGCACAAATAAAATCACATAGAGATAATCTGACTTAAAGATAGCAAACCAAGAAGGGAAACATATGGTTATGAAGAGGAAAATCAGAGAAGAACACAGATTTCAAATTATTTAAATCCCCCAAAAAAAGAGTTGAATAAAATCTTTTTACACAACAAGGAAATAAACACGGCTGCAGTCTGATCAGGTGACACTGAGACTTGATGAGTCAAGCACTTGTAACAGCAACAGAAACGAATGAGTGATATTAATAGTTCAGTCTTGTACGGGCCAGAAACTGAGAGGATTCAGGTGTATGTTTATATGGAGGGAAAAGTGTAAGTAATGCATGAGTTTATCGTCACTATTGTTCTGTTGTGTTTTACGAGCTGAATTCAAAACTATAACGACTCATCCACAAAACTAATATGTCTGTAAAGATCCAAATAAACGTCTGATGGAACTCAGCATGCCTGCTTTTTCATAGTTATAAAGTGTCTTTTGTAAAAAGTGTCCCCTGTGATTTAACATGTTTTCAATGGAGTGCATACGGGCTCTTATCAGCAAGGGATGGGCAGAACAGCAGCGAACCATAACCCAACAGTTGTTATTATTTGCAGAGCCTGCCTTGCCAGTTTGTGTCTTTAGTTATTGCTTGCTCTAATCTTTATGTCACAATGAGCAGAGACGCAGTCAGACCAGTCAGAGAGACACAAGTGCTGCTGAAAAATCCAAGTCAAAGTCCACATAACTTACAAGAAGCTATATAATGACAGACAGATTTAACCCTGTGGTTCTCAAACTTTTCCTGGCGTGCCCTCCGTCAGGAGAAACGTTCACGCCTTCTGTCCACTGTTCTTTATTAATGATTAACAATGAGGAAGCTACTACTAAAAAGGATTTAAGTTGAATTTTAGTGAAATGAAAGTCAGCAAAATAGCATCAGTGAACTCTTAATTATTTTACTTACATACAGCATATCTATTCAACTTATTTTGACCACAGGGGAAAAATATAGGAGTCCATTCGTGTAAGGGTCACACATCCAGAATACTGGTGACAAGATTGCACACCACACAGTCTATTCATCAAGAACACAGAAGTGAAATTATTTAAATCTAAGACAGAACGTTAAGCAAAAGAGTAGAATAAAAGCTTTTTACACCACCACAGTCTATTCATCAACCTGCTAAATTGTTTCACCCATTCACCAATAAAGATAAACTTGTCTCACAAATCTATCACTCTTCTCAGAGTCTACCTTATCTTTGAACGACCTCTTCTCCAGAAGTCCTTCATAGTAACAGGGTGGCAGCTGGTTCCTCTGTCGCATTGCTCGATTTGCCATCATAATATGTGCAGGTGCTTCAATAAATCAGAAACTGCACTGACTGAAGCTTTAACTACGACTATGGCAGTAGCTATCTCTAAAATACAGACGCATGTGTGACTGAAGAAATAACATGTCAATCACTACGGTGAGAGGGGGCAGTGTCCACGCCGTTGATTGGTCAATGAGTGGAGTGGGCGGGTCCTCCTAAAAATGTCCACAGGTGAGACTGACGCCTACGTAGCCGCTCCCCAGGATGGAAATCCCTGCACCTGAACTGATACCAGTATGTAGGGCATACAGTACATTATGCAGCATGTTTACAGGTTGTCAATGAACAAGAACTGGCATGAGAGGCTCATGTGTAGCCAAAATGAGAGTCAGCCGGAAAAAACGCACTATAAAGGCAATGTGCGCATGCGCGTTTCCTCCACCAAAGAGGATACAAATATAGATGCACCAGATGCAAATGATTGGCTGTTACAAATTACAAATCCAGTAACTTAAAATCATAGACACAGGTATGTCTGTAGCTGAGCTGGTTGGATAGAAGATCATACGTACAGTGGTGATCTATCTCTTGTGATTTGCTGGCAATTATCTTGCAAGTGCATAGTATATACTCTGTGGTGCAATGTAGCCAAGTACACTTATATTTACAATATGGTACGTACAACTTTGAGGTAGGCTACTAATACTTTGAGTTTTTTTCATCTATCTTACAAATTAAGAGGTTTGCACATAAAACATATGACGAGGATATTGTGAAAGGATAAGCCTAATCAATTTGTCGATTGAAAGATAAGGGATATATTTTGCTGCAGAGTGCCTTCACCATTAACACTTCAAGTACATTTTACCTGATTATACTTGAATACTGCCTAACATTTTCAATACAGGACTTTTACCTTTATTTACTTTACTTATATCTTTTTCAGTATTTATATTGTTTATAGTGTTGTGTTATTTGTACTTTTTATTAAAGCAGTACTAAATCACTCTTGAAGAAAGAGTGTTACTGCTGATTCCCATTCCCAAATACGAAGGCCTACTTACACTTAAGGCTACTTCTCAACCTGGGAAGCAAGTCACTTTTGCTTCAGAGGTTATTTAGAACTCCTAATTATCTGAATACTTCCTCCACACCTGCATGCTTAAAGTAAACAGGCAGAGGCTGCAAGGAAGCTTTGTATGTCAAGGGGCAGACATGGTGGCTCCCTCTGCTGGAACCAAAAACTTACTCTAAGTCACAGTCTAATGCAACAGTCCTGCAATAAATCCTACCTTCATGAAGGTTATAATGTCCAGTTTCTGTTGAATGTATTAAGGGGAACTCTTCCAGCCTCATGATTATGTTTGAAGCTGTTGAACTATACTGCATTACACTGAGATGTGTTTGTAATATTTTGTACAGGCCATTTACATATATGATGATGAGCTTGCCATGTTGAGAGGGAGGTTAGTCATTCCGATATATCTTTGTAATCATTCAAACACTTGAACACAATTAATTTTGCTGCCTAAATATTTGCTCACTATAGTCTGTATATCAGTACATCTCAGTCAAAGGAGAGAGAGAGAGAGAGAGGGTTTGGGAAATTGTTAAGTGAGAGATCAGGTGTTATCCCAGGTGTTTTGAGTTGAACTGATTGCAATCCCTCCCTAATCTGTGGATTTCTAGCCAAATAAGAAATGACTATTAATACTTTCTGTTACAGACACAAACCTGTTAAAGTGATCTTACTGCATGAACTTGTATTCTAGTGACACAATGATTGTGAATTGAGCCAACAACAAAAAAATAACTTTTGATCAACAAGAGATATTTAAGCTTACACAAATTAATTCAGCTATGTTATACTGACTTTAAGAATAGGCCTGTGTATAAAGGCAGCATATTTTAAATGTGTCCTTTCAATATTTTTTTTATAATAGTGTAATAATAGATTTAAGCTCACTTAGTTTAACAGGATTTTTGTTTGTCAACAGGCTCCACACAAATAAATATGGCACATCCAACGTATTTTTTTAATCCTTTATTCACCATGCAGGTAATCAGATTTCATCCATATTGTTGGGATTTGCCTTGACTTAATCATCCAGTGTGAAAGTTCATTCTGGACACTGGAAATAGAGGCTAGTTGATTATTAGTTAAGTAACTATTGCTTGATTTTTAGTTACAACTTTGTAAAGCAGATAAAAGCTTGTGTGAAAGAAACCTGATGAGTGGACCTTTTCAACCAGTAGGCTTGGACTGCTAAAAGGGTTAATAAGGAACTTTCCTGCCTAAAACATTTATTACATAGAAACATTTGAGTCAGGCTGAAAGAACATTTAATTAAAACAGTTTATTGAAGACATTTTTAGTTTGTTTCAGGAGGCAAATCATTTTATATATCTGTATATCATACAGTTTTATAAAACGCGACCATGTGGAGACCTAATTTCTCAGTTTATTGCTTTATATATATTTAAATAAACTAACAGACATAATGCTGATTAATTAATTAGACTTCTACTTTTCACGTAGCTGGGGCCGCAGCCCGGTGCGTCATGTGACGGTGTCGCGTTAACTCTCTGCGGCTCTGCTCCTTGTGCAATATGCGCATTGTGTTCTGTCATCTTGGCACAGAACCCTGGTTGGAACAGGGAAAGTACCTTGTATCATCACCGCAGTCTCACAGAGAACAATGGGGAATAGAGACGACGAGTATGACTTCCTGTTTAAAGGTAGGTTGGATAGACACTGCGCAGAGGTAACGTTGTTTGTTGTTTACCAGGCGAGGAAACCTGCTAAGTTTAGGTTAGCATGTTTGCTAGCTGTGTTAGTCAGTGATCATCAGGTTATCATCAGGTGCTGGTGGCAGCTAACAGGAGCTAGCCAAACTGTTTTCCACGCTAATACCTTCAGACTCGTCATTTCTGTTTAACCTCACGTTTACTGTTAATGAAGTTGTTCCATTTGTGCCGAGGTTTACTGCAGAGCACTTGTTTCACTAACGTTACAATGGTTTTACTGAAAGTAGGGCGTATGGTGAAGTTAGCCCTACAAGCTAGTTGCTGGTCCAATGGTTGGAGCGATAAAGTAGATTAGCAATCATGAAATCCAACTTCAGTATATCATGGAAGATAAGTTTTCCCTATTTATAAAGACACATTGAAACCCAGCTATCCAAACAGGAAGCATATACAAGTCTACTTTCTCTTAGACTCGTAAAATCAGAAGAATTTAATAGACAGGGCGTGAAGAGTTCTCTGGTACTAAACTTGTCCCCTGCGGGAGAACACGTTCTTTCAGTATGGACTGATTTTCTCAAGAATAACCCTCCCAGGAAAACAGTCACTCTCCCAGCCACCAGGCTCAGGGCATATTTCCGTACCCAGAAACTATAGATGTGAATGACTTTACTACTGAGTCACTGGCCACATGACTTCAGTGTCCTAACAACATGTTGCTGATCTTTCTATTTTGATTGAAGTGCCATTTTTTTTAAAGTTTTTATAATGGAACACTCCAACACAACATGAATAACATGACGGTTCATATGTTATACCGGTCAGATGTGTAGGATCTCAAAAGATGAGAAACTTTACATTCAGTTTGCTGCAGTATGTAACCACCAGATAAACCAGTCACTACAAGGTTAAGGTACCCGCTTTTTATAATCCTGGTTCACACAAGCAAGCTTTAGAAACATTAACAAGTATGAAATACTATTAAAAATAGATAAATGAATAAAAGTGATTCAAATTCCCAAAAAGAACACCTCCAGTACATGAGAGATGTGTACTTAGTTTGGTGAAAAAATACATAACACTCACAAAGTGAACATAAGTTCAACTTGTAACCACAGAAATAGAAAGAAATAAAAATGCTAAAAATTCCCAAATAGCAAAAGATGTTGGATGTTGTGTCCAGAAAGTTTAATGAAAAAAATATAAAAGTTTTTGAGTTATGCTCCATAAACGAAACGTGGTGGATGAAGAGGACTAATGGAGCCCCTTCCTGTATCCCCCTCCTCACTTTGTTCATGGTGGGGGATAATTGACAGGAGTGAGATTGGGTTACATTGCCCATCAATTGTGAATCATTGACTGAAGTTTAGACGCAGGGATTTTAAAGACTTCACTTTACTGAAGAGGAAGTAGGAACACATATGTTTTATTTCTGCGTTAAAGAATTGACGTAAAAGGGCCCAGGTCTGATATGGCAGCCTGGAGATACTGATGACTCTTAACGAGAGAGACACAGGATCAGAGGCCTTCAGAAAATGTCGTGTCAGGTTTCCCACAGGGCGAAGCTTTCGCAGCTTTTTCCTACATGACTCCCCGCAGGGCAAACGCTGATAAGGTTTCGTTAGTAATACACAAAGAAAACAAGTCAGCCCTTTCTCTTTGACTAATGATGGCCTTGACTGCGTTACAACCTGACTGTACTGCATTCTTTCATGATAATTGTTCAGGACTTTATTACGTAACCAGTCTGATGTTGCAGTCAATGTTTATTTTTACTTTCGTTCTAGTTGTACTGATCGGAGACTCTGGAGTGGGGAAGAGTAACCTGCTGTCCCGGTTCACAAGAAATGAGTTCAACCTGGAGAGCAAGAGCACCATTGGGGTGGAGTTCGCCACCCGCAGCATCCAGGTGGACAGCAAGACGATAAAGGCTCAAATTTGGGACACAGCTGGACAGGAACGCTACAGAGCGATCACCTCAGCGTGAGTTTTTTTTTCTTTGTGAGAAAACTGCTGTATAGTGATGCAAATATTGCACTGAAATAAACCGTATTCATCTGGCTAATTGTATCACCAGGTATTACCGGGGTGCCGTTGGGGCGCTCCTAGTTTACGACATCGCCAAGCACCTGACATATGAGAACGTTGAGCGCTGGCTGAAGGAGCTGAGGGACCACGCTGACAACAACATCGTCATCATGCTGGTGGGAAACAAGAGTGACCTCCGCCATCTCAGGGCAGTGCCCACTGATGAGGCTCGAGCCTTTGCAGGTATATCAATTGCTGTAGTAATAAATCAAGGCAAGCCAGCATTACAGTCTGTAAAACTTTACTTTGTACTTGTTTTGAAATGCATCTTTCTTCTCCTGCCACATCAGAAAAGAACACACTCTCTTTCATCGAGACTTCAGCACTGGACTCCACAAATGTAGAAGAAGCGTTCAAGAACATTTTAACAGGTAGGACGAGCGAGATCCAGTGTCTAGTATGTCTGTCTAGTATGCATGTCTGGTATTTGTAATGTAATATCATCATTTGGTACACCAGTGCCACAGCTACATCAAAAGATAACTAAAGGCACTCTAAAAAACTAATCAGGAGCATCATATTGTGTTTTTCTCTGCTGATCTGCCCTCTGCAGAAATCTACCGCATTGTTTCGCAGAAGCAGATAGCAGACAGATCTGCACACGATGAGTCTCCAGGCAACAATGTAGTGGACATAAGTGTTCCCCCAACCACTGACGGGCAGAAGGGCAACAAACTCCAGTGCTGCCAGAGCCTGTGATGCTCCGTGACATTAATCCTCCACCTCTCCACTTCCTCCCCGTGGACATCACCCATGCACTTTTTTTTTTTGTTCCTGTTGCTCTGCTCACGGCCAACTCCCTCATCACTCTATCCTTAATTTTTTTTTCTTTCTGCCTTTCATTCTGTTTTATGTAGGACTTCTGAACTCACTCATGCTCTTTCTCTTCTGCCATCAAAGAAAAGTTCAAAAAGCCTGTATGTCTCTTAGTTGAGTTGTTCGTGGAGTCAATGTGAATGGTCCTGCAATGCAGGAACAAGGCAGTCATTGCTGTCATAATGAAGCCTGTGAAGTTGTTCGAACTGAACAAACCATCATTTAGAAAAAGGTTGTGAAATATGTTTCAATGTTGACCACTAGATGGAGCTGTGTAAATAACATAGAGGGAATTACTCCAACCTGGTAATGCAGTATTATGCATCTGACAGCACGGTTCTTCGTTTTTACATCAGATAAGTTTTCATGCCAAAAATATCCTCATTCTGTATTTATTGAAGAATGTTTGGCTCCAGTTGTCATTGTTTGACTTTGAATTTAATAGCTGTATAAATTTACAATAAAATTCTTGATAAAAGTAGGATGTTGAATTGAAGATCTGTCTTGTTTCAAGAAGTTCTTGGCAAGTAAATACATTTACTCAAGCACTGTGCCTGAGTACATTTTTGAGCCACTTGTGCCTTACTTGAGTACCTCCTTTTTATTGTGCTCTATATTATTTGTGCCACTACATTTCAAAGGGACATATTGAACTTCTGTATTGTACTACACTCCACTACATTTTTGTGACAGCTATAGTGACTTTTCAGATCAAGATTTCACCTATTAAAAATTATCAAGTCTATGAATATTAGACTACCCAATAGTATAAAATAGCTCAAATAGGCTCTACAATGAGCCTATACAATACAATATATATATATATGTATGTATATATATATATATATGTGTATATATATATATATGTATGTATATATATATGTGTATATATATATATATATATGTATGTATGTATATGTGTATGTATATATATATATGTATGTATGTATGTATATATGTGTATATATGTATGTATGCGTGTGTATATATATGTGTATATATGTGTATGTATATATATGTGTATGTATATATATGTGTATATATATGTGTATATATGTATATATATGTGTATATATGTATATATATGTGTATATATGCGTGTATATATATGTGTATATATATATGTATATATGTGTATGTATATATATGTGTATATATGTGTATGTATATATATATGTGTATGTATATATATGTGTATATATGTGTATATATATGTGTGTGTATATATATACAGTGGGGCAAAAAAGTATTTAGTCAGCCACCAATTGTGCAAGTTCTCCCACTTAAAAAGATGAGAGAGGCCTGTTATTTTCATCATAGGTATACCTCAACAATGAGAAAAAAAAATCCAGAAAATAACATTGTCTGATTTTTAAAGAATTTATTTGCAAATTATGGTGGAAAATAAGTATTTGGTCAATAACAAAAGTTCATCTCAATACTTTGTTTTATACCCTTTGTTTGCAATGACAGAGGTCAAACGTTTTCTGTAAGTCTTCACAAGGTTTTCACACACTGTTGCTGGTATTTTGGCCCATTCCTCCATGCAGATCTCCTCTAGAGCAGTGATGTTTGGGGGCTGTCGCTGGGCAACACAGACTTTCAACTCCCTCCAAAGATTTTCTATGGGGTTGAGATCTGGAGACTGGCTAGGCCACTCCAGGACCTTGAAATGCTTCTTACGAAGCCACTCCTTCGTTGCCCGGGCGGTGTGTTTGGGATCATTGTCATGCTGAAAGACCCAGCCACGTTTCATCTTCAATGCCCTTGCTGATGGAAGGAGGTTTTCACTCAAAATCTCACGATACATGGCCCCATTCATTCTTTCCTTTACACGGATCAGTCGTCCTGGTCCCTTTGCAGAAAAACAGCCCCAAAGCATGATGTTTCCACCCCCATGCTTCACAGTAGGTATGGTGTTCTTTGGATGCAACTCAGCTTTCTTTCTCCTCCAAACACGGCAAGTTGAGTTTTTACCAAAAAGTTCTATTTTGGTTTCATCTGACCATATGACATTCTCCCAATCCTCTTCTGGATCATCCAAATGCTCTCTAGCAAACTTCAGACGGGCCTGGACATGTACTGGCTTAAGCAAGGGGACACGTCTGGCACTGCAGGATTTGAGTCCCTGGCGGCGTAGTGTGTTACTGATGGTAGCCTTTGTTACTTTGGTCCCAGCTCTCTGCAGGTCATTCACTAGGTCCCCCCGTGTGGTTCTGGGATGTTTGCTCACCGTTCTTGTGATCATTTTGACCCCACGGGGTGAGATCGTGCGTGGAGCCCCAGATCGAGGGAGATTATCAGTGGTCTTGTATGTCTTCCATTTTCTAATAATTGCTCCCACAGTTGATTTCTTCACAAAAAGCTGCTTACCTATTGCAGGTTCAGTCTTCCCAGCCTGGTGCAGGTCTACAATTTTGTTTCTGGTGTCCTTTGACAGCTCTTTGGTTTTGGCCATAGTGGAGTTTGGAGTGTGACTGTTTGAGGTTGTGGACAGGTGTCTTTTATACTGATAACAAGTTCAAACAGGTGCCATTAATACAGGTAACGAGTGGAGGACAGAGGAGCCTCTTGAAGAAAAAGTTACAGGTCTGTGAAAGCCAGAAATCTTGCTTGTTTGTAGGTGACCAAATACTTATTTTACCGAGGAATTTAACAATTAATTCATTAAAAATCATACAATGTGATTTCCTGGATTCTTTCCCCCCCATTCTGTCTCTCATAGTCGAAGTGTACCTATGATGAAAATTACAGGCCTCTCTCATCTTTTTAAGTGGGAGAACTTGCACAATTGGTGGCTGACTAAATACTTTTTTGCCCCACTGTATACGTGTGTATATATATACGTATGTGTGTGTATATATATATATACGTATGTGTGTATATATATATATATACGTGTGTGTATATATATATATATACGTATGTGTGTATATATATATATATACGTATGTGTGTATATATATATATATACGTATGTGTGTATATATATATATATACGTATGTGTGTATATATATATATATATACGTATGTGTGTATATATATATATATATATATATATATATTAAGAATCCAATAGTGTTTATGTGAGAAATACAATACATTGAATGATTTTGCACAATGAGTACTTTTGATTTCGATACTTAAAGTAGATTTACCTTTTTGTACTTTGACAGTTTTTGAATGCACAGCCTTAACTTCATGGAGCTCAGGGGCCACATTTTACACAGAAGGGTAAAGTATATGTCCAAGTTCAAGTCATATCAGATTTAGCGGTTTCCCACCTCTGCCGTGTTCATGTCACATCGGAATTAGCAATTCTCACTTATAAATAAGATTCTTATTGACATCCACGTTGCATCAAAAGTCATAAACATGGGAATCCTTCCCATTGTAAGCTTCCCTCCCACATAATATAAAGGCAGCATCACTTCAGTCACAAGATGTGTTTGAGGCAGGGCCAATCAGATTTCACCTGGGGCCAGTGTCCCTCTGGCCCCACCCCTGGATCTGCCCATGTATGGTAATGCTACTTTTAAGATCTCAGTACATCTTCCACTGCTATCAAATTGTGAAAGGTTCTTTTCAGGGATGATCTTGAGTCCAGTTTTATCGAGTTGAGATGAGTTGTCTGTGTAAAATATCAGAAGAGAAATCTGAGAGAATAGAGATCAGAGGCAGAACTTGACGTCAGCCGTTGTTTTTCATCAGGATAAATGAGCACATGCAGCTGTGGTAAGAACAGACTTACAGTAATGACATATCATCCTCATGGGACTAAGAAGATGATCTGTAAACAGCCATATCAGACAAAAATAGTGATTATCATTAACACAGCTATCAAAACAGGAAAACAAATCACTTGAATTCATGTTCATCCATAATTTATATCCTCGTGTTTTATTTGCTTTGCAAAAAAGTCATGGCTGATTGCAGGTTTCAATGTTCTGAAGATGTTTCTTTCTTTCCTGCAGCACATCATACACATTGTCAGATTAAACATGTGAATACTGAAGAATTGCACCATAATTTACAACAAAAAAAAAACAAGTAGGATTCAAAGATTACAAAAATGTTATACAACATAAGTAATAAGTAACATTAACTTTTACATGTTTATTTGCGTCTTAACAAAGAAAAGAATTATTCAAAATCCCTTGAATTGCGTAAGCTATATAAAATAAGTATTACGTTATGGTCAGAGTGTGATAATTCCTAAAAACTCTTTGGAGGATCAGTTACATGTCGCTCAGATAACTCTGACACGAATAGCCAAAAAATGAGCACTATTGCATACTTTGTACACTACGTCCAATACTGAAAATAAACGATCATAGTGGTCAGCGGCTGTGCAATTCAGACATCTACAAATTCAGTTGTTATGTACAGACAAGCAGTTTTAAAATGGCACATCAGCTCTTTACATTGCTTCAAATCAGTATCAGCCCTAATAAGTCCCAACACTTGGAGTAAAGCCTCGTTCATGACAAACAGTAAACACATGGATGATCGAATGACTCATAAACCCCATAAGCCCCCCACCCCGACTCACACCGAGTGCGTGGCAGTACGGCAGGATATAATCCCTTTGTTCTGAGATCACTTATAAACAAACAGTGATTAACTGGTGAGACAATCTTCGGTGAGCTAACAATACCAAAGTGTTAGTGTAGACAGAAAGCCAGGGCACGGAAATAACTCTTACAGCCACTGGTGACTGGTGGCTGTCAGAGGTGGAAAAAGCATTGTTTGAGAAAAAAAAAGAAAGAAAAAAGATGGCTGTTCAATACTTGCAGCCAAAGAGCTGGTGTCAATTTTCTATCAAACAGCCCTGGTGAGTAGCATAAAGTTCCTATAACTGTTTTGCAACAACCTCATTAATCCCATTTCAGATCAGAAGGTTCCTGTCGCATGAAAATTTAGAGTGCAGGAGGAAGAAATGAATGTGTTGATGCTTACCAACAGCCCATCACCAAAATCTGATATGAAAGGTACCAGAAATGGCCTGTGTTGACTATTTGTGACTACACACCAGTTTAGACCAAGTCAAATATTGTCCAGGGCTGATTGAGTAAATATACATGTATTTAAAGGGAAATAATACGAATAACACAATTGTGCATAAAATCCAGCCTCTTCACACCACAGGCGATGCACTGCATGTTTTAACAACGTGTCAATGCCGAATGCATCTGCATTCAACCATTTCTCAATTTTGACATCTAGAAGAAAGTAACAGAAACCAAGTAGGAAGAAGCCATTATCAAAATATGACAATCAAAGTCACAATCAGTCATTGATAAATAAAGACATTAATGTCCTTCCACTCAGTAGAGCAGACTCTAATCCAATAGCCAGTATCTGTGGTGTTGGAACTCAAGTCCTAAAATGAATGATTGACCAGTCTGAATGTGTTTTAAGCTTTCCTTGCCGCTTTCAATGCCACCACTGTGGTAACGCTAAGAATTGCAGTTATAAATGAAACGCTGACACATTGTAAGATCTGAAAAATAATACTTGGCTTATCATAGGTTTGGTTACGTTGGTTTAAACATGTGTTGTTGGAGTTATCATCTTGAGGCTCATCTCCCTGTGAGGAGGCTGCAGTGAGTCCAGTTAGTAATTAACCGTCTCCTCGTGATTTAAACTAAGTGGAATAAAGTAATAAACCAGGCAGACCTGTATGACTGGTTGATTACAGCCACTAAAAGTGACTTCATTATAAACAGCACCGCACTATATACAAGAGAGGGAAGTGAATTCCCTCTTCTCTCTACAACAACAAATACATCCAGTCCCAAATGAGTCTGGTCAGTAACATCAGGGCAAGTCTGCAGATCATAAAGGATGACACCCATCAAACAGACCTTTAAAAAGCACATGAACGTCTAGTGGCTTTGCTGACGTTAAAGACAAAACAAAGTTAATGTCAGAATAAGCAATAATGATAGTCAATGTTTGTGGGCAAAGATTATGTTCGACTGGAGAGTTTTGTTCTCCAACTGATCACAGAAACTGATGTTTGACCATGACATGAGTGATAAATGCTTGCAGGAAGTTTCTGTAGCCCTGATTCTTGGTGCAAATACAGCAACTAAACACATACTGATGAATGTGTATTGTTTCAAAAAATAATAGTAAAGTATTTTAATAGCCAATTAGAAAGATACTTTAGTAAACTGCATCAGCCACCAAACAATACATGTGGAAATGCTCTACAAGCCATTTTGATGGAGCTATTTATCAACCTATACAATACTTATTTGCTAAGTGCTGATAATACAAAACCCTCTATGAGGACACTGTTAAACCCTACTTCTGTAGGAAGAATAAATCGGTTCAGTTTTTAAACCACAAAAAGAATTTTGACGATAGACAAACACACAAAAAGAACCCCCCCCCCCCCAAAGTTATTAACAGTGCTTGCATGCATAACTGTGCATGTTGGTTGAGGCCTCTTCATCTAATGTGAGGACCTCCCTGTCAACAGTTTTATTGCACAATTTCTGACTTTGCTAAAGCTATGCTGCCATCCGTTCTTAGATGAGGTGCAGGGAGGAAAAAAATCTGGATTTAAATCCAATAGGCTTGCGCTAAAATGAAAAGTTTCATCTCACAGAATTCTGGCATCCTGACAGTGAAACGCAAATAAATCAAATATCTAAGCTTTTCATTTGTCCTCTACATCTACACTTGGGATCACACAGTAATTGTTCGAAAGAGCTCCTCAAAGGGCAACATTGTGCAGAGAATGTAGTTAATTCTCAATACTTAATACTCAAAACTCAATGTAGTTAAGGGCCCAGATATGACAAGTATCTAGCAGTTTGAACCCTTTTATCATTGCAGCATAATAATGAATGGACCTGCTACACTCTTCAGTCATTTGTAGACTATCGATGGCTGATGCCACTAATCAGAACAATCATTACAACGTTTCACAAGTTAGTTTGGTCATTTCTTATTCTCCTGTCATTTATCTGAAGTTAACATCACATCCATAATCATGAGTCTGTTCTCATGTAAATGTTTTTGGACATTTTCAAGTGCTGTTCCATTCTTCAGTCCTCTGCATAAGCTTGGTCAACACCCAGCATGAGGAAACACAGACTTAAAAAATGGACTAATTTCTGTGCTCATAAGCGGACAGATTAAAAAAAAAGAGTGATATGAATTAAGTACTGATGGGGCAAAGATTAAAATGTTTTTTTAAAAGCAACAAAATTCCCTACAAGTTCTTCTGTAAAGGCCAGGTGCTGTGCTCGATGTGTTGACAATCAGCTCCCGTACATAAAAAAACACCATTACCATCGACCATCTTCATTTGGTCTCATACTATACTCTCATTGGCAGACTTCTTCATTAGTTTGGTAGACAGCAAGGAATGCTGGGAAGAGTTAGACTCCTTGGCTTCAGGAATGAGCAGGCGTACTTTCTGGTTTGTTCTTCTCCACTCAGAGTACAGCTGACAGTGGTAGCGAAAAGATACCTGTACAGACAACCAGGTAGGAGGAGGAAGAAAAAGGAGGTCAATTATATACATGAATGTTTTGAGGGTGAGGAAGCACAAGGTCCAATAATAGGCCCTTAAAATCATGCTTATGGTGCAAATTATTGTGTGTATTTCAAGAGGGCTAAAGCATAAACTGTGTGGGACTTCATTCTTACCAGTGTCCACAGGACATAGATGGTGAAGAGGGCGATGGTGAGGGCTATGAGTCCCACGGCCTGCAGCCAGCTCCCCAGGTGAAGATGGTCCTGTGCGCCCCTCAGGCACAACCAGCCTGAAATTGCTGCTAGGGGCGTGATAAACAGGAAGCACACCATGTCACAGAACAGTGTTCTCTTCTCATTACGAGGGCCAGGGTGCCGTAGCCACTGTGGAAAAATAGAAAAACAGTGAAGAGGGAGAAGTAGTTAGGTAGGAGGTTTGAAGGTAGGTAGTGGAAGATTGAAAGATGGAGGGGAATTCGCAAATAGCAAGCAAGTAGAAAGATGAGATGTAAAAAAAAAAACTACTTCTCCTTCGTAGATGCATATATGCACAATCATACACAAATCACAGCCTTAAATGAATTTAAATTAAATTAAATTAAATTAAAAAGAGTCAAGAAGGAAGAGTGATGCAGACAAGGCAAAGGGCATTGACCTTTGTTACCTCTGTGAGAGGCCTTGGTCGGCGCTCGATGCTGAACTCTGTGTGGCAGAGCTCACAGTAGCTGGTGTTGGAAGACGACAACCACTTCTCCAAGCAGCTCTTGTGCACCGTGCCCAGGGTGCCTGTGCAGTCGCACGGAGACAGGAGATTCTCGTTGCTGCTTCCTTCGTGGCAAATTCGGCAGATGGGACCATCACTGGGACAAAATACCATGTATTAAAACAGCTGTTTAGACAATACAGCACTAGAATGCAGAAGGAGCAGCAGCACATCACAAACTCTCAATGTAAAGAATACTTCATAACAACAAATAATACAGTAATTAATAATGGCTGAAGTCAATTTAGCTGCTTCAGGTTCAGGGGACTTTGGATGCGTGTTATGACTTACTGGAACACTTAAATGGAAATGAACCAGTTTTAAAAACATAATTACTTTTCCTACTATAACAATCAAAATGTCTGATTTGAGTCATACTTCTGTGGATACTTATGTTCACATGTAACACTCCTGAGTCGATGAGTAACCTCTTACCTCTGTGTGCCCATGGGTTTGAGCACAGAGGAGAGCAACCTTCCATCTATAGCTGTGACCTGAGTGACGTAGAGGGCCTGGCACCCATCACCACCTGCTTCCTCCACGGTCTTCCACAGGTCAGTGCTGCTCGCACAGTCACACAAAGAGCCAGGCAGGTGACAACAACCCCCTGTTGTCATGGTTACAGTGGCAGCACAAGTAGGGGTGAGGGTGTAAAAGGTCAGAGGTGATGAAGACTTGGGGGGGGGGCAGGAAACCCAAACCACGCAGGGAACAGTTCGTTTCTACTAACAGAGACAGAGAAAGACAGATTGAGACTTTTTATATAAACAGTATCAGTGATGGAAAGTGAGCGAGTACTTTTACTGAAGTACAGTATTAAGTAGTAAGAGTTTTCAGACACTGGGACATACTTCAGCACTACTATGTTATGCTATGATATACTTTTACTTTGCTACATTTCAGACCCTTATATCGTACCTTTTATTCAACGACTTTCATTTTACAGCTTTAGCTGCTTTACAGATTGACATTACTAATACTAAATATGATTATATATTATGATGCACTATTATAGCTCAAGCTTCCTAGCATGATATGAAATAGCTAAAAAAAATAGCCCTGGATTCCCCAGCTACGACATTAAAGGGATCCTTGCGTATGAATAATTATAAACCACAAACATATATTATTCTGAAATGCATAATGAGTACTTCTACTTCTGGTGCTTTAAGTACACTTTTATATGTACTTTGACTTGTACAATTTTG
The DNA here is from genome assembly GCA_037577475.1 of Chaunax sp. Z400. NCBI lineage: Eukaryota > Metazoa > Chordata > Actinopteri > Lophiiformes > Chaunacidae > Chaunax > Chaunax sp. Z400. Next base: position 10,723,238 of record CM075188.1, read on the forward strand.
AATGCAGTACTTTTACATGTCAGCAAGTCTTTGAGACTCCACCATCAACCATCTTAACCCACCTTTAACTTAAACACGTTACAAAGTAATCGCCACTGAAGAATACAATATTGCAGGATTATACTTTTATTCTTAGTACTTCATGCTGCCACCTCTTCCCTTGTACTGCTGTGTCAAATGGAATTTCCCCCACAGGGGTCAATAAAGGTACATCTTATCTTATCTCATCTTGTCTTATAATAAGAGTTAAAACATATAGTTTATTGATATATCAAAATTGTGAGATGAGACTAGACATAGGGTTTCATTTGGGTCATCACAATACTGTGATAGAGTTGGCAGAAATGTCTTCCTCCCCTGTAACAATCTTCTATCTACTCGTTGAAGATAATCTTATTTGAATATCACATAAAAGTAATAATAACCATACCCAACAGAATTACCAGTAGTATTATAAAAACCCAATTTTGTCAATATGATCTACTGTAGCTCCAGCAACACTTAGGTTTACAGGGTGCTTAATAACTTAAGTTATCTGCAGAGACACTTTGTCATTCACAAATTCAGCTGCCAATCCATTTTAAGAGTGAGTGTATTCGTCATTGAATGTGATGTGCAGCAGACTGATAAACAGCTGTCTCCCCTCAGATAAACCCGCACTAAAGATAAGAGGCAGAAGACTGAATTTGCTACAGCCTTTTGTACATTTGTCTTCCTGTTTGGGAATTATCCTGGACAGTAACACACCAATGACAAAGTGATATTTCTGAGTGAAAATGTGTATCTGATATGTATGATGATGTATTTGCTCAACCTCTGTTGTCATAATGTTTTAACCAGAAGGTTCAACTTGGCAGATGGTGCAGAAAGTCTTGTGTTAATTTATAGATTTTTTGGGTTTTTACTCTCTTCTCATAAACAATAAATACATAATTTACATTCTACAATCATTTGAAGAGTGTTAATGACAGGTGCTCAAAACGACATCAAGTATAATTCGATCTACAAAAACAAATCTGCAGTAATTAATATACATGTGACAAAATAATGTATCTTTGTTGACACTGTATCAGAGAAAACATGTTTCAAGTGTATAAAAATTCCCGCATTAATGGATTAATTTTCTACTTCTTAGTTTATATATCTTTTCCCTTGTTACATAATATTTTTGCAGATAGTTAATGATTGAAATTGTTTAAAAGCCCCAGAATAAACTGTTTGAGCTTGTGCATCCTTGAAACTGTATATTTTACATTATCTGTTTGCAACAAATCCATAACATCATATAATCTTGTGGGAACATGGATTGCCAAACCAAACATTAACAGACAGCTCTGTAGGATTGGTTATTATAAGTACAGGTATTTATTAGATGACCTCTGAATCCATTCAAATCATGGGTAAACAGGTGTTATTATTTATGTATACTGAAAAAGCATGGTGACATGTTTCAGAAGCATAATCCCTGACCCAGAAAAACAAAAGGATAGCTCCAATTCTGAGACAGCATAACAATTTTACCATGTTGTTCTGAGTCTTACTATCTGAGGCATGATTTAAGTGGGGAAGGCCATAGAGGAATCTGTCCCCTCCATCACGTTTTGTTTCTGGATCATAACTCAAAAACTGTTCAATAATTTTTCATGAAACTGTCTACACAAGACAACCAAGTCTTTAGTGGTGCCTTTTGCTATTTGGGCACTTTTGTCATAATTACTTCTTCTGTTTCCATGGTTACATGTTGGACTTATTACTTATTACTACTCATTCTGGTGGTTGGTTTCGTTTCCGGAGCACATCTCAAATACGATTCAATATTTTTCCATGGGACTTTTCCATGGTATTTGCATTTTTCTCATTTACACGTTACAATTTGAATTTAGGCTAATTTCGTGAGTGGGGTTTATCTCAGATGAGGGTTTCGTAATATTCTTTAAAAATTCTATTCCAGAATGTCAGATCTTCTTGCCTAACAAGATATCCAACCACCAACTGTACAACAAAAACGGTAGCTGGAGCATCACCAAGGAAATCACACATAGATGCTGGAGATGGCTAACCCATTTGCTTTGAATGGAACAGGACCAGATCCCGAGGGTCGCTTTAAGCAAAAGGAAACCTGGGAGACCCAAAACCACCTGGCCCAGGCCTGGAAGCCTTATGTCCTATAAGGGATGAAGAGTAGTAGTAGTAGTAGTAGTAGTAGTGGTAGGGTTTCTTGGACATAACTCAAAAACTATATTGTTCTATATTCTATATTATTTCACTTAAGTTTATGCACACAGCTCTAATGTACTGGAGAGGTTTTCATATTTTGGGACTTTTAAGCATTTTATTTTTTTCTGTTATGAAAACTGAACTTTTTCTCAGATATGCAATCAACTAGAAATGCCATTAACAGGGACAACTTGAATAACTGTCTTATGTCAGTGTTTCATGCTCGTTAAGATAGTGATGTACTTTATTTAACAAAGGAATAAAACAAGCCAAACAATTTCAGACATAAACAATGGAGAAGCATAGAATGCATGTAATTTCATATTCAAACTATTAAATTATATATATGGTTGTAACTTATGTTTTAATAAGTGACGAGTTATCATCTGTTAGTTAGTCAAGAAACGCCATGACATTAAAAATGTAATTAACAACTTAATAAGTCCTCCTAAGTGTTTAAATGGAAGGCAATTGGACATCATTTTTAATTTTTAATATTAAGAAGTTCATTTGCCTTCTATTGAACTTTTTAGGTTTACCAGGACCTGGATGAGTGATAATCTAAACCAATTATTTTTAAAGTCCTTTTAATTTTCACTAGCGACCCAACGCAGCTGTTAACATTGCATCCAGCTGTTACTGCTTTGGTCCAGACTATTGTCTGGAGCAAAAGGTAGTATCATGTCAATATACTGTAATAATGGTCTACAACTGCGTGGCTGTTTATAACTATGTTTAAGGGACATATTTGAAACATTAACACCACTTGTCCAAGTTCTGCCTCGACCATGTTTAATCAACATCAATTTATCTTGAGCAACATATAAGCGTACATTTGGTGGCCGTCACAGCTGTGCTATATGCTAGCTACCAGCGGCCAGTCGCTACAATAAGCTGCTAGCTGTCAGCCTCATGTAAAACTGAGAACACCTACTCACCCCGTCTCTTCTTCTTACAGGTGTTTAACAGTAGCGGGCTTAAATAACTTTCCTCCTTGTTTCATGTTTAGCTGAGTCTATGTGTGAATTCACAGCAGTGGTAAAAGTGCAGAGGCAGCAGCTAGTTCCTGTTATGCTACTCAGCTCTGTGCTTGCTAGCAGCCCTCAGCTGATAACAGACAGGCCAGGCTTCCGCTTCTTTCCTAGGGCTTTAAATATCCCCCAGAGGCTCATCATCTGTCTGAGTCCTCTCTCCAGACAGGGCAGACGACTGGAAACAATCCGGACGATTTAAATGTGACTGGGAACAACAACAGCTTGCAAAAGGGAGGGGCGTTCACTTAAGACATCACGTGCGCACCACTGCCATAAGGATAAAACACCAGGGACAGAGTGATTTATTTAAAACGCATTGAAAATCGATAGTTAGTGCTACAAATTTCAGTCTTTCAAAGACTATGTTTACCAACACAAACTGGCCAGATAATTTCCGCTGATTTTATTTGACAGTTCTGGAAAGAGCAGGTCTTCCAGCTGGATATTAATTCTTAATTGTGGTTAATAGTGGTTGTGTTGCCAGAGAACTACCTAATTAAGCCCTTACTTGAAATGCTGACTATGCTACATTGTACGAGTAGTGTACATTTTTTAGTGTACAAGTTTCACATGAGCAAATTTTTTTTTACATTAAGTGTTGCTATAAAGAATTCAGACAATTAGACAATGTTTGAATAAGGATTTTTTTTTAAAATCTAAAATTCAATGTTTAAGGGGCACGGTTGTCTAAACATTGCACAATATGCGCATTGCACGTTTATATACACAGATCATCAACCACTTAAGTGTAGATTGTAATTTTCATTCTATTTTATTTTATTTATGATTCTATTTCATTCTTCAGTACATTTATCCTTACACTGTTACTTCTTCTCTAGTACTGCCATGTCAAATGGAATTTCCCCGACTGGGGATCAATAAACGTAAATCTTCTGATTATATATTGTGTAGCTGCACCTAATCATATGTGCAGATTTAAAAAGGTAGCTTGGGCCTTCACATACTTTGCACAAACACATCCACTGACACCATGACCTAACACGCTAACACCTAAGTTGTTAAACAGTGTCAGACACAACATTATGGGTACACTGGGTGAGTAATGTATCCAAAAATAAATGTCTGCTATACGGTCATGTGCTTAGGTTTATTTATGCTTTAGTATTTTCTGCATAATGTAAAAGCAGCAAAACATGTATACATTTTCTGCCTTAACATATTTTTGAAGAAATGTGAAATATCACAAGAACCAGTGTATCACACGATAGCATCTCTACCAGATGAATCAGCCAACAATGTAAACAGTTTGTATTTCTGATTTAAATGGCTAAATGACAAGAATTGTAGATAACACATCTTTATCCATTTCCCTTTAACAGACATCACTTTCAAATGACAGCCAAGTTAATGGAGTGCATGAGAGGAAAATGTTTAGGGCAAAAGTAGGCCATGTTTTTCTTTTTATCAAACACTGTTTCCTTTCAAACCAAAAGGAAAATTTTACTTGATAAAGACACTGTGTGTATTTTCAAAACAATGGTGACTTGTTCTAGTGAAATTATTTGGACATAAGTGCATAAAGAGCCTGCTGAGAGAGAGATTGACCTGAGTCAACCTAAGAGCGGAACACAAAGCTTGATCCAGGCTGATATGAATTATTTCATATATAAAAAAATCACAGCAGAATTCTTTTCCTATACAGAACTACAATTTGTTTTGCAAATAGCCCTGATTGGTTTGCCAAATACAGCAATTAAATGCAATCTTAGCAGCCTTGGGCATGCTTATATGAGAAAAGTGATAATGATTGCATCCATTTCCTTTGGTATTGTTGTGCACCAAGATTAACACACACACACACGCACACACACGCACACACAAATAAAAACAGTTCTTTTGTTTCACACTTGCCCACATCGAGCCAGACAGTCACAACCAGTTTGGTTCCTGGCTCATGCTAATTTCATGCCACAGCGGGCACGGGGCTCAAAGAGGAGAATGAAAATTAAAGAGGCAAATAGAAACTCCAGACAGAACACATCAATACTCCAGAGGTGTCTTCTTCTTATCTGCCCTGCTATTGCATGACAGACAGAATCAGATCAACCAGATATGAAATTTGGATTCCACTGTGGCAAGTCTGTATAATTACAAGCTGAGAAAAGGAGGCAAGCAGAAACCACTTGAAGCACTGATACAGCATTACTGATCCCTCACCATTCTTTCAACAGCAGTGGGTCAATGGGACCATAAGGGTTAGTTATTTGTATTTAAGTACAGCTTTAGGAACAACCTCATTATAGTGAACACTTCCTCATTTCTCCAGGCTCTTATCAGGCCATATGTATATATGTTTTTTCACACAGGCTCTTTTGAAATCAGAGAAAAAACAAACAAACCAAGGAACAAAAACAGCAAAAAGGAATGTCAAATGAAGAGCCTTGGTGTCAGAGACTTCTGAAGCCATGAGGGTGTCATGATGACAGCAGCATGACAGTTGAATTAAACCAGCGAAGTAAGGAGAGGAAAGACAGAAAGAGAGTCAAACAGGAAAAGAAAACATGAGTGTCACAGGTTTTGGCAGCAAGGGAGTCTGCTGCCCCTCTGCCCGTCAGTGGTTGGGGGGAGGCTTATGTCCACTACATTGTTGCCTGGAGACTCATCGTGTCCAGATCTGTCCGATATTTGCTTCTGAGATACAATACGGTAGATTTCTATGAGACACAACAGTGAGCGTTAGAGGAGTAAAACATTTTTACAGTAATTTACAGTAACACATTATATTGAACATGTTATCTCTTTTGCTACCTGTGAGAATGTTCTTAAAGGCTTCTTCTACATTAGTGGAGTCCAAGGCAGAGGTTTCAATAAATGAGAGAGTGTTCTTTTCTGAGGATGAGAAGACAAAGTATGTTTGACAACTTAAAGCAATTTACATGCATTTTAATAGGCAAAAGAAATCTACTTAATAGGCATAATAAACTAAATTCTACTGTCTACAGCCACTTCCTGGATGGCAACTCTTTATCATTTACCTGCAAAGGCTCGAGCCTCATCAGTGGGCACTGCCCTGAGATGGCGGAGGTCGCTCTTGTTTCCCACCAGCATGATGACGATGTTGTTGTCAGCGTGGTCCCTCAGCTCCTTCAGCCAGCGCTCAACGTTCTCATATGTCAGGTGCTTGGCGATGTCGTAAACTAGGAGCGCCCCAACGGCACCCCGGTAATACCTGGAGACAGCAGAACAAAGAAGAAAAATCGATGACTCAAGAATTACTACAATGTTCTCTAGCATCTTATTAAATGATAACAAATGTGCAAATTGATGACATTTATCATATTTATTTAACACTCATAATGCAAATGATGTCAGACAGACACAATGAAAAAAAGAAATATTTTAAATTAACTTAAACTGTATGTTTACAACAATAGTATATGTTCAAACTTATAGTATTACATATATAGTACAGAATTGTGAAATACAGAAATGTGAAATGACAAATTATGTGTTATGTAATAAACTTCAAATGTATTACATGAAACAATTTGGGAAAGGACTTCATATTAAAGAGAGATTTAAGGCAACATTGAAAAGAGATTGCTGTCATTGGGTGAATGAGATCCTTAGGCATGAAATTTTGCATCATAAGGGGTACAAACAGCAAATTGCCCTTTTAATAACCCAACTATCATGAAACTGGCAACTATTGCAGACAAATGTTTGTTTTTTTAAACTCACGCTGAGGTGATCGCTCTGTAGCGTTCCTGTCCAGCTGTGTCCCAAATTTGAGCCTTTATCGTTTTGCCGTCCACCTGGATGCTGCGGGTGGCGAACTCCACACCAATGGTGCTCTTGCTCTCCAGGTTGAACTCATTTCTTGTGAACCGGGACAGCAGATTACTCTTCCCCACTCCAGAGTCTCCAATTAGTACGACTAGAACCAAAATGCACACAGAAAAAAACATTAAATCAGCAGCCCTGCAGTGATGGCCTGACAAAGTGTTAAAGATAGGTGTTGTAAAACCATGCTGGGGCTTAGCAATCCCTTCTTCTTAATGCTTGTTACAATCTACAGAGTCAGTGAGTGCATTAGTTTAACCTGATTATTAAACTACTGATAGCTTATCCTATTTTACATACAATGGCAAATCAGCACTTTGCTGTACAGCAGAGAAGTTTATTCACTTGCACTGACAAAGAACATTCACTACTTAGGAAATACTAATATGGTCCTAGTTTGTAGTTCAGTTCCCATTTTCATAGTTTTATCATGGCTGACAAAGTTATTTATGGATTTATTATAGCTTTCATTGTGTTTTGCTTCATACGTACTTCCTTGAATGTCCTTATCAATAAGTTTTTTATCACAGTAACTTTCTCATATGAATTAATAAGTATCATTAAGTAAATTACTGCTTGAAAGTGAAAAGTGGACATTTGTACTGGTATGTTGTCATATTTTACATGTTTAAAGGGGCGTATAACTACATAAAACGTTAAGTGAGAGGACAGTGATAATGAGCTCAGGAGCAGCTCAGAGAAATACAGAATGTGAAGCAGCAGGCGAGAGTAGTTTGACGATGTCATCAATTACGTTAGCTAAGTAGCCTTAGCTGTAGATAACTCGTAAAGTCAACAAATTTTAGAGTTAAGCTTCCGATGGCAGCTATTGAACAGCCTGTAGTTTTAAATAACGTTAACCTAAGGTAGTATCAGGTGATCGTTTTAACGAGGCCAAGTAGCTGCCATGTTAGCAGTCATTGTACTTATTTAGTCACTTATTTACCTGGCGTTAGCCTGCTAAGACACTAGCTTTAAATGTACTATCTGTGCTCGCAAATTAGTTCGCGCGTTTAAGGTCTGCATTACACAACAAAATACGAAATTTAGTAGCATTACACACCGCTACATTAACTTATAATAGTGATTACATGATTTCCTTGACAGTCAACAACTACCATGTTGCCTCTCTGCTACTAGCAGAGCTAACATTAGCATTTACGATGGCTTAGTTGACTTCCTCAGTTCGTCTTGCAGTCATCGAACTTTTACAGAGGACGAACACGCTTTCAATTAATCCATATATAAAGAAAAATACCTTTGAACAAGTAGTCATATTCATCATCTCGAGTTCCCATTGTAGTGGAGTAGTTTTTATACTTTTTAAGTACTTTCCCACAAACAACAACAACCCTTCTCACCGGCAGCTAGTAGGCACCGCCTTCAAAGGAAGCAAACAAGCACATGAGTTTAGGAACCTCGTTGTCGACCAATCGGAAATGCTCCTATATTGACTGACAAATACAATGACTAATCATTTGCTTCTTTTAAAAAAGTCGACCAATCATCATTCGCATTAGGAAACAAGACAAGGTTTTACACCCTTTGTTCTCTGTGGTTCTACGCCCTGTGACTTCTTCTAGATTGCGCAATAAGCATTTTATTGTGTATTACTCACAGTTTTCTGGTGGGAGAGAACACTAGAATTAGGACATTAAATATTTATTTCAGCTATATGCTTAAAAATATATATTTTACACAGGGATGTATACATAATTCAGTTTCAGAAAAAATGATGGCATCAACCTATTTGGGAAAAGCAGATCATCTATTGTACCTCCCAACAACCAAACAACCTAAGTGGGTCTATGGCAAAAAAACAATACACAAGGAATAGTAATTAGTCCTAACTATGATGTAATTCCACTGTTAATGAAGCAACTTATTAAGTAATGTTATTGTCCATTTGTTCAACGTGTTCCACCTCATTCTCCGTCAGTGGACATATACACTAGAACAGTAAACTGTCTTATTGGCAGACTCGGGTCTCTTGTACATAAGTGGTGTGCCCCAACTGAGATTGCTCATGAGAGATTTATTCATCAGTGTTCCTTAAATTCCAGGGAAAGATGGATTGTCTGGTTGTCTTATTGGTGTCGTTTGTTGCAGAGAACGGACCCTTGGAGGTTCTTCACCTCGTGACCAGACTTTGCCAAATTCAAGAGATGTCTGTCCCACTAACAGAGAGTTCAGATCACATACAGCAGTAATTGTGTGGACAAATGATGGTGAAACAATCCAATATGTGCCACTGTTAGTTATTAAGGATATTTTAGATTTTCTATTATTGTTTTATAGAAACCTATCGATATGAATGCCATACTCGGTGGTCAAATGGACAAAAACAGAAGGTACAGTATAATTACATATTTGCTTCACATCTTTTGTTTATACATTTTGTTATACTCAGTCATAGTCTACTCATATGACTCTTGTGACTCATTAACTCAGTCGTAGGAGTTCATCATTAACAAGTGAAAGCAGCTGTATCCCAATCAAAAGTCATTGGTCCAAAATAAATGACTCATTTCCATTTCACAGTAGATGTCTTGATTACAAGGAATCATTCAAAATATTATGACATTATCTCAATGGACAATTCATAGAACTGCTTTATTTTTGTATTCATTCAGATTGAGTCCAAACACACACACACATACAGCCATCTATTTATCCTCACGTATAAATAGATGAATATACACAGATATACATAAATACACATTTCTGATATGCATATTCATTTTGAAATCATGCTTTGTCTCTGTAAAGGAATCTCCCTATTGGATGAGGGCACACAGCGATTTGAAAACACATACACAACACAACTGAACAATTGGGAGAGTCCCTATTGATTTGCATGTACAGTAAAACCCACCACTCTGTCATTGTTGGATATCTTACAAAGAAACAGCTGTGGTTTATGACCATAAATATACAGCATCTGCATTTGAATAAACACACTGAAGAATATGGGATTGCAATCATTTCTTGCCTAGCAGCAAAAATAAAACCAAATAAAAATAATATTCTCCAATTCAAATGGAAAATATATTTGTATATCTTTATATATGTATTTATAAATTTATGTACACATTCTCAGGAACACAACTATGAGAGAGAAAAATAAATACAACAGCATGACTGAAAAAATATAAACAATAGGTCTACATGTAAAATTTATCAATAAGGCAATAAAAACTTAAAAGCTTGACTGTACGAAATATTGCTGCTATGGTCTCCATGTGATGAACAACAGCAAACTGATTACAACTGGCCACTGCACATCATTAGAATGATTTCTATTTTACAAAGTCTGACATTGATGTGTCCTCCCTCACACACTATCACACATAGAAACATAGCAACCAACTGAGAAAACTGCTTCTGAAGTCGATTAAAACAAGTTAGTTGAACGTAAGTCTTACTTGAGATTTCTAAGATGTCAGCCACAGACAGACTACAGTAAACACTACAATGACTGTGATTGACTTCACCAACACACACACGTTTGATAATCCCAACATAAATGGTGCCTAAATATCAGCCCGTGTGAGCAGAAATGAAGATAACGTGATGTTATGTCTGTTTGGCCTCCATCACTAATTCATCTTCAGCTCCTCATTTACAAACTGTTGTGTCTCACTGAGTCAACACTGCAACGAACTGTGTTCATTCACATATACAGACAACAGGTACGATATTGACCTCAAATATTACAACTGATGTTCTGCATCTAAAAACATTTGAAATGTCCAGTCAGTAGATTTCTTATTGTGAGGAGGTGAGGCGATCAACTACACTGATATGCAGACATTTTTTCCCCCCAAGTAATAAAAAATGAAGATATGAAATTTTGTTGTTACAAATGATTTGTGGGCATCTGTCGAAAGATAGGATAACACTGGAAGACATTGTAATGATGTGAATCTCATTAAGATGACAATGTCTGCTGCCTTTGTGTTGCAATTAATGCCTTCAGTTTTGAAGACGAGAATCAACAAGCATCAGGTATTTAAGAAGAAGTAGTAACACTGACCTTACACGACAAACACATGATGTAAAAAAGAAAACTATGAAACTACTAAAAAAGCTGCAGTAATGTGAAATAATCAAAACAAAAATTTAAATTCTTTGGATGCAAAAGAAACATTTAAGCATTGAGTGAAAACGTACTAATGACAGTAAGGAATTAGAACGGTGAATTAGAGTACGCTACAAAGAAAATAAATAAAAGTTCATAACAGTAAAGCAGCAGAAGAAAAGCTTAGAAATAAAAAATGTGGCTAAAAACATTTGATATAAATAATAAATAAATATGCTGTGAATGAAACACTTTCTGATCACTGTATATATTCGCTAAAGGAAAAATGATGTTTTAATTCTTCCCTCTATAAACAAGACAGCAAGTATTCACTACTGGAAATGTGAGGATAGCAGAAACTCCAGATGTTGTTTTGACTGGCCGAATGATAGTTATCATTGTAACTTCAGTTCTATGAGCACAGGCAGAGCCTTCCGCCACCACAATCTTGACCACTCACTGAGCACACTGAAATCTGAATGTGGCCAGGTAGACATCACATGTCCTGTTTCTCTGCCACCAGTTGTCATGAGAGGGAACAACAGCAACGCAGCCAGTACCAAGGAAGGTCGGTGGGCTTGTCCTGATCGGCCAAGTTTGAGTGTGCGGCTGTGCAGGAGTGAGTGGGAAAGTCTGTAGAGCATGTTGGAGGGCTGTGCTTGTGTGAAGTAGAACATACTCTACAAAATGTATTTACCTCACTTGTAAGTAATCATACTTTATGTCTATTGACATTAAATAATAATGTTCTGCTGAACAGTGTCGTTTATTTTGATTTAATGTTGTAAGACAATAAAACATGAAAACTTCGGGGGTGAGCTCGTACGGTCTTTAAAGTAAAACACTACAGCTGTATACACACTACTGTATGTCACACAGACACATTAGTATTAACTTGATGTCATTTTCATTTGTCAAGGGTGAAAGGCGGGCGCAGTTGTATCAGTGATGTCATCACTGCCAAGATTATTTCCCCCCCTCTCTGGTGCTGAAGTCAGCCCCTCGGTGTGTTCAGTTTTTGTATGCCTGTTTAAAATCCTGGTTCAGACAGAGATCCTGCTGCTACCGCTACGTTCTGGACCTCAGACTGTCGAGTCCTCTCGGCTGAGACGTTCTCTCCACTCTGCTGGAGAACAGGGTTTACTGTTGGAGACAGACAGACAGACAGAGTGAATGAATGAAGAAGAGTGTAAACAGCATGCACATTTTCATTTCGCCAGGGATGTGAAATTTGTATCTTCTCATACATTACTCCCTAGTAGTAATAGCGAAACAGGGAGCCGGCTAATAAAAGCGCTTTTATAAAATGAAGAGAAATCTCATGCACATTGACACCCAAGGCAGTAAAACTCAGAGAAAGTGTAGACGTATTAATGTGTTACACACCAACGTGATGACAGAGTGTGAGATTTTAGCACGACCAGTCTGACTGGTGTGAGTTTGCTATCATTAACTTCACATCTAATATCTTCTGTGGATTTAGTGGAATATCTGGGATCAACTAAACGCTGTAAAGTATACATTTCTTGAGCTTTTTTTCAGTATCACGGGCAGAATTCTAGTCAAATCCTGGCCTCTGGTGTATTAAAGCTTACTTTGTTCCCTCTTCTCCAGCTGTCATGCGTGTTGCAACCAGATGTCATTTATAACTTGTAGCAGAGGGCGAAGTCTTTCTAAATGTCGGCAGCAGTGTAGAATTACTTTAAAAAAGAAAATGAAGGAACGGCCAGTTGTTTTCAGCAACATGTACACGGAACAGGTATTAAGTTAAAATACATATCAATATTCTTTTACATCTTGCTTCACACAATTCTACCAAAATGAAATCGTTATTGAGTGACTTAAACAGGAGTGTCAGCAGAAAACTTGCTTTGGCACATCCCTGGTGTAAAAAAATGTGTCAGAGAAAATGAAAAAGGAAAAAAGAACCAATGGTTGATGACACCTAATCAGAGCATGGGGTACAGTAGAGTATGGGCAAATGCTGCTTACACTGAATGAAGACAGGCAGCCGAAATTTTAACCTCTGAAGAAAAATAGTCGGAGCCAAATGATGTCATTTCACATTTAACTCCACACTCTTATAACTTTGATTGTCACATTATTCTGTCTGGGGTAAGAACCTTTAACGTGTACATTTTAACACTGAAATTAAACTAAAATGCTGAAAATGTATATATTGTGGCATAAAAGACACACAGAATCAAAATGATGTCCATGTTCTGTAAGCTGTGACTCCCTTGTGAGTGTCATGTACACATCTTTGGTTGTGAGTTGTGAGAGGTTGGTGATGCGTAAGGCTTCACACAGGCCGATGCATTAACGTGACTCCGTAAAACTCTGAGCAGCTTGTTGTTGGAGGGACACAGAATGGCTGATCGTGGACTGCATGGCCATGCAAGCTAGAAGTGACCACTTTCACCCACTTATCAAGGAGGAATGGATGCTGTAATGTCAGGATGGGTTTCTGGATGCAAAGCAAAGATGGACTTTAGAACCTGAGAAGCTCGTTTTACAATGATAAACCAATCCTTTCCATCTATGTCACCACCAAACACAACTGATTTTAATCCTTGTCTGCGAGATTTTCCTGTTCTTAGTATTTAGGTGTCTCTCACTTACTGTCTCTCTTTCCCAATCCCCTTCTGGCAGGGCCTTAGACTCTGAGCCATAGTGTAGCGGAGAGTACACCCAGGTCCTGTCCTCTGGAGGCTGTTTTTACACACCCACCACAGCAGAGGGGGACAGAGGAAAGGCCAGAGGCACAGAGACAAGCAGCAGGGGCAGGCAGGAGAAAGACAGGAGATCACGGCAGAAGAAAAGACAAGACAGGAAATGAAAATTAGGGATGCATATAGGAGGAAATGTTGCTGAGAGACATCGCAAAGTGTGAGTTTGACAAATCAAGTGAGTGTAAAAAATATTAAAAGTGTTAAAAAAGATGTGTTAATCTTTTGGCAGCTATGAGACTTGGAACATAGAGATGACAATTTGGGCAAATAACAGGTTGAATCAGTATGGAGGAGTGCATTAAGCATGTCAGTATTATGATGAGTTTTACTGATGTGTTAGTAGTTTTGCCCCATCCAGACTAGCTCCTGGGACGCAAAGTAAAGTTTACAGACTGAGGTATGAGTCGCTGCATCAGCCCAGAGGGGAGGATGAGGCGTGGGATTGAGCAGGTGGGAATGGGAAGAAAAGCCAGGATGCCGGGACAGTCAGACAGAGAATGCATCCTCGGTCAAAGCAATACACAAGAACAGAATGTGTTTATTTTCCTTTCCAACAAGCAGAAGCGCTCTTTGCATAATGTCTGTAAAAGCTTCGGTACGTTCTTTTGTTGCTGAGGGTACCGGCTCTTTAAGACAGGGAAGCAGCTGCAGCACGGTATGTTGGCCATGGAGACGGAGGTGGCGTGGGTTGATGCGAAACACACATATGTACTCACTCACACAATCACACACACACACACACACGCGCGCAAAGCTCAGCACATTGGAGCAAACATGCCATCCAGACAGGTGCAAAGGGGGATGAGGCAGGCTGTCAGTGAGTGAGGAAACAAATGGACGTTTATAATAGGATGAATGCAAGAGTAACAGGAAGATAATCTGTCACATAAGAAGTCTTCTGTCCTCCCACACTTCATTTTCTTTGCTATGGGGAGAGTAGATATTGTTTTCTAGTTCCAAGAAAATTTCAAAAACACCTACAGTGGAAAAAATCCCACGAAGCTGCAGAAAACATTGTTTCCTCTTAACACCGAAATCATGTCCATTAAACCAACAGCAATGTGCTCAGGACTAATCTAGTCTAATACCAGGACAGGGACCACGTAGAAGACTACTCATCATCTGACTCACTTCTCTTACTGGCCAAACAGTCTGTTTTTTCTTCCTCTGCCAAAGAGGAGAGACCACCCAGGTCCTCCCATCAGGAAACTGACAACAACAGGGGGAATGTAACACCGAGACAAACACAAGGAGATATGAAAAGATGAAGATGGAAAGGATAGACGATTAAAAACATGATGAAAAAAACAAGCATGCTGAGGTGAATATGGAAAAGATTGTCCTGTGTGTAACCCAGCAGACACACTGAGTCAGTAGTGACAGATAAATTCACAAGTCTGTGTTCATCCCTCCTTCCACAAAACACACTGCCGTCTCACCACTTCTATTATGACTCCAGAGGACGACCACATGACAGAGAAAAAAAAGATAAGGAAGAGGGAGAAGGTTAGAGAAAGACCAGAACACGGGGGAGAAAAAGAATCACAAAAAGATGGAACAGAGGGAGGTGAAAATTATCAAATAAAATGGGGGGAAAGAACAGAAGAGGGTGGAGGCGAAGAGGTGAAGATGAGGGAGAGCAGACGAAAGAAGAGCAACAATCTGGTGTGGAGGACATGGTGAAAGAGAGCAGGGAATCATGAAAAGTGAGCGTGGAAACTGCTGATAATGGCTGAATAATGTAGTCACGAGACACACACACACACACACACACACACACACACACACACACACACACACACGCACACACACACACACACACGTACACACACGCACACACACGCACACGCACGCACACACTCGCACACACACACACGTACACACACACACGTACACACACACACACACACACACACGTACACACACACACACACGCGCGCGCTCTTTGTGTTTCCTGAGCAATCATTGCAATCTCACAGAGAAATCCTGTGTTGCCTTTGCCAGGCGAGGATCTACATCATCACACATGCAGCCATCTCTTGTATTAAAAGCATAATCCCTGCCCCCTTTCTCGGAAACATACTGTGTAAATTAAAGCTCTGAAGAAACAGTCCCTCAGTTCTGACTGGATGCTCCTGCAGTTTGTGCAGAGTTAAACCCAGGCAAGAATTTATGTTGTTGTGTATTAAAATGTACTCTGCTAACAAGTCATTGAGAGCCACTAGGACTAAAATCTAATCTATTTTGATTCTCTTGCAAAAGCTCCAGGCAGAGAGCCCTAGTGTCATTGTAATGGTGCACAATAAGAAATAAGAATAAACGATGAGAAAGCTGGTCAGGAAAGCTCAACAGACATGTTTAGCTTTAAAGGGGTATGTGCTTTACTGAGTGTCATTCTAGTTGTTCCTTTTTTATTTTTATGGACAAACACTTGAAACATTTAAAGTGATGATGATGATGATGGAGACAGCAGAGCACAAAGCATGACAGACAGCTGACTGAGCGACACTTTAGAGATGCTGACGGTTTAAATGTGCCTTACTCCATATACATAAGTGGAGTCTTCATACTTTAGTGTGGGTCTTTGTTTCAGCAGCAGATGAACCTACTTTAACTTGAACTTACTCCCAGCCTGTTTCTATGTAGTTACACTTTAGAATTTGTGCAGTGTCACCTCATGTAGAGCTACAGACCTCCTGCTGCTGTGTAAAGAGTGCGTCCCCTCCTTTTGAAGCCGGTCAGATGAGAGGGCTGTTACATAACTGATGGGAGGGAGCCAACCAACCTGTTGGCCAGTAGGATTTCTCATGCCACCTGGGGAGGGTGTTTGATTCCTGATAGGAGTGGGAGCAACTCTGTTCACTGACACCACTCACCATCCTCCACCTGACCCTCATACATTCATTTATAGCCCTGTTTTTGAGGACAATTAGACCTGCCAACACGACGCTATCTGATGATAGCTGGTTGCTTTTAGTAAGACAATCCTGCAGACTGAACAAACGCTAACTGCAAAAGCTTCATTCCTTATTCACACAAAACGAGCTGCTGAGTTTGTGTGTGGCTTTGTGGACGATCATATAAGACATGAACTGCAAAGTTTTGTTGACATGCTACTATCAATATGCGCTATGCAAACACTCCAAACCAGTGTGCATACTGCAATACACTGTGCATTGAAGAAATAGTTCGACACAATATGCTTATTTGGTTTCTTCCCTAGTTAGATGAGAAGATTGATACCACTCTCATGTCTGTACACTAAATAGGAAGCCAGCAGGCTGTTAGCTTAGCTTAGCATAAAGTCAGGAAATGGATGTCGAAGTATTCCTTTGACTGAATGCACCACACACTGCAAGCAATAACTGCACACACTCATATTGCCATACCAGCCTGAGTCGCTACATCCTTGAGTCAACGCCTCTGTAGGAGAGCAACATATAGCTCAGTCCTTTACCTTATGATCATAAATACATTGTTTATCATACATGTACCTCATATTGGCCGATGCATACTGATGCTGATTACACATTTAAAACGGTTAAATAACAATGTCAAACTCAAACAGATGAAAAGTTATGGGAGCTAGTCCTAGCCTGAACTGTGCCTGCTTTTGTTTTAACAGGGATATCAACTAAAGTAATCTAAAACTGCACATGTATGTATATGTCTGTGTGTGTAAGGCTTTACTCACAAAGTAGATATCTGTGATTGGCACATCGTCATCATCATCACCGGAAGCCTGGCTGGTGCACCCTGAGCCGGACATCTGGCTGGCCCTGTCTGCCTCCACCACCACCACCCTGGGACTAGATGGGCTGTCCTTGGCTGCCCCAGGGGAAGAAAGAGCAGCTGTGGCAGATGAGGAGGCTGCTTCGGGTGTCGATGAAGAGCTGGAAGGCGCTGCTGCTGCGGCGGCGGCATCAGGAGCCTCGTCACCAGCTACTTCCTGAACCTCACTGACGGAAGATGGAAATGGGTTTGTTAGAGACTCACCAATAATGCTTGGGGGGGGGGGATGTATACAGGAGGTGTAATGTTACCATGGCTTCTGATACAAGTCATTATTATAAAGGCTCCATGTGGTTTACAAAATTAACAACCTGGATGCCCTCACCTGGGGGTTTTCTAGAAAAACTGAGTATGAGCTTTTTAAAATGTGGTGTGAAAACAGAGCATTTCGAGGCGACATGAGGAGGGAAATTATTGCTTCTTCTTGTATTCTTGCTCGACTGATCTTTTGATGGTCCTGATCTCATTTTCAGTACCATCTTTATCAGCCTTGTGACGGCAGAAAAACTTAGCCTATATGCCGCGAGTGAAAGGTCACAAGAACACAAGAATCTAATTCAAAGTCAGCTGATCCTGTATATAAGCTTTATGAAACCTCGTGAGAACATGTGGCACATAAACAAAGTTGACAACGTGGTGTGCATAACACCAGGCCTTCTGATGGTCTATTTGTCACAATAATTATACCGTTTTTAATGAAGAGACATCCTGTTTACTGGCATTACTTTGACAGTTTTACAGAAAAAAAATATCATTTTAAGGAAGACTACATGTTTTGTAATAGCATAATGTATGGCATTGAAGGCTAAATTGGTATTTTGGTAAAAGGGAGCACGCAAAAGTAACCTAGTTAAGTGGTTTAGAAAAAACCCTGCTCACACACAGACACACACATCAGTTGCCACTGATTGAGTCACTTGCCATAAGCCACTCTCCTGCTGCAGAGCTGAGGAACAGGACCAAGCTATTAGATAAAACAGGCTCCAGCTAAAATTCAACAGCTGTGTGTGTGTGTGTGTGTGGGTGTTTATCTGCTTAAGCTCTAAGATTTGCCAGCTGGCAGAGTGCTGCCACAATCCTTTATTGTTCCTGTCCAGATCCTAAACTATTAAGGAGGATTGGGGCACATCCACATTGCTTCCTCAGCTCCTGTGTTTGAGCTTTGCTCCACCAGATAAAAAGCCCAGAAGTTAGCTGCTGAGGCAAAAAAGAGGAGTTGGCATCTCCAAGGGAGCCCTGATTGGCTGAACAAATGAGGGGGCAGGATAAGGGTTGCCATCTCATTAACTTAATTTAGATACATCTTAAAACTGTACATATACTGTATCAGTGTCTCTCACTATATCAGACTCCCAATCTTCCATTTGCTGCCGTTCTCTCACCCCCACCCCCCCCACCCCCCAAAAAAGTGTTCATACATTATAATTCAACTGATCTTCTCTCCGTGTCTTTTTTATCCAACCGTCTTCTCATTCCCTTTTCTCCAATTCATCCCTCTTCCCCCACACCCTTCCAACCAATTCTCCTGCTGCAGGTGAGTTGGAAGCAGCCGTGAGGCGTGGGCACAGTCAGATGGTTCATTCTGTCGCCTGTCACCGTCTCAGCTGCTCTCACCACCCTCCTCCCTCATCCCAGACCGGCTCCTTCCACACCCTCGGGCCATATGTCTCGCCACTGCCTTCTCAGCATCCGACCAAATTATTAATTTAGTCTGCCTCGCTAATCACACAGTGATACTAACCTGAGTATAAATGTGAAGCCCAATGCCATGCCAAGTGTTTTAGTGTGTGATTTTTGAAGTAAGTCTCCCCTGCTGATTTTCCTTTTTGATGCAGGTTCCCTTGTCAAAGAAAGCAAAAACACCAAACCAATTAACTTTAGTTAAAAACCAGGTTAGACAGCAAAGTGTCAGGTCATTGCTGCATTATGGGAGCAACCCTAGGCCTGCAGGCTTTGTGCCCGACTGACCTACTTCTACTGTCTGGTTCCCCCATATCAGAGATCCTTCGACCCCCTGTCTGCCTCACAATGTCACACACAAAAAAAACAACACACATTGCTCATACACACAGCACAACTTTACATGCCTGTGTGCACTCTCTCATAACCTGATTACTGTAGAGTAGGTGTCTGCTCCACTTAGTGCCTGCAGCATTTAGCTGTCGATAACAAGGGAACCAAGAGTCCTATAAACAAATGAGTCAAGCTGCTCTCAGTGTTCATCTGTGCGCCATGTTAGAAACTGTGTGTGTGTGTGTGTGAGAGAGAGAGAGGCAGATGAGGTGCGCTACAGCTGTCTGAGCCCAGGTGAGACACATGACAGCATGTTATTTATAGAGCTGACTCATATTGATGATTGGGGTCATGAAGGACTCATTGAAGCTCTGCAGCTTATCTATCCTGTTGGGGTCACATAGACCGTTTAAGCTCTTCAGTCATCATTTCAGGGTTTCTGTTCAATTTAAGACTTTGAAAGACCTTTTTAATACCATTATGGATGAGATTTAAGCCCTATTTCACATCCATATATGCCGGATAGGAAGGACTATCAGAGTCCCAGTTACAAAGTAAATCAATGTACTCACAGAACTGTGCGTACACAATAATCTGTTTGTATGTGTGTTTGTGTGTGAAGATGATTTGATAGACAAAACAGAAAAAAAGATGAATCATTGTTCAAACTAATTTTGATGTGATGTGTGATGGAAGCATTTTAATGAGCATTGTTGAAGTAGTGTTAAATAAACATTTAGGACCTACCTAAACATATTACAGGCCTCCTGTGTAACATATTATAGAATTTTTAAGGCCTGAAATTCAGATGATCAAATCTTAGACTTTTAAGACCCTGTGGAAATGCAATCACTTACAAAAGGACGTACATGTACGTATCACGGATCTATTTATGCTCTTTCTGGTGAATATGGACACATAGATAATATTGTTTATGCTGCAAACTATGGCAACATGTTGCCGGACAAAAAAAGAGACATAATTATTTTATTTATTTAAAACTTTTTGCTTTTTAAAAATAATTTCTGGGTCAAAAATTCAACAAATATTGGTTAGTTTGGATTTCTGTTGTGTAAGGAAGGATCTTTTACTGTTACCATCCTTCACACATGCACCAGAAATAGAAAAGATGATACTGTATTGAACCACCAACAAAAGCACACGTTTTCAGAGTGCTATGCTAATACATTGTATAGACAAATATAGACAACTGACAGCTTGAAATCAGAGCCACATGGCTTAAAAGAGATTCCCATCGATTTGACACGTCTATTAGATTGTTGGACTCATGATGGACGGTAAAAATCAACAGGAAATGTATTAATGTTTCCAAAGTTTTGAGACTGATCTTTCATGACACACAGATACCCACAGGTGAAAGTACATGAGATCTACATAAAATGCATTTATCACTGACGATGTGACTTATTTGTTTCATTCAATAGATTACGTGACACGTTTTGATGCATGGTTTGATTTTAAAGATATTCCACATTACTATGAAATCACTGATTCTGTACAACATGGAGTGTGCCAGTGTGCTGTTGGTGTACCTGGATTCAAGTGCAGGCTGTAGAACAGAAATGGTGGGCTCACTGTCGTGTCTCTTCAGCTCCACCTCCACTGTGATGGTTTGCTGATCCTCCTCACACACACGCAGCTCCTCCTGGGTCCTGCACACAAACATAACATGCATAAAATAACACGCAGAGAGGAAATGAATCACATGTGCAAAACAAACACAGCCACATCTTAGCAACAGGGAGAAGAATGAGTCTACTCATTAACGCACCGACCAACAGGATTACCTCACATTTTCTCCTCTACCCACCCACCACACCCAGAAAGGTCTGATGCTGTGAAAACCCTCTAAATGTTGTAAAAACAACTCAATAAAGCCGGCTGAAGTAAAGGTTTATGAAGTGAGAGTAGCATTCGTGTTCCCGACTCACCTCCCATCATGGCTGAGAGACTGGGTGTGCCTCCTGGAGACAGAAGACACAGTGTCAGTACAAGCTGTACATGGGAACTGCAGCAGCTAGCTGACATGCAGCACATTGGTGTGGCTCACATGAGTGACATAATGTGAATTTTGAAAGTTTTTAGTCAGATTAACCAAACCAAAGAACGATGTTCTATGATGGAAACAAGACCTGTGAGCACAAAACACTGGAGTAGTTTGAAATAAATGTTATGCTATTTGATAGCAACAGAGCTCGGATTGCAACAGATAGTGTGCGAGTGTGTGTGTGTGTTTTGGCACCTGTAGCGGGGGTGCTCGGCAGTGTCAGAGGGGGACCGCTCAGGGATAGATAGAGAGGTAGTGGAAGAGAGAGTGGTGGCAATTGATGCTGTGGTGGCCTCCTCAAATGATGGAGGAGTACATGGAAGATCTGCTCGCCCTGGAGGACACGTTCACACACAAAAGGAGACTGAGAAACATTTTCATTAAAGTGAAAACTCTCTCTTATACTCTGCAACGACCTGCAGATGTTTCATTTTGGTAACATCTTCCTCTGTGAGTGGCCTCTGTTACCGTCATCTGTGTTTGTTGGGCTGCATTGCAGCATTGTACACAGGTGGTATTTACCCTCATCCTCCAGCGTTGGGAAGCTGCGAGCTCCTCTCAGGTCGTAGATATTCTCGTCTCTCTCAGAGGGCAGCTGGCTGGCTGACCAGGCGGCACAGGGACCAGCGCACTTGGGCACTGTCAACGACACACGACCCTTCTTGGATGGAGATGACTTCAGAGCTGAAGGACAATGAACATTTACATATCAAAGAGAGAATTAGCATTAGTACAACTAAAAGGACTTTTTTTTAAAGTATTCATTGTCTTGAAAAGGGACGATAAAGAAAATTGCACAAGGATCAAATTGATGTTGAACTCTCACATGACCTAATAAGGAACTTAGCTACTGTATCCGATTTTCCTGACAAGGCTTAGCAGTTAAAAGAGACAAAAGCCTGGCATTGGAAATTTGTGCATGC
Organism: Chaunax sp. Z400; assembly: GCA_037577475.1. Lineage (NCBI taxonomy): Eukaryota > Metazoa > Chordata > Actinopteri > Lophiiformes > Chaunacidae > Chaunax > Chaunax sp. Z400. The sequence continues at coordinate 10,745,902 of CM075188.1, forward strand.
GGCTCTCTCAGCACAGCCCCGTCTGACTATGTAAGGCAGTGTCCTCGTGCAAACTGAACTCACAGGAGCTCTTCTTGAAAACCGTGTTGCTCATGAACTTGAAGAACCTTTCTGCATAGAAGCCTGGCCGGTGGACAGATACGGTGTCCTGAGGGAGAGATGGAGAGATTAAGAAGACAAACAGTGCATGAATAAAATGATCAGCCCAGCTCTCTTATTGTAGATTAAACTGTCTATTAGTCTCTTTAGCGTCCCAATTCAATTAGTTTCCTCTGGGTCAAACCACCAGAGAGAATACTTACAAAAAAAGAAGAAAAAAAAGACAAGGCTTCAGACACATCTCTTTATTATTTATGTTGCAGCAGACTCGTATCACTCTGCCCGCAGGCTGACAGATGACACTTAGTATTTGGTGAAGACAGATAGAGGGAGAAAGAGACTGAATAAGTGACAGATTTCACTATGAGTAACATCTTTGAAGGCATTCAACTAACTGCACCAACTGTGTGTATCGAGGAGACAGTGAGGAGTATCCACTATCATCAGCAGCAGTGACACACAGGAGGCTGTTACGGGGTTGTGAATGAGTGCTTCAGAGTGGGAGAGTGGCCTGAGTCAGGAGAGAGATTGTTGATGGGACTGATTCTATCTTGAGGCAAATCTGGTGATGATGTCAAGTGCAAACCACAGAGCAGATGAAAAGCTGTGAGATGCTGCAGAGCTGAGAGATCTAAAGGGAGATACTATCTCCTGATTGTAAGCAGTATATTGTCTGAATATCCCAAAATAATATACAATACAAAAAGTCAACAGACTGTGATCTTAAAGAGTGAAATCAGATCTGACATGCTGTACAGTTGTAATACTACATATCCCGTAATACTGTGTAAGCTGGCATGTGCTGCAAAATCTTCATGTGTCAGGTCTTTCATTTCTTTTATCTTTTATTGAAAGATACTAAAATGGTGTAGGGTCATGACATTTTGCTGACTGTACAAGAGACTGTTTCAGAAAGCAAACAGGCTTACAGTCGCACATGTACGTCAAATAAAATAGTAAACACATTCATCAGGAGATCGTGGTTCAGACAACACTGTGAGCAATGCTTGAATAAAGGCTGACTGTTCATAATGGTGATTGACTGTATGAGCGAAACTCAGCAAGGGCTAATCATCATTACTGAGAATGAATGTGTGTGGAGAAACATTAGAGTATAATCGAGCCACAGAGGTTGAAAGTGAGCTAAATTAACAGATCAGAGTGAAGACAGGCAACATAATATGTTTGTTACCTGGTTAGAAAAAAGTCGTTGTGTTTTGCTGACATATGTATTGAGCTCCAGTGTGTTTTTGCATCTGACTGACTGAGTCTTTCTGTGCAAAGACATTAAAATCTCACCCCATCATGAACCAAAGCCTTCCATGTGTGCTCCAGTTTCTTGATGAGCCTGCAGAAACAAAGACAGTTTAACACAGTGATGTGAAACATGTCTTATATATTCAGGTCATATACAAATGAATACAAGCGGCATGTCTGCAGGCTGAGGACTTAAAACGTACTCTCTGAGGTGATTACGTTAACAGTAGGTACACAGAGTGGTGATCACCTGTAGGACTGCAGGATGTCAATGATTCCAATGTAGAGGAGGAGTCTCTCTCCTTTTCCATTCACAGCCGGGATACCGCCCATCCTAAAAGGAGAATCAGAATGAAACTGAAGAATGTATCATGAGGTGTATTTGTATTGGTTATTAATGTACAGTCAACACTTCCTGCAGGCAACTCCCAGATCAAATTGTCAAGTGTAGTAAAAAGAGAGAGGCTGTCAGCAGGAAGCACAAATTAGTTTCTTTACTTTTGTCTGCATTATTTTGAATCATAAATCCCATTATCTAATCCAACATGTATATGTTATGTGTCAATATGTGTCAAGCTGAGTAACATCTAATTAACTGAATTCATTGAATATAGAATATATTATAGAATATATATATTATAGAATATAAGCACTTAGATGGCAAGATTTAAAACCAGCAGCTTTGATAAACTGTGAACATGGTGATACACAACTATTGAATCTTCAAGACTGCAGACAAAAAATGCTTTGTTTTGATTTGATCCTACAAACTAAGATGTTATTTCTACCTGAAATATAATGTCTGAGAGTCTAACGGTTAAGGCTGGGAATTTTTATTTCTTTTCACTAACGTGCAGAGAGAATTAAGATGTTTTTGTTTGAAGGTTATTTGTATTAATCTTCCAAAGACTAAAGAAACTTCCTTCACTCCAGAATCATAATTTGATAGCAGGTTTTAAGAATATTGTCTTTTTGGACTAGATCATATTTTTTTTAAGGAATGTTTGCCCACTTGCACTTTTAATTGCAGGTGTTCAGACTGTAGACAGGTTCAAATGTAAAAAAAAAAACAACCTGTTTCCTTGCAAAATATTGTACATGGATTTCAGTTTAAATTGAAGTGCTAAAATCAGTTTAAGTCAAGCTTGAAGCACTAAAAGGATTTGAAGAGTCAGTTGGATTTAAGAACTGGGAGTGTCCAATAAAATGTAAGCAGTAAAAAAAAAAAAAAAAAGACACACTCGTCTCACTGGCTAAACTCACGTGTCGTCAGTGTCGATGGAGCCTCCGCAGGCAGCTCCTCCCTGGATGGACTCCATGGCTGTGGAGTACAGGGCCTTCTGCTGGGCCACGGGCCTTTTCTCATCGCTGCCACTCTGGGAGCCCTCCATCTGCTTCTCCCTCTCTGCCTGGTCCATGTTGTGAACCCCAAGCAGCAGACTGTAGTCCATGATCTTAAAGCTTTCCAGCACCTGAGCAGAAGGACAACGTGGAGGTGTGCAGTGATGGACAGACACGTGACATATAACTGGGTACAAGATTTTATCCAGTGTCAGCACCCGAGGGAATGAGAGCTTGAAAACTGGGCACGTCAATGCTTGTACACAGCGACACACAAGCATGCATAGTGTACCTTAATGAGCAATGTATAAGACAGCCAGTGTGTGCACATATAATCTCTCCAAAGCACATGCATAATGAAAGTAAACAGAAGGTGGTGATTTACAAGAGAAGGGTAGGCCTGCTACTAGACGAGACACCTTGTTAAACCTCTTGCTCATAACAAAGCTCTGATTTATAGTGAGGGATCCTGGGAGTGCCAAACACTCTCATAAATAGCATTTTCTTTCACTGCCTTCTCCGCTCCTGTCTCCCCTACTCTCTTATTAATCAGGGGAGTATAAGCATCATGGAGTTTCCAACTCTTATCCATTTCCTTTTGTGGACTTCCTACAGTACTCTCACAGAGACACAGTGTTATAGCATCACTTTATCCTTCCACCTATCATCTCTCTAATCCTTCCCTCTCACTGTTACTGCTTCTCTCTCTCTCTCTCTCTGGTGACTCCAGATGAGGGGGTTATGTGGATCCTCCTTCAGAATCAGTAAACCACCCTCTCCATCTCCCCCTAACGTGGTTCTCCCTCCTTCTTGTCACCTCTCTCCTCTGTTTATCTCAACGTAAAATAGAAGTGGAGCTGTACTGTATCCTGTCCCTCCATCTAACTCACCAGGCAGTCTCTCTGTAGAGTCTTGACCAGCGCGTTGTAAGTGTCCTGGTCCAGCATCAGTCCATCCTGCAGGTCTTGCATGAAGTCCAGGTCTTTGAATGTGGGCTTGGCCTTCTCTCTTTCCTTCTTGGATGCTCGCCTCTTGTAGGTGGAGCCCTTCATGTCGTATTTGAGGTGCATGCGAACCACGCGGGGAAGAACGTTGTTCATCACAACCACGCGGATGTTCTTCCCGCCCGACTGGACACAGTAGAGGCCGAAAAACTTAGGCAGCAAAGTGCGTGGGTTCTGATTCAAGTTCTGGAGGACGGGGGAAAACAAACACTCAATTTCAGAAACTAATAGGACAACAGATTTTACAGTGTTTACATTATGAAACACTTGCTTGTATTGATGCAAAAAGAAGCTGCAGAACATTTTGAAAAAACAAGTATTAAAACGTTTAAGATTTTAAACATGTATAATTCATAGTAGCCTTTCTTAAAGTAAAATCTTTCATAAAAAAGTACCACTAAATTTCAGAGACAATACATTAATCTCTCAGATCTGGATTGATGGATGATCCAGATTATAATCCAGTTGTGGATAGTGGGGGAAAATCATGAGTTATCCAAGTCCGGGTATTTTTATTTGGATTGGCCTTTTATTATTTCTAATGATAGTGACAAAATGCTAAAATTAAAAAAAGAAAAGGAAAAAAAAGGCCATAATTGTCAATGTGGTTGAAAACAGATTTCTAGCCATATTACAAAAAAAATGTATTGGAATTCCTGATTAAAATCTGTTTGAAATGAATGACCTTTCATGAGCCACCAAAACCCTAACTGATAGAAAGTTTCATCTTGGATTTGAAATTGAGACCTTTTTACTTAGCTTCTGACAATTTATTGACTAAATAAACAATTGATTATTAGAGATTATTCAATGATGACAGCAATGACGCCCTGCAGGAGAGGAAGTGCACCAGAAATAACTACAACAATAAGTGAAACCTTATTTAAGTAGGTACTTAACTTCCAAACAATGCTCTTTTTATCTGCATGTTATCACAAAATAAACATAAACATGGACAAATCTTCTAAATAGTACTTGACGAAGTACCTTGCTACATTATGCTTGTGCCTTTTACGCTACACAATACTGTGGCTTAACCAATCTGTGCTAAATATTTCAGTAGTCTATCCAAACAAGTGAGGTTAGTCTGAGCTGGGTGCTCCGTTAAAAAGCTGCTTTGACCTTGGGACCAGGGCCAGCTCAGTCCCATTAGAGGAATGAGAGGGAAGAGAAAAAGAGTGCTGGAGAGACCTGGTCCATGTAGTGATAACACGCAGTATTAAGGAGTAGAAATTACTTCAAGAGGAGACAGAAGGAGGACCAGACAGAGGAGAGATGAGAGATGAACATGGCACTTGAAAGGCACTCTGTAAATGATGTTCAGATGAAAACTGGGTGAGAGAGAGCAGCAAAATGAGAGAGAGAGAGAGAGAGGCAGGCAGAGAGAGAAAAAGAGTGTCCTCTGCCCTCAGCCACACACGACCCTTCTTTCAGTGTTAGGCGGGGGGAGAGCAGTGATGAACCAACAACACAGACACGTGAGGGAGAGGAGGGAGAGGAGGGAGAGGAGGGGTGGAGAGCACATATGAGCATGAGAGAAAGGCAGGAGGAAAAAGAGTGGATTAAAACACGGTGCAGGGAGAGAGATAAGGGAAAATAAATTACAGCGGTGAGAGTGATAAGAAATGAAAATGTGAGACAGGATGGAAAGACTAGGTGTGTACTACTGTGGAAGGAGAATACACAGAGGGAGAGAAGCGGCAGCAGTGGAGTCGGTTACATCACTGTGATTTGTATGCTGCCCAGAGGCAGTTCCTCAGCCAGCCCAATAACATCAGCCAGTCAGCTGTGGAAGTCATGAGCAGCTCCACCAATGGCTGCCTCTATGTTGCCTGTTATGGCTGATACAAATACACATGAGCTGTGCGACTGATGCTGCATTTTGCTACAGTGCTTTGCTGGTTATTAATTTTCTTCTTCAAGGGGGGGGTCAATTATTCTGTAAATCCATAAAATGCAATCAATCAGATTTTGTGTGGTTTTCACTCTGTGTTTATCTTGGAATGGGCTTGATCTGCCTGTCTATCTGTGCTATTCTGTCCTCGGGTTATTTCCATCTCATATGAGCCTGAATCTCTCATTCTTAATTAAACTTCCTTTTTAGACCAATTGTAACTACAGAAATGCTCCAGTGCACGACCAAAATGATGGAAAAGGTCACAGTAAATGTGCTGAGCCTTTAAAGTCCCTCAGTGATTAAATGAATTCCTGCAGTGGTCTTTGGTCTTGGCTGTCGGCACATGAATAAACACAAAGCTGTAGGCAGTGAACCTTAAAGAGGCTGGAATGGCAGCATGGACATACATGGAGCTGTTTCTGGTTAAGTTCATTCACAACGAGGCCCGCAGACTGTGGAGAGGCTCAGAGGGGGTGTACTGTCGAAACACAGTGAGCAGTCTCTAATGAAACCGCATGGCTCGAGGTTTCGTTTGCAAATCATAGAGATGTTATGTCGGCTTTAACAAGAAAAGCATGCCACGCTCTGAGGAGAGATTTCCAGGGTCTTATATAAACCCGAGATCTAAAAATACGACTTAAAACAAGTACATCAGTGAAGATAGCGTCTAAATCAAACTGAGTGTGTGCAGCAGCCTCCTCAGATATGTGAGCAGTGACAAGCCTCTCCACCCAACTGTGTGCTCACTGTATGTACATGTGTTTTCATATGATCAAGACAGGATTATAGTTTTATTTGAGCTATATATTTGTAAGCATGAGGAATATTTATTCAGTGTACATTGTACTGCATGTGTGATGCCTATCAGGAAGGGAAAAGGGGCGAAAGTAATGAACCTTAAAGCAACTAATAAGGCTCACTAGGCTAGTACAACTCAAGTCACACAGTGAGCTCGTTTGATTTTGACATTACACACTGACATGGAGTTTTTCTCACACACACTTACCATGTAGTATCCAGGCAGCAGTTTCTGTAAGAATTCAGCCTCCTTGTGCATCACAGTCTTGATGATGAACTCGTCGTCCCTTGTAAGGTAGAAGACCGAGCCACTCGCTCCAGGATTGGACAGCTCGATCAGAGGCTCATTACACAGAGAGTACTGCAGAGAAGTAAAAAAACACACACACACACACACACAAAGGGACAGAGAAATATGGTCAAAACATAGAAAACCTTTGGTTGACAATTGGATAAGTCTACAATTAACCTGGCCTATTGGCCTAAAACAACACTTTTTGTAAATCTACATCACAAACCCATAAGAACAGCAGTTTCTGATTGCCTAATCCTTAATTAAGTTATCGTTGGATAAACATGGTCAAAGTCTTTAATAAAGCCATCACAGTATCATCATAGTCTATCATAGTCTTTGTGGAAATTTGCTGTATATAAGAAAATCTGGTTTGGCATCTCATGCCAAAAATGTTCCTCGGAACACCTACGTCTTTTCTACAGTTTTGCAATTAAAGAAATGAGACAAAGAATATTGATTTTCAACATTTTGTCCAGGAAAATGAATTCTGTCAACATAAATCCCCCAGATCAAAAGGCACCACTTCAGTACTTTGTTGCTGTACATAGAATATTTTGAGCAAAAATATGAAACAGTTTTTGAGTTATAAATGAAATGAGTCAGACGGATGAATGGAAGGAACCCATTCCTATGTCCCCCTCCTCACTTCGCTCATGGCAGAGGATAAAAATACTCCCAGTAATACATGTCAAAAGCTAAACTATATAATGTTGAATGGGAATACAGAATAAAAATATTCAATATTTTAGATCATTTGCAGTCATTGTATATACAGCCAGTGATAGAGGATAGAGGTAACTCCCTCAACGCATTATTAGAGTATTCAATTTAGCATTGCACACATATAATATTGTCAGATTGACAATGGACCATTAAAAAAAAACACAAAAAAAACCAACAACTAAAGAACTGATTCCAAAACCACAGACAGTTCAATTTTGATTTGGTTGTGTTATGCTGGTAGCGGTCTTTAAGAGGTGGAGTGCTCTTTTAATGCAGAATGATAATCTGACTCCATCCCCCAAGATTCAAAACATCAAAACATGTGAATAAGGAGTCACCTGCAGAGCTGACAGAGATTAAAAACCCTCTTGTTCAAGCACAAACAACACGTTGAGACAAACATACGATGAAATAGCACCCAAGATCAATAAAATAAATCTAACTCATACTCTTAACACGCTCTCATGATGTAGAGACAAACAGACACACTCATAAATACACATAATGGTAGAACTGATGAAGAAGAAATGATGGTATGAAGTACAAAGAGTGAAGAAGACGTATAGATTTGATTTTTAGGTGTTAAATAATTGCTGCTTTGAAACTCCATCTTTGTTAAAACACATATTGGACTCATTACTAGTGTGATGATGAGCACAGCTTATTAGCACATTATGTCCATCTCTCCCTGCTGAATAAAAGCAAATAATGACAGATATCATTTTTAAAAAGGTGAAGCTGCCCACCTTCTGGTAATGAAACATCCCTTTCAGAGGAGCCTGACATAATTTCATATCTTTTTTTTTTACATTTTACAAAAGATGACCCACAGTGGCACGTAAATGGATGTTATCCTCACACCTAGAAGGCAATTTACCAGACAGGAAAGTCTTTTGCTGGATAAAACAACCTTAAAGGTGAGAAGGTCGACTTGGGAAATGTAGTGGATGAATATGGACACCATTAAAATCTGTTGGCACTTTAGTCCTGTGTGGTAGCAAATGTTGCTGTATCAGAAAGGACTCCTGAATAAGTCATTGAAGCATCGGAGTTTGTTTAGCCAAACCTTTGCCCCCTAAACACTCAATCAGGACTGTTAATGCAATCTGAGTTTCCAGTTCAGGTTTAAAGACTGAAGGGGGGTCGAGCCTTTGCTGTTAGGGTCCTTGGATGTACAACAAAGAAAACACATTTTTATTGAAAGGCTTTCCCTGCTTTCAATTTTCAGGTCTATTTCAATTCTTAAATTTTAAGTTCTACCACATTTTATTAATATTATTAAGTTAGTATTAATAACTTGTACTAACATTATACATCCACGCAAGCTACTAACTTAGTAGTTTGTATGGATGTATGTAAAGTGTATGAACTCAATCCGTAGTTTCTGATTGTAAGAAACTATATGATATATATAAACTATATAATAAAAGTCATGAAATCTTTGCCAAGAAATAACTCTACTCTGGTGCTGCAAAGATATTGTATGACGGCAAGATCACTTTGTCATCTAATCACCAGCGGCATAGCTCGTGTGTGTGGATGGAGTGAATGATCTTGTCCTAACTACAACTCTTTGCTAAACAAACTGGACAGGTAGTTGAATGCACCGAAGCGTGACACGGGTGACTACAAAACGTTAACTAGTGGACTGCTGACAGCGCTGACAGTGACATTTTTCTGAGACGTCATTGGACAAATAGCTCCTGTGCAGTCGCGTTATGTTAAACAGTGGCATCCATCATGATGCCGCCTGGTTCACTTGAATGAATTAGCAAGCTTGTTAGCTAACACTGATTCCATTCATCCAATGTCAGACTGGTGAACTTGGAAAGTTTAAATGCTTTTCTTTCAATTAAGCTGGAAGGCATGTTAAAATGAGGTACCCCTATTTATTTTTATGCATTTTCCTATTAACCTAGCAGAGGGTGGTAACATTTGCATATAAATATCAACTGACTTTGTTTTCAATTGTGTCTGTAGTGTGAATTTCCTTTTATATGAACACTTTAATTACACATAGTCCACATTCATTTTCAGATGTTTGGTGATCATTTTAACCTCTTCTGTATTTCCACTGTGGATCATTTGCATTTAACCTGATTCCCATGCATTACTGCCTGACAGATCATTTATGCTACTGCCAGCTGACATGATTTTAAAGCTATTCTTATCTGATTTTTGCCCTCCAAATGTCTTAAAATGCAGATCAGCAAAATCTAATTTTTTTTCCGGTGGTATGCTCGTGAAACCTGCAAGCAAGCTCAGTTATTGGACCTCAGTATTTCTACAACTCTGTGACCGGCCATGACTGAATCATACAAAAAGCTTAAAATGAGTCTTTTTGTGTGTTGGTGATGTGATGACCCAGATGACCTGTGAGGACATATGGTGATGAGCGTTGATGAGGGATGGCAAGCTGCAGACCTTCGCTCTCTCCTCCCATCTCCCCATTGCATGGCTTCTCTTCCTTACTCTTCCCCTCTCAGCTCCCTGCATCTCATCCACAGTTTTCATTCTATTAATTCTTTTCAAGCATCTTTTTCAAGTTTTGCTTCCCTTGTTTCTTTACACCCCTCTTTCACTTTGTGCCGTATGAAAAAGTTCTTACACAGATGATGATGCAGCTACGGGCGACTGAAATCTTACCAGGTAGTCATCCGGCCTGATGCCAAACAGTTCTCTGAAGTAGCGGAAGGCCACAGGAGCGTATGTTTTAAAGCGGAAGTCTGGGAAATGGTGTGCTGGAGTGAGATTGCTGCCTTCACTAAGGTACAGAAACAATATCACAGGACATACAATGAGAAAGGTAGATTCAACTTAACATTCTCAAACAGGTAGGTTAAGAAATACCAGTTCATATGAAGATCCACTCTAGCAACATATCAGCGACATACATTAATATTGCATTATTCATATGTGCACTGGTAACATACTGCATGTATACAGAGAGGGTTTTATGTGTTTGGCTGAGACCTGGGGAAAAAGATGCTCTCCACCACGTAGAAGTCCTGCATCAACACATCTCTTTCAGGTTTGGAGCTCAGGTTGCCCACCGTGTAACCGATGCCCAGCTGGATGGCACCTTTCAAGGCTGAGGATGTGGTCTGTGAGGGAGGTAGAGAGAGATGTGGTGAGAGAAACACTTGCCCCTTCTTTACCCCTCTCTGTCAATGAAAGGATTTGATAAAAAAATCATTAGCATTTAATGTTTGCAATATGTGTTCTGTTTTTGTGCATAGTGGAGTCCTAGATCTTGACATGCTTGGAACCAGAGGATAGACGGTCCATGCTGTCAACAGCACCTTCTTGTAAGTGGTTTCGCCTGATGCATCCACCCCTCTGTGGCCAATCTTCTTTCCCTGACCTGGCTGGCCTGAGGATGAGGATGGCATCTGACCAGGGGTAGAGGGAGAGAGACTTAAGAGCATTATGGGAACAGAAGGGTTTGTACCTGTTCATTACCGTTGATTAATTAAATATTCAAGACTGAGGAGTAACACATCATCAACACATCAGGTCAGATTTCAAGCAGCGTCATGAACTGACTTATCAGTCTGACACAAACTGCACAGCATGAGGCCTGATAGCACAGTTTGAAAAATAATCTGTTTTAATGGTAGATGCTGCAGCCGATACTTCTGATCTCACATCTGATGTAAATATGTCTGGAGCTGTTGTAAGTAATGTTTAAAAAAAATCAACTTTTTAGTTTAAATTGGCATTTAATAAGAATTAAATGTTAGTCGGTCTCAAATTAAACTGTGCAATACACTTGAATGTTTGCTTTAACATACAGTACTGCAGCTGCAGTGCAAGACAAATGGGATTTACCATATAAGGAGGATCAACATAATCTGAGCCAAGTTTTCTACCAAAGATGGAGAATAGTGATAGAAAAGTGCTATTTAATTATTTTTGTATAATGTTCTGGTTCTCTGTTGTCTTCATGTGAGGTAGATTCTGTGGTGGTTTCATTAGTGTTGGGCTAAAATCAAAGGACAGGTAGCTATTGATATGGAGAATCAAAAATGAACTACAAACAGAGGTGTAACAGAGCAGACGATCACAGCGACAGATGGCAGCTCACCTCTGTGATGAAGGCTTTCTTAGCAGCGGCATCTGAAGGAGAGAGAGAGAGAGAGAGAGCAGAGGAAGAGATGACTGTTCGCCCCACTGAGACAAAGAGGCTCCATTTCTCAGTATCATTCGTTTTCTCTGTGACGATGATGATGATGATGAATCCCAAAAGGCAGAGACAGCAGTCCAACATTATGTAATAACAGTGTCAAACAGTGTAGGAGCCTGTCAACTGGAGGAACTGCAGAAAACAGCAATGTCAGCTACAAGGACAACAAGTCCCTTTTAAACCCCTATGTAGTGTGTGTGTGTGTGTGTGTGTGTGTGTGTGTGTGTGTGTGTGTGTGTGTGTGTGTGTGTGTGTGTGTGTGTGTGTGTGTGTGTGTGTAACCTCATTTGTAGCCAGGCTGTTGTTGGTCTACCAGTTTGGTCCAACTGAAATGCCTCAAATGTATTTGATGGCTTGCCATGAACCTTTATACAAACATTCATGAATGAATGGATGAATCCTATGGACTTATCCATGAGGTTCATATTCGTGGTTTTGAGAATGTCTCATCAAGTACAGGATGGATGTTATGAAATCAAGCAATACCATGTTTTCAAAAACAAATAGTTCAATGCTATGCTTTTCCTTTTATATTTTGTTTTTAATGCCAAAAAAAACAGTGTTCATGTCCCATAACACACAAGTTTGAGTTTCTTTGATAATGGAGCTAACTCACAGTTTCTCCTGTAGGTGCCCAAGCACAAACTAAGCATAAGAATGCTTAGTTAACTAACTTAGTAGTAACTACCTTAGTAGTAACTAACCCTCATCTGCCACAAATCCCACTCATAGAATGAAAGTCAACCTGTAACCATGGAAATGAAAAGAAACCCAAACGATAAACCTTCTGAAATAGCAAAAGGCACCACTTGAGTTCTTGATTGCTGTGTGTGGAAAGTTTTGTGAAAAAATATGAAATTGTTTTTGAGTTATGTTCCAAAAAAGCACAGACACCCTTTGTTCATGGAAACGGACACGGAAAGAACAGTTTTATGGAGTGGAGTGGGAGTGGACGACATACTCAGACTCTTTCCCAGGCTTTACAAGGCTAATAATAACTGGGCTGAAATGTGCTTCACCGAGAAGCAAATGCAAACAGAACATACTATATATCGCAATTTAACAACTCTCAGAAATACAGCAGTCTTACATACAGCTATGTTGTGATAACACTTTGTCTAATAACAGGCTGTAGCCAGAGGAGATAGAAAATCAGAGGACTGTTTTCACCAGGAAGGCCTGAAATACATGTATAATTATAGGTGTGTGACATTCGGCATAATAATGAAGAGAGGAATTGGAGGCTGGAAAGACAGAACTCAAAAGCAAATGAAAGGGTGGAGAGATACAGAGAGGAGGGATGACACAGGCTGACTGAACCCCTCTCATCATAATCATCATAGCACCGCATCACACTCAGCCGCCCAGATGGAGGAGTTTATAGATAACAGCAGATACTGTATGTTTCTAACAGCAGCAACACAGCCTGACTGCTACGAAGGAACACAATGCAAAATGTCAGTGATCAGATTAAAGAATCCAAAGCATTTTTTCTTATGTCTTTGTTTACATTTTTCCTTCACTTCTTGCTACATGGCCTGCTAAGAAAGAAGAGGAATTTTGATTTGGGATGAATACATTTGAATTTATTGCTAACTGCGTCACATGCATTACATTTAGAAATACGTAATCTGCCTTTTTCACAGCAGACATTTTGACTTTTCCTTGCGGGAATAGAAAAGGTGTTACAGAGAGGATGGAAGCATCTGCAGCGGAGGGTGAAGCTGTGTGATTTTTGTGACGCGTCAACAGGAAGGACAAAAGCCAACTCAGGGACTTGACTGTACGTCTTTCACATTTTGGAATTAATTGTGTGATTTGTAAAACAACAATTATTCTGCTTGTAAAGGGCATCACAGACTTTGCAAGTCTGCGACTCCACACAGGATAAGCGTTCAGAGAAAATGAATGAATGAATGAATGAATGAAATGGTCTGGCTAGTTTTGAAATGCTTTGCTGATTCTGACGGCTGCTCTTAATAATCAATTAGTAGCATCATTAATATTATATTATTATAATTATTTTGTTAGGAAATACAAAACATAGCACAAGCAGGTGCATGAATGATGGGCTGGTTCCATTAAGTGTCACAAAACATTCTTCCAGTGAGCCAGTATGAGCACAATATAAGGACCTTCCTCGAACGCAGCCATCATTAATACACTATGATTCTCCTGCTATGACTAAACGTCTGCAGTGAAATGTGCCTGTTGTTTGGTTCTGCTACATTTCATTTACATGCAGACATGTTGTCTTGTTAAAGCAAGAAAAACACAAGTGAACCTATTAACATTATTAATTAATAATAACCATTATTATAAATTCACTTGTCAATGCAAACTATGCTAGTGAATTAGCACAATGACCTGGAGCTAAATGGTACAGAGCAAATATTAGTGTTAGATTTAACTCCTTCTTCTGCTACGACATGAGAAACAACTGTCATGGTTTTGTGTGCCTTTAAACAATAAGGCTCACAATTCATTACAAGCGAGCCCATAATACAGTTAGATTAGTGAATTATGATATATATGAATTGCCAAATAAGGATGACAGGAGCTGACTTTCTAGCTTCAACATGTAACCAGTACAAAATGAATCAGCCTCCGTCAGCAGCCGAGACGGTACGACACTGAGACACTATATCACCCTGTGTCACTCAGGAGTGGGATTGCATCTCCACAGTTTGTCTCCGTTTGCAGCTGAATTGATAGCCAGCCTTCTCTGGTGCGCCTGCCTGTCTGTCTGCCTGCCTGCCTCTCGTGGATGCCCATGTGACTGAGCCACAGAATGGCCTTTTTGCCACCCCTCCTCCTGTTCTGTCTCTCTATCTTTCTCTCCCTCTGTCACACATACGCACACATTCACACCAGGATGAGCGATCCAAAGCGTGCCAATGCAATCCCGGCAACGCTCCCTGCAAGCTGGAACATCCACGGAAAGAAATTTGAAGGAAAAAAGAAAAAAAAGAAAGGAAGAAAAACAAAATACTGCTGGGGAAGGAATGTTTGCAATGCAGATAATTAAAGAGGAGGCTCTCCTGCATGGCCTGCTGTTTATTTGTGTCTGCAGTTCCAAGTGTGTGACTGCATGTCCTTGGTGTGGATCTTTCACATCTATTCTGTTGTTTTCAAATGCCTGGTTACCTGTGCGTACAGATATTTGTGTGTTTGTATGCCGTCTACCTTACTGCAGCTGTATCTTCGCTTTTCTGCATGCCTGCACCTGTTAAGGCTGCCCTCAGAGTGTGTATTCATGTGTAGGTATATGTGAGCGGGTGTGAGTGTGTGACTGCTAGCTGGGATTACACATTCTAAGGCACACAGTGTGTGCATTGACGTGAACCTGAGTCAGACTGTGTGTGTTGAAGCATGTGCCCCATCTCTCCCAGCTCTGAACGAACCATCACTGTCATGTTTAAGCAGAAACACACACTGATCTCCACAACATAGTAAGATGCTACAAAATCACTATGTTTTCCATTTAATGTATTGACACTAACAATACAATTACCAATACCCTAAACATCATGATCGTGCTTTTGCTATCAAGTCTCATAATATTTCCAGTACATTTTGCTGACTTTGAAATCACTACAGTCCGGAGAGCCGTATTTATTTGGCCTTTATAAGATTCAAATTTTGCAGGTTTTTTTAATGCTAATTTGTGCAAGCTATTTAGATATAGGGCTGAACAATTGATGAAAATATCATTAAAATCACAATATGGTAAAGTCCAATATCTAAATTGCAGCAGCTGAATTCTTTTTTTGGATTAATGGTAAAATGTGTCACAACATTACAAACGATGCTCCAGCCTACAAATCACAAATATAACATCATCCTTTTTTATTTTGTTGGGTTTTTTTCCCCCCAGTTAAAATAAATTGAAAAAAAGAGATCTTTTTCCCACTAAAATTGTGATTCACACTGAAATCGTAATATCTGTCAAAATAATCACAATATGAGTTGCATTTTCATTCAGCCCTATGTAGATATAGAGACATTTGTCTGTTCAGACAAGCACATTAATCGGCAGCTTGACTATAAAGGTTCGTCAGGCTTTTGGCATCCCGAAACATCTGTAAACCAAACCAAACAGATTCCAATCCAAAGTCCTGATTCAACTGTGTTAATTTGTGTAATATATTGTAAAAACATCTATTATCTCTGTCCTCAAGCTTGAAGTAAAACACAAACACCGTTACTAAAGGTCATTTATGGGGGAACAGAGATGTTCTATAAAGAGGAGAGATGTTTGAAAGCTTGATAGGATCTGACTGACTACATTAAAATGTTTACCATTTATGTTTAAGTCAGACTGAATTATATTTACATAATTATATAATAATTATTTACTAACTGCAAGGCAAGTAACAAATCAATTAAAAAGCTACTAATACTTCACGATGACTTCTTTGTAAAACTATGAGAAAACCATCTTTAGAAATATGCCTCTACTCAGGAGAACAACATGATAACAGATTTAACATCCCTCCATTTAGCTCCAACAGGAGCCCAATGGATTCCATCCTTGATAAGGTAAAGAGGCTTCAGAATAAGGACATGAGGTAAGATAGCTCCTACTCCACCATCATACTGCAGCAGCAGTCTCTACAGTTCTGCAGAGGATGGAACAACAAATAGATTCATCCAAATAAATAGCTTCTAGCTGAGACTGTTGCCAAGTAAGACAGCTATGTGTTGGTTTAATGGGCCGCTCTTACAACCCTTAAGAGAGTGATCCTTTATCAGCTGGTGACAGCCATGGGAGCTGAAGCAAGAGACATGGCTTATTTATATCATTTCCACACACAAACCCTGCATTTGACTCAGGATATATGATCACATGTTCAACCAACTGGCTCAGCAGTTAAGACTAAATGCAGACAATTTACCATTTAAACCATAAAATTAGACCAGAGCCTGAATATCTGCATGAAAGTGCTGCATCGGTTCATTAAAGCTGTCACTGCAGCGTGAACGTATGAGATAATAAAACAAACAAACAGGTGATTTCATGCAGATGTTAAAACTGACAAATATGTTTGTCTCAAATACTACAAATAAAATAAAGAAGTGCGGATGCAAAACAAAACTGGCATGCTGGCAATGCAAAGGTTTACTCTGAGGATGCTCTTATACTGCTTCTTCTCTCTGACAAACAATATATTTATTGCATCCAAAGCCAGTTTCTTTTTTTCTTTTTCAAATTAAAAACTGTAAGGCTTATTACATGGGGCTGCTTTTATCCAAAATTCACATAGTGTATTAAGAATAAGTGAAGACATCACTGCACAAATATTTATTTAGACTGTTTATATCTAGTAGGCTCATCATGTTGGATGTCATTTTATCAGTGAGACAGACAAAGAAACTGCATTTAATCCCTCCATTTTTGCTCTATTAATTCTACTTAAGTAGTTTAAGATTTTACACTGTTGACAATGATGGACTACTCAACCCATTCCATGAAATAGATATATCCAGACAGAGCTAGATGATAATCAGAATGAATTTGTTCTGTTCTGACCAATATTAATCACAATATATAATTTCCTGTCAAGAGTATCCTGATTAAGACCAAAAAAAACATCATGTAAATTTTGCAAATATGGCTTTGTTTATAATGTTTTATGTGATACAAGAATACACAAAACATCTAGGCTGAGTGTAAACAATAGCTGCTTTCAGACAGCGTCGAAAACAAATTCCCTCCTCTGTGATCCCTTCGGTGTGTTCAAACTAGACCAGACCAAGGTGTAACAATGCCACCTCGGTGTGTGCGTTCACAGTTATGCCGGCGTTCCGTAACGTGACATACGACACAACATCGAGCATAAAAGCTGACATTCTTCACTATCTCCCCAGTTTAGTGGTCATTTTCTGTGCTTGTTCTCCAAATCATGGACTTCCTGTTGGTCCCCCTGAGGTAGGTCACACACCTGAACATATTACTACAACGTCACAACCGTTCTGCAACGCTGGGGCACTTCATTCAGACGCCTGTTTCGGCGCTGTTACTACCTTTCGAGGCGTCACAGAGGTGGAACACACTGACACCCCATTACTCCCTCATTGCATTCAGACAGATGTCGGGACGGAATAAAGGCACAACAGGCCCGGAATGAAAATGCTGTCTGAATGGGGCTATTGTCTTGTTACTGATTAAAATAACGGCGTGGTCGCTGGGATGGTACATTTTCAAGTGATGGATTTGTTTTTGTTTCTTGTCAAAGACTTCTTCAGCTTTGGAGAATAACAGAAGTTCTCTTACAGCACTTTAACATAGAGTTTGGCTTTGTAGAACAAACCGGGTGGAGGAGGGGGCAGTTAGTTAGTGCAGACAGAGCGGCTGAAAACGACACATTTCTGGTAGTTTCTTCTTCAACAGGTGTTTAATGAATTCATCACTGTCCCCCATGTAAACAATTTGACTTTTCAATATTAATGACACATTTTTATCAAACATCTCAGATATTTCATGAACATCTGCTCTGACCTCATGTTTATATTCCCTCTGACACAAGTGTGCACACACTTTTTCTCCTTCTTGTTTCCATGGCGCTCCAATTGAGGTCAACCAGCATCTTTGGACTAAGACATGTGCATCGACAGACAGATGCTGCCTTCCACATGTCACTGCATGCTGCTGTTAAACACGGCAATAGCACAGCCACACAGGTGATGTGATGCAACTCACACAAACAGTACATGTGCATGCAGACACACACATATTCACTCAAATTAACACACTGTGCTCATTCATGATGGAAAAAACGACTAAATCAAACCAGCAGCAAATTCATTTCACGAAATATCCACTAAAACAAATATCAAATACACTCTAGAAGTGGTTTGCATTGCAGACATTTAAATCTACTGACATCACTAGAGCAAAAACAACAAACTGTTACAATCGGGCACATTATTTCCCAAATTAAATCTTCTGTTTTTAAACTTCACTGACAAAAAAGCAGCTATAGCAACAAAATGAACTTAAAGAAATGTGGTTGTGCGTCACATAATTGTTAACATCAAATTGAGAGGGTAGCACTGACAGGGAAGTCTGACGCAGATGGGATCAATACTGTGACTCCCAGAGGATGAGCTAAGTAAGAGGCAGTCTTTGAGATGGTTGTTTGTTATCTTGGCTAGGTCCAGCTATCGATTGGGTTTTTTCATTCCATAGCAAAGCCTACAGAAAGACCTACAGAAGGCACAAATCCATATATCTGACTAATTCTAAAGAGCGGGAAAATCAACAAGGCAGCAAACTCGATACAAAGTGTGGTTTAACACGGTGAACTCTTGAGTAAGTATTTTGAACAACAGCGTGAGGATGAGATAAATGTTAGAGAATCATTTCTTCTCTTTTGGCAAGGATGCTGCATAAGCTCAGACATACAGGGCTGCAGAGAGAACCTCTCTTTTTATTTGGAAAATGTTCGTTTATGGTTTACCTCCACCCAGTTAATTCCACAAGTTATGCAGCAGTGATGGCCACTGTTTAGACAGCGGGAAGGCAAACTGATCTTAAATCAGTGTCATCAGGTTATTCCACCTTTGAGCTCTTGATCTCCGTGGCCAGCAGGCTGTGTATTTTTCCATTCGAGCAAACCAGACAGGCAGTGAAATCCTCATCCTCTGTCTCTGGCCACAGCCCAGAATGGAAAGGTTGAGGCCTAAATAATAGATAGGTAGATAGTAAAAAGGCCTAATTGAGTGTATTTGGAAGCTAAAGTTAAAGAGTCAATCTTCAGGATATAATGTTTACTTGGGGCAGACATTTAATTACAGTATCTACAGGCTTCAAATGACTCTCTGTTGTCTATGGCCAGATTATTTTCAGACACCTACTAATCGTCTTCTCTAATCATGAGTACAGGATAACCAGTATCTAATACATTCATTTCAATAAATACCTTTAAATACCAATAGATAAGCTTTATATTGTTTAAGGGAATATGTTTGATCGCTTTCTTGGCAAGAGTTAGATAAGAATATCGAAATCACTTTAATGGCTCTTTAGCAAATACTAAGCTAGAGCCAAGAGATGATTAGCTTAGCTTAGCATAAAAATTGGAAGCAGGGGGGAACTGCTATCCTGGCTCTGTCTGTAACCAAAACAAAACTGTCTACAAGTACACCTGAGGCTCACTTAACACATTTTGATAAAGGCACAAAAGCTAGCCCTGTCCTGAGAACTGACACAGCTGTATCCACCGACAAGCACAGGAAGACAGACTTTAACCCATCTTGGCTGTCAGAGAGGAAATACTCCTCCAGGCTCTACTAGACATATGTCTTGTCTTGTCAGAATTGCCACAAAATGCCAAAAAATGGTAGAGAAACTGAATGCATGGTGCACACCAGGAGTGCCATACCATACCAGGAAAACAAAGGTTTGATGGTTACACATTTCTAGAGACACGTATCTGAGTAATTGCTCGATGACACATTATCTCTCCTAACAAGGTAAGATTGAAGGTTTTGGTTTGATCACTGAAAACTGAAACATGACATGAAAGCAGAGCAGCATTGCGAGTCCCCTAAAAAGCAGTATGTCAGCTTCACACTCAGTGTACGGCTGAACGATGTGCAAAGAAATCACACCGAGATTATTTCGTGATTGTGATATGAATGAAAATCTTTGTTTGATTTTCACTGGAACGAAAAAATGATAGACAGATAATGATGTGATTTTTGAGTCTGTACAGAACAACATGTTCCCTTACATTTTGAGAGTCTGTATCTTGCCACAGTGGTTCATTTACAACTAGTGATTCTTAATACTCTATATCAGTAATTGCATTCCCATTTCCCCTCAGAAACAGAGCTGTATAGAATGGGATGGCGACACTAATAATTAAGGCGTCATCAACTTCCTAATGCTAAGCTTTTCAAAGGGGCTTTAAACATTCCTCTCAATTACGTACTGCTTCAGCATGTAAACACGCAGACACAAAGACACAGTAGCAGGCACAGGCAGAGAAACACACACACACACACACACACACACACACACACACACACACACACACACACACACACACACACACACACACACACACACACAAACCTTGGTAATGTCAGTTTCTTAAGCTACAGTATGAAGTTTGGATGAACTCGCTCTAAATAGGTTAACAGTCTTAAACTGGCTCGGTGGTAATAACCACATAACCACAACCTTCTTCCTTAAAATGCATTTCCCTTCAGCTTCCTCTGATTTACTGAACTAAGCTGTGTGCTCAGAGGAGCTAAAGCTGCTACATCTTCTGCTGTCAGTGCATGTCATACCCTTTTGTATAATACAGTGCAGAGGAAGTGGTGGCTGGAGAGGAAAGCCTTTCACTATATGCCAAATCATCCTTTATGATCAATGGCATCAGGCAAACAAACACATTTAATAAAAAAGCTTTCTACTGTCTGCTGGCTCAAGAAACGTCCCTTTGAGGCATTTAGCTCAGAGCTAGATGATGAGCAATGCAAACCACAGTCTGCATACAAAGTAGTGCTTGTTCTATCCAACCAACAGTTTAAAAACCCAGAAGATGTCAAGATACTTTGACAGAAAGCACAAAAAAGAACTGAATAAATGCATCAAAGAAACAACTGGATTATCCAGTTCCTGATAAATGTCTGGTTGATCAAAGATTGAGCTGATTTGAGCTCTGAAATAGTGTATAACTTATATAAGTTAAGACACTGACTGATTAATTAAAAGGTCAATTGACAGGAAAGTTATAAGTGCTATTTACAAAGCTGACCATTTGTTAGAGCTGCTTTTTACAGCTTTGACAGTTTTCCTCAATTAATTAATGTAAACATAATAAACTGAGCCCTGGGTTCTTGGACTACACTCGAAATACCTCTGCTAACGCCTTTGTCATTAAAACTCGGGCAATAAGGAAACAGCTTCTAGACCAAGCCACAACAAAAGCTAGTAATCCGAGATACACAACATCAATGACTGACAAACAACTATAATACTGTTAAACTTTTATCCACATAAAATAGAATTATCTATATAGAAAAACGTGTCCATATAGAAGGTAGTAAAAGAAAGAAAGAACAGCCATTGAATTTAAAATTCTTAACATATATAAACTGAAATATTTCTCAATATTTTACTGTAAATACCAAAACAAACAAAACAATGAAATGTCAAAATATACTCTAGTTTCTAACAATTAGCTGTCAAATGCTGTGACACTAAAGGAAGACATGTTAAATGTATATGTTAGTCATGTTTACGAGAACAGCTCCAGTGACAGGACTGAATTTCCTGGCTTGTTTATAAAAACAGGTTTGTTTGGAAGCACAATTCATTTTCGGAGTCGACAAACTATTGCAGATCTGTGAAGCAACATACTTCATTCCAAAAACCACCGACACCTATTATTATCATCTCAGGCCTTTTCCATCAGTCTCAGAGCTGGTACCACTACACACCAACACATTCGCTCCCAGTGACTCCAGTTGGCTAGACTTGACTGTGGTTCTGCAACTATGAAACAGTCAGACAGACGCCCCAAAAGCAAAGCCGTCTTAACCACGGTCACTATTACTTTACTTTACTATCCTTAATCCCAATCCCATTCTCTCCAGGCTACTAGACTAACTGTCTGGATTATCAGGATAAAATGGCACCAATACAAGGACCGGTGGAAGCCAAGAGACCGTCTGTCTGTTTTCCTGGCTTGCTGTCTGTCTCTGCTCTGGATTAGCATTAAGGAAAAACTTCTTTTTTTTTTAAAGAATAATCTGTTTCTTAAAACAACTCAGACACTCAGAGAATTCCTGGAATGGCTCAAGCGGTCTAGCAGACTCTCTAACAGTCAAGTTTTCCACATTTCTCTGCTTGTGAAACGTTGGCCAAACCTTTCAAACATCATTAAAATGCCACACCTGCCAGTACTCCTGCCAGTCTGAATCTCTCCGCCGTCCAGGAGAGCCTGTGACCATTACAGCTTTATTTCTCACTGCGGATGGAACAGGTGGATATGAAAGTGGACGTTTTCCTTGGTGCTGAGGCCTGAGAGCTCTGTGGACTTCAAAATGGAAATTCAAAGTGAGGAGATGCATAAAGAGGAATGTTTACTGAAGAGGAGTTGACCCTCTCAGCCAAGTCCTGAGAGAGTATCAAGAGCAAAGTGATAATAGCAGGTTTTATACATGCCACAGGGACACACAGACACACTTGCCTACACCGTCAGAAGTCGATAAAAAAAGAAAGCCCTGACTGTCAGCTATGCAGACATCCATCTGTGTGTTTGTGTGAGTGTAATGTAGACATGTAGAGTTAGTAGAAATCTACACCAGGACAAGAGTTCATCCACCTTTCTTTATTCACATCGTCCATCAACATTTTCAGGCCATTAGATGCTATAGGAATGTCGCATGAATCCCGCTGGACTGACATGTCAAGAGTGTGTCTCTTTCTACTCCTTCAGGGAACTCCTGCTGCTCCTGAGGAGACTGGCAGGGCCAAGTAGCAGCTCTCGGTTCTCTGGGCAAAGCTATAAACAGCTCAGTCCTCTGGCAATGTGCTCCAACTCTTATGCAATTTCAGTATGTTTTTCATTACTCCGCTCCCGGAGCAAAACCAAATTTAGTGGTCCTTGCAGATCCTCGAAAAGTTCTTTTTATGGCGAGGAGAGGAGAGGAGAGGAGATGAGAGGCGAGGAGGATACAAATTGTTTGTATTATTCTCTCCTCTCCGTACAGGTGGTGATCAGCCTGACTCCTGTGTACTACTGTATTGCTGAGAGCAGCACCTTGTGCCTCTGATGACTCAGTTGAGGTTAATCTTCTCTGACTCCACAAGAACATGGTTGAACAACAGAGCTGTTAATTGCTGCTCATATCGGTACTTACAGCTGCAAATTTAATTTAACATCTGGGGCTTGGTGCAGAGCTATGCATGCCCCTTTAGACACGCTTGCAGGGTAACTATTTTCAACCTAGACACTATTTAGTTTGTATAGTGTCAACCTCAACATTATGCAACTGGCAGCTGCAGCACTCTCATTCAATACTGGACCGATTTCAACATTGTTTTCGTCTCCATTAGACACTTTAACACAGAGACGAGGGAAAATCAAGACCTTTCCCTTTTAACTGAGACATGACCACCTCTTCATTCTGCAATCTAAATGAATACATGGAGGGCAGTTGATCTGACTGATCGGGTTTTTCAGCAAGAAGTACTTGTTCATCATTGGACCAACAACTAACTACATCTCTGCTTGTGATACCATTCATTTCTTTCCACGGCTACAACAGGCCCAGATGAATAGGCACAGAGAAACAGACAGACAGACAGCAGCCTTGATTCTGTAAAATGCAAGGCAGCAAATAACAAAGCCTGCAGCCACTGATCTAGCTCCAACATGTAAAGAAAACAAAGCTTCTTTTCCAGGCTGCCCCCAGGACGTCAAAACGTGGAGGAAACACGAAGCTGTTGGTGGAGAGAGCCTGGTGACGGGTGAGGAAAGTATTTTTTTCCTGCGCTGGAAGAAAAGCAATCACATACTGATTGGATTCTGGGCAGAACGCAACCTTCACGACCTGGAACATGGAGGCCACAGTTGTGGACATAGAAGCAGAGGAGAATTTGCACTGCGTCTCTCTTCGTTTGTGTTTAAAATATGCTCATAATTAGCATGTGACAAGAGAGGAATGTAACGACGTCTATATGCACGTTTGCATCTTCTCTTCAAAGACATAATTTCTGACTGAAATGTGTGAAGCTTAAAAAAATCTAACAGACAATCACACAATGAACATACAGTGGAAGAAGAAGAGGAAGAGGAATAAATCTACTGGTTATACTTGAATGTACACTTAGCCTCATAAGCCTCAGATGAGGCAGATGACAGATGAGCTATGCTTTTACATCAGTATCCTCCAGGATCCATACTTCTTATAGGCCACACATACTAACTATTACTATATTGACCCTAAAATTGAATTAGGAAATACAAATAATAAAGTAGGACACGACGACCTCTAAAAACATTTTCACAGATATTTGGTGTGTATTACAAGGCTACAGCTAACTATTATTTCCATTATTGATTTATTGATTGATTTATTATTGCAACGTTTCAATTTTTTTTTTTTAAAGCACGGTATCGAACCACTGATCATCTGGGCCGCACCCCAGGGCGCAGGAGCAGAAGATGCATGGTGCACATGGTGTCTGTCAGAGCAGGAAGACGAAGGAAAGGAAGGGAGAAGAGTGCATAAGGCGTGGCACATTCTGTGTCCTCTCTGTGGGCCTGGGGTTCTGCTCTGGCGTGCGGCGCAGATGATCGCCGGTTCAATACAGATCCTTTTTTTCTTCTTTTCTTTTTTTAATTAAAAAAGTTGCGGATGCAAGATGGTTTCTATTATTTAGTGGTACTGTTCTTCCAATCTGTTATGAGGATGATTAAACTGTATACACAACTTGGATATGTTGCTCCAGGTCACACTGATAAAGTTGATATATTGTCCAAAGAGACGTATAAAAAAAACTTTCATTGTGACTCAAATGGGGACGTTCAGAGGACGTTACAGACGTCTGGAAATTGCCTATTTTTGACGTGATCTGGACAATGGTTTGCTCAATCGATTAATTGATGAATAAACTGATTATTTGAGCTCAATTACCTCAAGTATGAATATGTGTAACTATTCAAAGCCAAGCCGAGTTTACATTTCACCTAGCATGCATGTTTTTGGACTGTGGAGGTAAGTGTGTGGGAAACCAACAAACCTCATTAACAGATCATCATTATTAGGAATGCTTTCTTCGTTGAAAATAATCACATCTTATTCAACATGGGCAGATCAGAGAAGCTTGAAAGCTCATGCTCTCCAGGTGCTGATTATGCAATAATAATGGCCTGCACAGTGAGAACAGCGACTCTCTTAATTCAAAACAGCAGGTCTTCGCCTTAATGGGGGCTGCATGCCACTACATGCATGTTGGTGTAAACCTGAACCAGCTCCTCATCCAGCGGCACATATAGCCAAGAAGAAAACACAGTCTAGAATCCCCCCCCCCCCTGTTTATGTCTCAGTTTCCTGTATTCACCCTCCCTCACTCATCTTCCCTGCAGCTATCACTTAGAATGAAAAACCCTGGCCAAGCACAAGGACAGACTGCAGCAACACAATGCTCTTGCCAGGCTATGGTGTCTGTTCAAAATAGCTACAGTGGCACATATGCCCTCTCGCAGAGAAAATCAGCAGCGTGAAAGGCGTAACTAAACTGCGTCATCAGTTACGTTAAAGAATATGACATTAAACAACCTGGGAGAGGGTCAAAACCCAATAAAAGCCCCGTGAACAGGCCAATGGGGTACAAACCGATACTGGCATGCACAGTGACAGAAAGAGAAAGGGAGAGGTGGAGAGATCTTTCAGAATGAAGAAGGAAGACGCAAATATACAGCATGACAAATGCCACAGAAGGCAACCACCATTTGTGCTTCTGTCAGCAAATCTGACAGGCTTTACCTATACAGCTGGGAACAGAGGAAAGCACTGAGGGGGGAGGACTGAAGGAGAGAGACAAATGAGTGGCTGAGCCAAGGGAATCATTCAGGTAGGAGATGAGATACAGCTCACCTAGGGGAGAGGAGAGGTGAGGAGAGGAGAGCCAGGATGAGGGTGAGAGGAGATGCGTGTTGGTTTGGGGGAAGGTAAGTGAGATGACTGCTGTCGTGCTAACAGAAGACTGTAAGGACAAGATCACATGTGCCTGAAGATGAGGAGCTTTGAATGGGACTAAATGCTCAGGACAGCTGTAGTTAACAGCCATGACACCCACACACTAATGTACCTGGACATTCAGAGAAGCTGAGCTGAACAGCCCAGCCTGCAATTACACATATGCAAGATCTCACATTGACATGTTACATGAACATCCACCACCCTTTCATGTATCTATCCAAGTCTGCCGGTTCCTTTTATTTTTGTAGGTTTATGTCATTATTCTGTGCTCCGTTTCCTGTTTTATTTTGTAATCTATTTCCATGCCTTGTGTTTTCGCTTTACACTTCCTGTTGTCTTTTCTTGTGATCTGTTTTGACCTTTTGTTTCCTCCGTCTCAGTGTTTAGTCTTCTGTTTTTTAGTTCTGGTTTGTCCCCTCTCCCTCTGTGTCTTTGTAGGCCCTGTCTCTTGTGAGTTTTTCTTTGTATCCTCCTTGTTTCTTCCCCTTTAATATATTTTCCCTCCAGTGTGTGATTGTCTCCACCTGTGGCTGATTGTCTCCTCCTCCCTGTGTCACTTGTTTGTCATTCCCTCATTATCTCAGTGATGTTCCCAGTGTTCCCTGTGTCTTCCCAGTGATGTTCCCAGTGTTTTATCCCTGTGCTCCTCAGTAAGTTTTTGGATTTTGTTTTGCTTACTCTTTTGGATTTTTTTGAGGCTCACCTTACCTGTTAATTAAATCCCTGAACTGCACTCTCTGCTTTGTGTTTTGTCTGCATTTGGGTCCAGTATTTTGTTGAACCTTGACCCACCCGAACAAGCCAATGAGAATCCAGCAACTACCTTCTCAGCTGCCACCTCCAAATCATCCCTACTGACCACTGCCAATGCTTTTAAGACCTGTCACTGACAGATGCTGCCTGGGAGTCACAGTGTGATCCACACCTACCCCTCCTGCTGCAAGGCTTATCAGAGAAACTAGCTTAACCTACAAAAGCTTTGTATTAGAGAAGGGGGACACACGCAACTATATTAGTAAAACAAATATAAGGTCAATGTGGGTTCTTCTCAACTGTGTCACCGAAGAGAAGTTGGACATGTTCAGACAAAATGTCCTGCAGCAGCTTGGTACTGGAATCACAAACAGTGATAGAAACTATAGAGCAGATGATAATAACACTAGTTCTAACCTGATGTATTTCATTTGTTGTTGCTGATATTGATTAACATTAAAACAAAATGTTCTCAGACTGCCTTTAATATTTAATAACCGCTATCCCCAATTATAATTGTGATAAAAAATGCAGTTAGCCTACAATGCACAGGTTTACATGCCAACAGTGATACAGAAGTCATGTTATAATTACTGTATTTGGCATTTATGTGTATTTAAGCTCTCATTATGTTACAGAGACAACATTGGTGCTTTGGTCACAAATTTACTCACGGTAACATGCTACTGGGCAATAGTTAATGAAATCCCTCAGATGTATTATAGAAGCCTGTTCATTTACTCTGCTGTATAGTACACACATACTGGATCTACAGCTTTATGGAACAAGAGCCAGCAGGAGCAGTCAGTCAGTAATAAATAATAATAATGAAAAACTGCATGTATAAATGCGTGAAGGAAGAATACATATTTTCCAGGATATGCTCTGATATGCTCAGGAAACTAACCTCACCCTCTTTCAAGGCCAAGTCCAACACCAAATTGTTGCCATGGAGATGTATAAAATAAAAATTACAACAATTATTAATGAGCAAAATACTTCCCATCATTCCTGGTATACATATACAATTTGTATACTTAACTTAGTGTAATAGCTGGGAGCTTCATAAGAAGAAGAACTTGTTGGTTTCACAGGATGGTATCGACAAGACTGGCTTTTTCTTTAATTGACTTTCTTTAGCACACATAAAACGCTGTCTTAATAGCAGATCAGGGCACTGCCTCATGGATGATAGGCATAATGAAACATGCCTTGGCTCAGCAATATTTAAAACAGAACCAAAGAATAAAGCTGAGGTTAAATGAGGCAACAAGGTTTCAGGTGTTAGTGTGTTAAAAAAAACAAGAAGCCTCAGCAGTCAGCTGTGTCTTTTAGTCCTCTGTATCCAATATAATCACTAAATGACATCATATAATGAAGAGTTATTTCCTGTTGCTTTTAAATAGTTGAATGCTGTCTGTAAACCTGAATATATTTTGTAGGATAGCAGCGCATACTCAATAATGCATCTGTTTAATGCTGTCCATGTCCCCATGCAAGCTCTCACTCTCTCTCCTCAGTAAGGTCTGTATTTTCACTTGCGTGTGAAGGTGCAACAACTGAGCAGGTATTTTCTTGGTAAAATACCCCTGGCAAGCATGCTAGGAAAGAGCATCTGCAGCCAAAGCCAGCCCCACGTCCATTTCACCCTCTACTAGAGCTGAGCTCGACGTGTAACCCTCACCAGACAGCCATTTGATTCATGAGCCTGTTCTGTGTGGAGCTACGGAGATCTTGTCAAGTCAGCATTTCCTCACCGGGACAATTCAAAACGCCCCAACTGTGACGTGCAGTAAAACATAACCAGTGAATGCAGCACGACTGACATGCTGTTAGACTCATGAGGCAAACAGCTATTAGCTATTTAGCTATTAGCACCCATAAGTGTATTTACAGACATAACTACATCCATTGGTATACTTTAAAGTCTTCACTTGGCTATGTCAAATAACATTTTGTCATTTATAGCATAATAGCACAAATCTCAGCATTGATGATTCAGTCGTTTATAATGATGCCCAAAATATGCATTTTAATCTAAAGCAAATGTATGTTGATTTCCAAAATAACAACTATTTATCTAAATAAAGCTCATAAACTCAGATTTTAACTAACATCAAAGCTCTGACTGACATGTTAAAGTTGAACATGATCCTCTCATAAACTGAAATGCCTGTTTCACAAAGTCTGCAAATACAGACTCTTAGATTTTATGTCTGCCTTTCAAAATCTTGATGTAGTGTGTGATACATTATATGATCTACATGTGAACTCAATCATATCTAATAAAATTGTGACCAAATGTTTCTGTAAGAGGAGAACATTGCTAGCTCTTGTTTATCCATATAGTCAGTCTAAATAGACCTTATCCATTATTTAACTTGACTTGTCAGAAGTAAAAATTAGGATAATCACACTAAGCATGAATTTCAGTGGCACAAAACAAATGCGTAACTTGGGAAGCGTGCTGCTTTTGCATATCTAGTGTTTTGAAAATGTGACTCATCTTAACCACAACTTAAGCAAGGGCTGAGACGAAGTTATTTATACCTCAGCATACCTTTCCCATCTCTCATCCCTGATACAGGCACACAGCAGATGCAGCCTCCAACCTTACGATCCAAACAGTCACAACATGTACATGCACACCTAATGTTAAAAATGTGTGGCTGGTTTAACCCACTGTCAGCTAATATTAATTGATTTGCTGACTTAAGAAAACCTTTACTGTTTTATGGGACTGAGAAAACTAAACTACATTAAATTACAAGGTTAATTTACCTCAACTAACACAGATTTTTTTTGTGGGTGATTTTTTTTGTTAAAACCTGAACAAATGGAAAATAGTTTCCAGGCTATGTCAAAAAATCCTGTAGCAATTGTTTATCAGAGGTGTATCGGCTAGTTCCGTCAGCATTCAAGCCTCTGAAAGAAGAAACAATACCTGCATTCCATTTTATATCACTGAGGAGATAATCATTGTTTTATCATTGCACCAAGAGTATAGCACACATGTTGATGTCACCGTGATGACACTGCTTTACATGGTTCCTCCTCATTCTAAATTCAGTAATGTCACCTAACTACTCAGAGTCATGTGTTTATCATGAGTAGCTCATGGGTTATCGATAAATATATCATTTTCCATAACAAAGAATCCGGATCTATTTCTCATCTAGATATAATTTCTTATCTTTTACAGATAGAATCTGTGAAACTTTGAATCTATATTATCTCTGCTACATTTTGGTGGTAGTGTCATGCCACTTACCATCCTAGGACCCAATACATACTGCCCCCCCCATTTAAATGTATAATCTAATCTTCCAGGTTTCCAGATTATGATCTGGATTATTATCCGGATCTGGATCCAGTTGTGCATAGTGGTGGGACATCATGATTTGTAAATGCCTACATTGATATTTTGGCTGACCTTTTTTTTTGTTTGTTTTTTTGATTGACCTATTTGTCTGATTTGTTATGATATTGGCAAAATGTTAAAACTAGGCTCCATCTGGCAATTTTGAAGAAAATGGAAAAGTTATCTTGAATCCGCATCCTTACTTAGACCAGCCTCAAAATTTGATCCACTCTACCTTTGCCCCCAAGATCCACTCTCAAACAAACACTTCATTAAAATCAATTGACAACTTTTTAAAGATATCACACAAAAAACCAAATGTGAGTGATCACATAACCCCCTCCATCTCATTGTCAGAGGTAAAGGCTGTAGCTGCTTTAGTTTCAGGGTGCCGTCATGATTTACTGGGATACTTAAATAAAACACAACCATCTCTAATATCATTACTAATACATGTTCTTCTCATACTATGACATGTTGAAATACCCTGTGAGAAAACGTCCGTGTGGCTTTGTGTTAAAAATAAACACTTAACATTTGGATTTTCTGGCTCCAGTATGTACCAAAATGGTTAACCCAAACTGGCTTTAATGGTTTCTTCAGAGACATCACTGGTGATAATTCTAGGGGTCTACAGCTGTAAAATGCAGATGAAGGAGCTAAGAAAAATGTCATTTCTGGGGATAAATCCTAGTTACACCACTAGCTCTTAATGTCTGCAAACCATGCAATTACAGATATTTACAGCTGTACCACATACACTCTTTCAAACGTCTATCCATTTCCTAAACAGGGTTTGTGCTGTTGCTGGCTGTACCTACATGAATGTGCTAAAAGCATTAAACAGTAACACATAATATAGTGCAGTAACTTTACCTGATTCCCTCATCCAGTCAGCTAACTTAGCTACTAGCATAGCTTACCAATTCCTTCTTGCTAGCAAAGATGAGTCGGGACTTTCTGGCCACAGCAGTAGGATATAAATGTTTGGAAATGTTTTCATGTCAGGGTAATGAAATAAACATTACAAACAGCAAGTTTTTTTTTTTAGTAAAGGTGATACGGTACCCATGTCTGCGGCGTCCATCCCGTAGCTAACTCCAATGACTGTGTCCCCATCATCGGATGCTGCGGCCATGGATAGTGGGCTCCCGTCCCTGGCCTCCGACAGCCCGACCGCTCCCTCAGCTGCTGCTTCCATTCAGCCACCCGGAGGAAAAACAGGCAAGCCCTCCGAATGAAAGACCCTCAGGGACGACGCGATACCGGTGGGAGGAAACAGGAACGTGTCGTTTGATATGTAACTGTACTCAAACGGAGGAATATGTGATGCTTATCACCGACGGTCCCTTCATCTGTGCTGTATTTCCTCACGACGGCAGCACACACCACTCTGCTCAGGTCAACTGCACCGCACTTGCTGCCGCTGCTCTGCTGCTGCTGCCTGGCTTCATGCTGAACGCTGTCACCCCCTGCAGGAGGCGGAGTGCACTGCACTAAGGTGTACCTGGATGCCCTAATAGTATAAAAGCAAGTCAGCTCAGACTGACGTTGGAGTGGATTTTGCACGAACCACTAATCCGCCTGGTCAACATTTGTCATAATTTTAATTTATTCTTTGCTCCAAAAACATTTAACATGAGCATAAATGTAGACGAGTAGTCAGCGAGAAAGACGACAACCAATTAAGTCATAATAAAAAAAATCACATTTTTCTCTCAAGTTCTCATCCAGATTTAGGTCTGACCTTCTGACAACTGCATTTCAACCATTTAGTACTGCATGTAAATCTCAAGCAGGTTTGAGATACTGCCTCGATTAAAATAAAGTTTTGGCTCCAAGACAAGATTTAATTAGGTTGTAATTACTCTATTACTATTGTTTTGTATTCTGATAATACTGTACATGTGACCCAGAACTAAGCAAATTGTAAGTCATTCAAAGGCTACAACCAGGGTAATCAATATTTATGTGTATATGTATTCATATCTTCACAATATGAAGCTGCTGTTCCACTAAATCTTTGACCATTAGTATGTACACAGTTGAGAAAATACCACTCTAACCAAATCACAAGGAACTTCATTTTACCTTTTTTGCATTTGACTTTACATACTTACCCAATATAGCATTATTGACAGGCATCTATATATTTAATATAGAATTTTATGGATTTATACAACTTCTTTGAATATTGGGTTTAGTCTAATCTAGCCCAGTGGATCTAAACCTCTTCTTTTTGCTTAAATATAAACCCTTCTTGTGACTCCTGGTCACATTTCCATAAGCAGTGAGAATGGTTCAAAGAGGGATTTTCCCCTCTCATATTAATCTGATTTATTTGTCCTGCAAAATTATATTTTTGTTAAGCAAAACATTTTTTTTTACTTCCTGTTGTTTTAATATCTGGTGACCACTAAGAATAGTCTTGCGGCTCCTTGCAGGCTTTAGAATCACTGATCTAAGTTAATCTATGTGTCTGCAACCATGTCTATTGTTGTGGGACTTAGAAAACTAAATTTGGGCAAAATTTAGATTCATACAAGCAAAAATGCCAAAATGTATTTTCTGTCACTTTTCACCATTTCCATTACACAGAATGAATGATCATTTCGTACAATAACAGCCCGGAACAAAACATCAACACACATCTATTCTACTGGCCACACCAGTATAATGAGATATCATAGAACTTAAAAGCCAGCCATAAGTTTGATTAGAACAATCTCTACTTTATTATGACCTCTTCACAGATTTATCTGCATAAAGAAACACATTAAGGGAAACTTTCTCCTTCTCTCCAGAGAACTGAATGAATGCAAGCTTGGTACGCCCAGGAAGTTTGCACGCTATTTTCATCAGGTCTGCTCTGTCCGCCATGCGGGTTTATGAACAGACCGTCACTGGTCTGGGGTGGAACCAAACAACATCCACTAAGGTTTGGAGAGCCAGAGAAAGGAAATAAACAGAAGACGATGTGGACAAAGCATCAGTAAGTGAGTCATCAATCATCCATTGGCTGTTTACAGGTATTGGGGAAGATCCCTCTCCACCACCTGGGAAGAAAGCAAGAGAAAGAGTTGACATCAGTTGACACCCAAACAATACATACAGTTACAGCTAACATAGAAATCAAAACCTGTTTTGTGAATTACGAGCTGCAGATAATGTCAGTTGATGTGAAAGTTCACTTCCATGCTAAATCCAAAAGGAGGTCCTTTCTCATTTTTACCTTTTGTGTACCTTTTGTGGAACGTATTCATCTGATTTGCTTTAACATATCTACAGCAAAACAGCTGAATGTTCATCTGCGCACAATGTTATATCTGGCCTACAATCAGGTTGTATAGATTGTAGTAAGTGTGGCAAAGTAAGATGTTTGTACATACACTTGGATCATCCATGGGTCCATATCTCTTTACCACCTGACCCTGTCTGTTGATCAAAAACTAGAGAAAAAGAGGAAAAAGATGAGATTGAAATACAATGAATATGAAATTCATGAACAAAGAGTTATTTTTTGTTGGACTTTCATGATAAAAGCCTTCTAAAAACATTTAGAGACTTCTTTCAATAATCATTCTACACATTCAAATATGGTATACTGTTTTATGATAAGACCTATAAACATATTAGAGACAGAGGGCACCTGCTTAGCATTGATGTACAAAAATACAGAAATAGAGGACTAATTTTCAGCTCAGTCAACTCTCCTGATTTAAAAAATATATATAATATATAATTGATAAAAAGATTTTTACCTTGGTGAAATTCCACTTGATGCCACTGCAGGAATGAGAACAAACTATATGTTATAAAATAATCACTGAGGACTATAATGATCAATAATTGATATCAACGTCACCACATCTTTTTGCCCCAAGTGTTCAGTCGTTCTTTTGTTCACCACTTACTTTGACAGGAAGCCTCTCCCGTTGGGCTGCTCTTTCAGCCACTTCCATAGAGGATGAGCATCTTCCCCGTTCACATTGATCTTACTGAACATGTCAAACTGAGCATTGTAGGATTGAGCAAACTGCTTGATCTGAGCTTCAGTGCCAGGCTCCTTCAGAGTAAAACAAGATGAGACACATAATACAGGTGGTCAGTACTATTCAAGCCTTGAACTGGTTAAAAATAAGAAAACTACTAATACAATGCTGATAAACCTTAAGTTGGCATAATTTACGACAGTATGATGCTTTTCCTTTTTCACTGCACGAATATCATGGTGAAATGTTTGTTGAATAAACTCATCCATCTTTATAAATAAAGAATACATTGCAAGGTCTCATCTACACCAATTCATAATTTGATCTTGTTGTTTCTCATTCTTTTGAATTAAAATGATTCGGATCATCATCTTGGGCCTGTTCAGACACGGTGCTTTAATAAAACAAATAATATGTTACTTACCTGGTTTGCAAATTGGTTGGAAGGGAAGGCAAGGATGCGTAAACCTCTCTCAAAGTACGTGGCGTGCATCTCCGCAAATTGAGAGTAGTTTACTGGGGTTTTACCTCATTTAGAGGCAACATTGGTGATGATGACAACATACCCCCTGAGAATATAAGAGACACATACATAATGTTGTAGTGAGTTGACATGAAATGAGATGCTGCACCAATAAGTGTGTGAATATCTCATAAATAGACTTACCTGTATTTTTCTAGGGAGACCACTTTGCCATCAATATCTGTTGCTGAGAAGTCATAAATAGACGTAGCTCTCTGCCAGTCCTCTATCGGAACAGACTGTAAAGAACAAAGAAGGGTAAAAAGAGGCTTGAGTAATATGAGCATAATTTACAAAATGCACTTTTATCCAACTTAATGAATTAGAAATATGTTCCAGCATGTTATACCACTGATATACCATAATCTCTACTGTGTTCAAATTAAAGAATGAATAATAAATAAATTAAAGAAACATGAAAATATATATTAATTACATGAAACATAAAATAATTCAGAAAATAAAGAGCACATAAATTTTCCCTCTTAGCAATGCTCAATTCAGTTCAACCAAATCTGCCACTATCAAAAAGCAAGTTACATGAACGCATCATAAAGTCATAAAGTCCAGTCATCATGAGTCTTTTAGTCCAAATCTATTTTTCTCTCACCATGGCCTGCAGCAGGACAGAGAAAAGGGCAGTGAACCCTATGAGGCGCATGACTGCCTCAGTAAGGTCCTCTGAAGGCAGAAAGCGATCAAATCTGTAAACCTACTGAGAGGCTTCAGCTGCACCCTCACGTCAGAACACAGTCCCTCTTACTGAGAGAGCACTCATTCAACTGTCTTCATGTAAAGGGAAAGGTAATAATTAACTAAATCAATAGGCTGTTATTCTCCAACAAATCCCTCTCTGATGTTGACTAATAAATCCACATCACAGATGTGTGTATACTGCAGTCCACAGTCCACAACATTATCACAAACCCATGAAGAAAGTTCACTCCTTATAAAAGCAAAGATTTAGGACTTTGGGGATTGAGCTCCATGCAGCCAGGGCAAAGACCAACATTCTGTACAAATACATGAACTCATTATGCAATGAGCTTAAGATCAGAATGAAAAACAAAAACTTACATCAGTGAATCAGCATGATTTGCAGCACACATGACCTCCTAAATCTCACCTTGACTTGAGTCACAAAGTCTGAGCACGAATCATAATGTGGGAAAACAAGAGAGTTGGTGTTTCAAGCCACTCTGCATAACATCTTGCCACAGTCTGTTAATACCAGTGGAACCACCAGACAAAGCCTAAAACAATGCGATTAGTGATTAGGAAATACACAAATCTGATTTTTAAAGTTTGTCTAACATTTTTCTGACATGTCTACTTGGAAAGATGCAAAGTCCTAATATCTAGACATTTAGATTTCCATATTCCATAAAAATTGCTCTATGATTCAAAATATACCATTAAGTAGCCAAAAATTAAATATGTTAATGAAAATGACAAATTAAATATGTTTTCAAAGGGAAATGGTGGATTTTTCAGATTGAGGATATGGAAGAGAGAAGAAAGTATGTATAACACCTATCTCAGTATTACTTCTTTAAAATGTTCGAAATATCTTATTTTTTATTAATTCTATGTCTCTGTAAAGCACTTTGAATTGCCTTGTGTCAGAATGGTGCTATTTAAATAAACTTACCTTCCCTAATAAAATTGCAGCTGTACTGCAGTAGGCTACTAGTACTACTACTAATCTGACCTTTTGTTATAAGAACCTTTAGAATGACAACCCTCTCAGAAAGATAACACAATCCACACAGAAGAAACGCCCAGTTGTAAAAAAAAAACACACACAAAAAACAACAACTACACTTCGAAATGAACTTTTGTACCGGGGTGACATGTCATTTCCGGTTTGCGGGGGCCATACGGCTACTTAAGTAGCCATAATCGTGGATTATGTTCATAATGGTGTAATAACAGATTGACGGAGTAGAAAGGTATGAGACGACATTAAACACCGTAGTTTTTCGGATGCGTTATGCAGATTCACAAGTAGCAATACATTATTTTAAATGCACAGACGCTAACTTATTCAATAGAGCAAAATCTCTAATATAGCGTTCATTCTAATGAATATTTTCTGAATGAAAATTTGTTAAGGGCATCACTGATATCACAAGAAATCCCAGGAACACACGCCACTCATGCCAAGGATCGTACAGAAATACATTACCGTCGTGAACAAAACAAAGTACAGTACCAACGCCAGTACTACTCCACAACTCGCCATTGCCCCAAATGTAAAAATGACATAAAGCGGCCTCATGTTTGTAACAGAAATGCAATTTCCTGTTCATTCAACATAATTGAATCCGGCCTGTAGTTTGTTGTGACAAAAATGAAAGGCACGTAAAAAAAAAACTTGCGGAATGACGCCACACAGTGCCATCGTCATCAGTCTGCGTCGGTAGACGAGAACGTGCGCCGCGACATCCCGAGGAAGCTGTCTAAATTAACAACAATTGAAGTTTAGACTAAATCTCGAGCAAGTGGCACAGTTTAGGCGATATGGATGACGAAGAGGAGACGTACAGGCTGTGGAAGATTCGCAAAACCATCATGCAGGTGCGTTAGAGTGGAATGCACTTTAGCTCACTAGCTTAGCATGTAGCTTTACTACTTACTAATTCAGCTAAGAATGCATTCTACTATGAGAACACTGAGCATTTTATCACGAGAACACCGAGCATTCTATCACGAGAACACCGAACACTCTACCATGAGAACACTGAACATTCTACTATGAGAACACTGAGCATTCTATCACGAGAACACTGAACACTCTACCATGAGAACACTGAACATTCTACTATGAGAACACTGAACATTCTACTATGAGAACACTGAGCATTCTATCACGAGAACACCGAACACTCTACCATGAGAACACTTAACATTCTACTATGAGAACACTG
This sequence comes from Chaunax sp. Z400, assembly GCA_037577475.1. Classification (NCBI taxonomy): domain Eukaryota; kingdom Metazoa; phylum Chordata; class Actinopteri; order Lophiiformes; family Chaunacidae; genus Chaunax; species Chaunax sp. Z400. Next base: position 10,783,788 of record CM075188.1, read on the forward strand.
AACATTCTACTATGAGAACACTGAACATTCTATTATGAGAACACTGAGCATTCTATCACGAGAACACCGAACACTCTACCATGAGAACACTGAACATTCTACTATGAGAACACTGAACATTCTACTATGAGAACACTGAACATTCTACTATGAGAACACTGAGCATTCTATCACGAGAACACTGAACTCTACCATGAGAACACTGAACATTTTACTATGCAGAAATGTTTAATTTCATTCATCAAGCTCACATTAGCATTTTGCGCTCTTGTTTTGTAGGCAGATGACAGCATCTCGTCTCTGAAAATGAAACAACAGACTTTATTTATTTCACTCCTTCCTTTTTGGCTACGAAAAGGAAAACGCCTTGTATTTCAATTTTGGCTTTTGTATTTTAAAACGAAAAATCAAATAACCACTCGCTTTTAGTTTTTTGATATCCGTTTCTGAAACAAAAATCGAGTTACCAAACGATACACATAAAGGACATGTTTTACTGAACAAGATGCTACATGAAGTACTACCCTCAGTAAAAGAAACAATCAATAAATGTTTTTTCCCAGGACTGGGATATTTAAACCCCAAACAAAGACCCAGCACCTGCGGACGCTTATACAAAGTCTTGTAATTGTTAAACCATTAAAGGGAATGAAAATCTGCCTGTCTTTGTTCTAGATTGTCTTTTACCCTTCATGGTTTGTCTTGGACCCTAACTCTCACCTGTCCACCCTCAGCTGTGCCATGACAGAGGCTACCTGGTGACACAGGACGAGTTGGACCAGACGCTGGACGAGTTCAAGAGTCAGTTTGGAGACAAGCCAAGCGAAGGTCGCCCCAGACGCACAGACCTCACTGTGTTGGTGGCACATAACGATGACCCCACAGATCAAATGTTTGTTTTCTTTCCAGGTAGGTTCTTCAAATACACAGAGCACAAATGGTCCTGGAACTAAACATGAGGTCAATATAGAATATTTTATAGTGAGTCAAAGTGTTTCTATGACAAATGCAGCTGTGTGATATTAAATCACCTTTTTTCACATTTCAGAGGAACCCAAGGTGGGAATCAAGACAATTAAGATGTACTGTCAGAGGATGCAGGAGGAGAACATCACACGAGCCATTATTGTTGTTCAGATGGGCATGACACCATCAGCCAAACAAGTAAACAACTAATGTCATTCTGTGGAATTATTTTATTTATTTACCAAACCAACAAAGAAGTGCATTACAAGGATGAAGCTTGTGATTTCTAAACATCTCCTGTAAATATGCTGTGCCTATCCTGTCGTTACTCACTTTCTTCTTGTTTTGGATTTTTCTATCTTATCAAACATATTAATGGAAATGTCTCATTACAGTCTTTAGTTGATATGGCACCCAAATACATATTGGAACAGTTTCTACAACAGGAGCTGCTAATTAACATCACAGAGCATGAGGTACATATATTTTTATATATTTCAAAATGATCGCCTGGACTATGCCTCAGCTATACAATGAAATGTTTGTTTTTGATGCATTTAATTTTTGTCTTTCAGCTTGTTCCAGAGCACATTGTGATGACGAAAGAGGAAGTTACTGAACTTCTGGCAAGATAGTATCCTTTCACACACTGCACCACTTCAATTAATTGACTCTAATAATTTGTAAATCTCATTTGCCTGTAGACATTACACTAGGTCGTCTTTGTAATGTAGCAGTTGATTTAGCTAAAACACCATAACGCTGCATGAAGTGTTTTAATGAAACTCAACTCTTTGTGCTGATATGTATTTGTCGTATTGCCTTAACATTTTTACCTCAGTAAATTAAAGGAAAGTCAGTTACCGAGGATCCAGGCTGGGGACCCTGTGGCTCGCTATTTTGGCTTGAAAAGAGGACAGGTAACATATCAATTATGATAATTGCATAACATTATTACTATTGCATAGCTACATGGTGCTGTGTATTTGATCTTAAGTTTAATAAGTTAGTAAACTAGTGTGATCACTCCAAGAGCTTTTTAAACCTACTTCTTGTTACAAGACCTGATGTTTCGAAGAGATTAATAGCATAATTCTGGGGCCTCATCTATAAAACTGAGCGTAAATTCCATCCTAAAACATTACGTACTCACAGACCTCAGAATATACTTACGCAAGAAAATAGATTCAGATCTATAAAACCGTGCGGCGCACACCTGTACGCAGTCTGCTCTTCATAAATACCCACCTGCGGGGAATTGTGCGGGCATGGTCTCCTCCCAGTGCCATCCCACAGTCATCCATAAATGGTCAATGCTAAGTAGCTCATGTAATGGTTCCCAAAATTCAGAACATGTTTTTATATAACTAAATATTCTGCTTTTGTCCATATTTGATGGACATGACCGATCCACAATGCTGCCATTCAATTAAAAATGTAACAACATAAACAATCCTCAAATAATTCCACCCATATCTGCATGCAAACAAAATGATTACATTAAATTACATTTACATATTTATGCATTTAGGCTCTAACAAATAGATATAGACTATATCCACGATCAGAGGCAGGCCTATACATTGTGAAATATATATGTGCTGATGTGTGTTTTACATTCCATCTGTGTTTTTACTTCTGGCTGGTTGCTGCAGCAACCTTTATAAATGAGGCCCCTGGTCATTACAACGTTGGCCTAATTTTGATGCCCCCACCAAAGAAAACATAGGTTTACCCCCCCATCTATCAACATCTCCTTTTTCACACATACTTTATAGGGGCCCTGAAGGTGTTCATCTCAAAGTTGGTTTCTTCAACTTTTCCAGGTAGTGAAGATCATCAGACCCAGTGAAACAGCTGGGAGGTACATCACATACAGACTGGTGCAGTGACAGACAGGTCAGTGTATTGTGGACAAATTTGTACTTTTCAGGAAAGGGTCTTGACAGTCAAACACATAAAATTCAGCATATAATATTAAGCTCATAGCAACATCAGTTTCATTTATTTTCCTCTGCAAGCTCATTGGTTTTGCTGATATTGAGCTTGGAGGGATTGGTTGCACCATGTGTTACAGCTATCCCTCAGTCACTACATATATTATATGAATCATTGATGTAAACTGCAGAGAGTGGTACGTGGAGGCGTGCAGCCACACGGTGGTCATTCTAGTCTTGTGTTGTGTCAACATTTAAGGGCCCACGTTTTTATTTGTTACTTTGATAAGACCTGTTTTAGTTGAAGTTGTAATGATCCTGTGATTTATTATTTTATTTGTGGCCGCAGGTCTACAGTAATCGACTGTGTGTTGACCACAAGTATGTTGTTGCTTTGAATAAAACAACCTTTTATGTTTTATTTTCCAGATGTTTTTCTCTCAATATTTAGGACCAGTGAAGGAAACTGAAGATGTTACATCTTTCATGGATGATCCTTCTACCTTTTTATATTGTTTCAATTGTTTTTCTTGTAATTACTGATTTAGTAAATAAACATTTCCAAATGTAATTTTGTCCAGCTGATTTTGCTCACATAATCGCATCATTTACATGTTTCAAAAAGTATAATCTCAACAACTCAGTTTCATAATTCTATCTGCATCACGTTATAATGGCTTAAGATGCCTACCTTGTTTTTCTTTTTGAAAGGCATGCTGTTGCTCCTGTAGACTGAACTGAAGCTTTTAGAACTGGCCAGGTCATTTGTTCTACATGTCACATTATTACTACTTCCTTCAGTAAAGTGTTCCTCTATTGCTGTTACAGAATTATCAGTCGATATACAGTACCAGTCAATAGTTTGGACACAGTTTCCCATCCACTTGAATGGGAAACTGTGACCAAATTTTTGACTGGTAGTGTACTTCAAGTACACGAGGGTATTTTGTTCCTGTTTTATTTTTAAGTTCCCCATTTGTCTTTTCTTTGACCTGTAGAATACAGAACATTAGATGTAAGAAGACGAGTAACAAGACTTAAGTCATTTTAAAGTGTTTATTAAAATGGAGCAAACATTCACAACAAGGCAACACAAGCAACATTTATAAGAAACTGCTAAATTTAGTTTTTAAACTTAAGTGCTGAAATAAAACCCGCAGCACATTCTGATGTGACTTACTATTTACCTTCTGTTACGCTTGTAGGAGCAACAAGTGAATCACTTAAAAATACAAACTGGCACAAAAATACATTTATAATTTGAGTCAAAACCTCTTGAAATGACAGGAGCAAATGCATCAACCAGCAGGAAGCGTGCAGAGGACAGATGAATACAGCTGCACAGATTAAAAACTCGATCTTAATGTACAAAGCAATAACCTGGATTTGAATGAATACATAACAGATTCCTGTCACTTAACTCTAAACTGACGTCACACGCTGACTGATAATATCAGACAAACTCTGGCTCACTGTCCCTGTTTCTGGTCAGGGGTAAATTCTTTCCACACAGGCATGCCAGTGGAAGTCCTGACAGTCTCATTATGGGGGAACAGGGGTAGTTATTGTTGGACTGGTTCACGTTGAGCTCAGCCAGAGAGATGTTCAGGTCCTGCACTGCCCCTGTCTCGTCATCTGGAGGCCCATTGTCTGGCAGTGCAGGGGGCTCCGCTCCATCCGGGTTCTCATGGTCCTGATCTGCCTCTTGTTCTGGGTCAGTGTTGGCTGCAGACTGGCTGGACAGGTCCAGATTGTCCCCGGAGCTCAGCTGGTCATCATCCATAGTCACTTCACCCTCTTGCTCCTTGCTTCTCCTGGAATGTGCGGTCCTCTGGCCGCTCTCATCCAGCTCGGAGTCGGAGTCGAGGAGCTGCTCACTGGAAGGCAGTGACCCTAATGAACTTCCTGAATGCAGAGGAAAAAAAGACCAAATGTTAGAAACGATAACTGTATTCTGCCTTTGTGAAAACACATGAACTTTTATGTTTGTTTTTTAACTTACCACATCCCTCCTCCATCTTATCAGACTCCGACTTACTCTGCTCCTCTTTGTTACTGTCCTCATCTCCCTCAGCAGAGCTCTCCACCTTGTCATCTCCAACATTGCTCTGAACCAGGAGGGCGAGGAGATGAAGGGAATGTTATTAAGAAAACCTGATTTGACATCGCATAATGGACAACACATCAAACATGCAACTCGGGAGGAAAGAGTTGTTTTCAAATAAATCTTGCTTGCAGGTCCTAACTCTGCATGAGGAAATGGATGTGCTGACATTTTGGATGAAAGTCTACTGGCACTACACAGGCAGTCCTACCTGCTGAGTGGAGATGGAAGCAGTGCGGCAGGTTTTGTGGGCCAGAGACTGAACTTTGGACTGGAAGATGGATGAATAGAAGACTATGAGGGCCTCCACGATGCGTGCCTGGTGGGGGTAATCAACCAGAGAGGATAGAGATATTGTGGCCCCAGTAGGACGGGGACGCATCAGGGAAGGACCAAACACAATACCCAAGTTACTGGGACTCATCTTGTTGTCTTCCTCTAGCTCAGCAATTCTGGTAGGAGGAACAGGGTGGAGGGATAAAGAATAAATGCTGTAGGTGCACCCGATACAATAACAAGAGTTTTATCCAATTTTTAAAAAAATACTGACCTCCGGAGGTGGCGAATAATGTAGCGCAGCGTAGCAATGTTTGCCTTGGGCAGGTCATTCACAAGCTCCCTCAGCCTGTCCACCAGGATCAGGACCTCTGGGTCTGTGTCTGGACCCAGATCCACCAGCTCCTGCCCCTTACCCGCCGATGGGTTAACACTGCTCGACTCAGCCTCCTCTGCTTCAGGTGTTTCTGCTTCTCCCTGCAGACTCTCCTTGGCCAAACCCATCAGACCGTTGTACAGGTGGAACGGCATAATGGGCTCTGGCAGCTGGGGGGGATGGAGAGAAGAAAAAGACATCAGCAAGGAGTTCAGCTAAAAGCTAGTGTGAACACTATTCAAAGCAAATAAAAACACTGACTTATCATTTGTCCGGAGTCCACACAGATCATTATAATTAGCTTTTTCAAAATAAAAATATCTTTCAGGACTTCAGTGGCTCCATACGTTTTACATTACAAGTAATAGTAATAATAATAATAATAATAATGAGAATTATTTTGATTATTATATTTGTAAGAAATGCCAACAAGACATACCATAACATAAATGATCTCTCCATTAATATCAATGTAACAGTGGATCATTATACTTAAATAACTAACAAAATACTGTAATATATATTTGTTTACTAGATGTTCATTAGTTGTTGCCATGATAGCAGCCACGATTCTCGGGTAGCACAGTTCACTTAAGTCTGTCATGTTTTACGCTTGCACAGCCAATAAATGCAATCATCTGCACCTGTCTGAGGTAAAGCTTGAGGACGTTGCTAATATCATGTGGTGAACACTGGGACAGCTCCACCAGCTCCTTGCCGTTCTCAAAAGCTTGACACAGCTTCTCCACGCGGGTTTTAACCCCGTTCACCCTGTAGATGCCCTGCAAGGGGGAAGCAGATAGTTTAATACTCCAGCACTCACTGTAACGCACAGTAGAAATTCACTTTCTCACCTTCATCTTGAGCGCTCGTCTCTCGATCTCAGAGATACACTTGGTGATGATGAAGGGGATGCAGTCACTAGCACAGCTGGCTACCTGAGAGAACTCCCTGCCAAACAGCTGCAGACGGCCCTGCAGCTTCTTATGACCACACTGGATGGCCAAAGTCTCCAGACAGCGCTTGTGACAAGCCAGGAAACACTGAGGACAGAGAAGAAGGTGTTGATCTCATGAACCTGTACTTGTATCCTCAAGGACTTCTCACGATAAGGAGTCTCTCTCTGCAGGCTGGATGTTGGGAGACGTGAAGGACTCACCTCCTCACACTCGGCCCCCTGGAAGTAAACGTAACTGTCACACTCGCGGCATTTAGCAGGAGTCCGTAGCTTCCTCAGTCGATGGGTCAGGGCTGCTTTAGAAAGGCCGATATTACGGAAAGGTCTGGTGGACACCACGACATCATGATCCATGCCGTTGATGTCTGAAGACAAAGACCCACAACATACAAACATTTCAGGAAACTAATACAATAATACATTTGAGCAAATAAGGAATCTCTAACCTGTAAAATTGTCTGTCTACCCATGTTACCGTATAGTCACATCAACAGAGGACAAAAAGTCTTACTTTGAGTTTCGTATGACGTCACAGTCCCGTCTTTCTCATCTACATCCTCATTGGACGACATCGTTCCAGTGGATGACGTCCGAGCAATTTTACTGATGTCACCTAAGATTAATATGCAGTTTCAATATGTTCTCTCACACATACTGTGGGCCTTTAAGTTGCTAAGGGAAAAGTTGCTAAGGGAAAAAACAATGACATTCTCCCCTTTGAGATAACAGTTTTGACTCACTTGTGCTGGTACCAGGAGACTCTAGGGCTCCTTCTCCTCCAACACTGTCATCACTCACTGTTGAACCCCATGACTTGTGGCCCTGCCCTAGGGATAAAAAAAAAGGCACAAGAGTAAGGGAATATCAGTATAAGCACTATAATGTGTTTATATGGCTAAATTGTTCTGTTTAACCACCTGGCATTTTATATAACCTTAGGAAACTTAAAAACCATCAAAACCTGCCATAAAATACGTGTCCTCTTGTAAAGTCCCTTTAAATATGAACTGAATTGAACAGATGAACTACAGGGAAGAAGGAAAACAAGCCGTATTTTTGACTAGATAACAGCAGCAGGTGTTGCTCACTCTTGCATTGAGTCTCTGTGTCCACACTGATGGATGGACTGTCTGCGTGGCTCGTCTGCTCTGTGTTGAAACTGTCATTCCTTGGTCTGTAGCCGTGGCTGCAACAAGAGGAAATCATGTTTCTTGTGGAAAATTGATTAAAATGAATAGTTCAACATTTTGGAAAATAAACATATTAGCTTTCTTGTTGAGGGATAATTATAGATGATGTGTAGCTACAGCAAAAAGCTGGTTATCTTCGCTTTGCACAAATGCTGCAAACAGGGGAGACCTGGTAGCTTGGCTCTGTCTAAACAAAAGATGTGTTTCCATTATTCTATTCTATTCTATTCTATTCTATTGAGAGGAAAAACTTCTCAAGGAACAGATGCTATGTTCACATTACCAGGCTGAAGCGACTTAATTTGCATTTTTTGCCTTCATTTGGCACAAATCTGACTTTTTCATTGGCGTGTGAACACAAAAATCTGATCTTTTCAAATCCAATTTGAGTCGCTTTCACAAACTGTCCTAGATCAGATATATATCTGCAACATGCATGAGAACGGTCAGATCAGAATTCATGAGGGTTTTTGCAATTCCACATGTGAGTGTTGTCATCATCAGCCAGCACAAGCAGCATGGTCAAAAGAAACGACCAGAGAGGAGAGATGAAGATGACAACGCAGATCGTCAGCTGTTCACAATCTGCTCTTGAACAAAGTGTTTGCTGACCTCCAGAGGAGAATATGTCTGTTAGGTGTTTGTTAGGCTGTTGGCCATTAGCATAGGTACACCAGGAAAATGTTGTCGATATAAAATGTTGACTTTTAGAAGTGCAGATTTCATTACCTTTGGTAAAAGCAAGGCTACCCATTTTTTTTTTTTACAGTGTTCATGCTAAGCTAAGCTAATCGCCTCCCATCTAATGCTCCATATTTAATGTACAGACGTGAGAGTGGTATCAATCTTCTCATTTAACCCTCAGCAAGAAAGCAAATAAATGTATTTCTCAAAGGGTTCTTTGTCTGTGGCTCTGATTTAATTAAAGCTCTTACTGTGAAGATGAGCTGGAGGGACAGTAGTTGTCAAAAGTGTAGTAAACAGTCGGCTGCTCTGGCAGTTGCAGGTCTCTCACGTGGGCTGCATACTGCTGGCCTGGGTCATACAGCTTACTGCTCTCACACAGAGTCTGGTAGTGGACTGGCAAGGCTACTGTCTGCATGTGCATGAGCTGGTAGTAGGAGATGGTCGCCTGGTGAGGGAACGAGTTACAACAAAAAGGATCAGGAAAGAGCTGAGTGGAGGTGAAGGTTGACACCATTTGGTACCACAGAGGCATATTGGTTTGTGTGTGCTCTGACCGAGCGGAGGGTCTGGTCGCTCTGTTTGATGATGTCCTGCAGTTGTCTCAGCACTGTGACCTTTGTGTGCTCCAGCTCCAGGTGCTGAGTGGTGGCGTCTGCTATACATGTCCGGTAGGTGGCCTCCGCCTCGTCCGCCTGCACGCATACAAAGTTTAATGTTCAATTTAATTCCTGTTTTCCTGTTTCTTTCGGATCAGTGTGCAGAAGTGTTGGTGGACATTGTGATGCACAGATAAATGTATATTCAGTTCCACATGACCACAAATCACTGAAGAGAGATAAAACTCTGAAACAACCGATAAAGAAATAGAATTATTGACAATAACCTTGTAGCGAGTGTCTTCCTCCAATCGTCTCTTCTTCTCTACAGACTTGGCTGTAGATCCTCCTCCTTCCTCCTCAGCACGGGAGGCTGCTGTTTTGGCCTTATCGTACTCCTCGCAGCGGGCCATAAAGGCTTGCTTTGCTTTCCGCAGGTTCACCTCACACTCCATCTTGACAAAGATAAATAATTTCTTATTGTTACTTACAGATAAATAAAAAAAACGCCTGCCGCTATGGGTGCTTATGTAAGAAAGTAGGAGATCATACCAGTTTTCTCTTGGCTCGAATCCAGTGTTCCTTGACCTCCTTCCGTCTCTTTTCATGCTCTTGTCGACGCTGCAACAGAGGCTACACAGATACACGTGCACGAATCAACACAATCTGCACAGCATCATGTTGCAAAACATTTCAGTATAGTTTACCTGGATGAAGGTCTGGTTGTGAAGGGTGACGTTGGCCTGCTGCAGCCCCACGCTCTGCTCCTGGTCCTGCTCCAGAGCCAGGGAGTAGATGGAGAAAAGGGGCATGTGGGGCTAGAAGGAGAAAACACCAACACAGAAAGAGAAGGTTTGAAATCGAACAAAAACAAAGGGATGAAATGCCATCATTGTTTCATGTTTTAACATTACGCATCACAGGTAACCAGTGAGGAACATTCATAGGGGAAATAAATGAGGTTTACATGTGTTATGTTGTGTTTGCAGGACTGGTATAATCTCTGGAGGCCTTTGGCAAACTCAGCCTCTGGTAAAACAAAAGAAAAGAGATTATTCAGAGCCTAATAGACAGGACAACAATCTTAATCACTTGTTCTTTGACATTTTACAAATAAAATGTCAAAAAAGCAATCATTACAAAAAGGTTTTGGAAAAGTTTAGAAAGCAAATCTTCACATTTCAGAGGGTGAAATACTTACTTTTTACAGTATACATGACATTATCAAATTCATTTTCTGATCATTTCTTAAATCCACTCACAGTATGAACTGGACTTACCCAGTGACGTTCTCTTCTCCACGTAGCTCATCAGGTCCTTCATGTACTTGGAGATGGTTTTGGCGTAGAGCAGAGCGGATTCCACTCCTCCCTCGCTGCGCTGCAGGATCACGTCCACTTCCTCAGCTCTGCCTGCATGTCAACACACACAAACACAGGTCACTGCACAGGAACAAACACAATCTGTTGATATGACAACATACACTGTATTCACTGATTATGGTATTTAACGTTAACCCTTTTGCAGCTGGGGTGTGAAGACTAAAGGGATAATCGTCAACATCCTGTGTCTTGTAATAGTGAAAACTATGCGTTTGTCATTACTGTCATTTTCAATACTGGTTTTGTTTCTTTGATGTTCTGCAGCTGGCACCAGGTTTTTGCACCGAGCAGGTGTCTGTCTGGCTGTGACTGACCAGATCAAATGTAAATGGATGACAGAGTATGCAAACATATGAGTGAATGGAGGGACAGGTGGTGCAGACGTATCACACATGGCAGCCCTGAGTGACAGAAACAGGTCAATAGAAGCTGTCGTCCAAGTGGAGGAGCAAGCGATTGCCTACCCATGTCATGCAGGTCGCTCCTGAACGCCCCCCCGTCTCCGCCCTGGCCTGTCGCAGCGTACAAGTTCTCCATCGACTACACAGCATAAAAACGATTCATTACTGACAAAGACAGATCAAGGCTCATCATCAACTGAGAGAGTTGTTCCTTCATCCAGTGCAAAGCTGGGAGGGGAACTTTATTTAGAGTAATAATATGCTGACAGTGAATGAAAACACATCATTTGTAATTTTTTTGTAATTATTTCCCACCAGAAATTGATGTTGGATGATGCATTCAGGTGTCTTGTGGTACAGACACATTTGTTTGAGCACATTTTAGGCTTTAGCAGAGAACAAAATGATGCCATTGCTCAGATTTATTATTGGATTGAAAAATACAAACTGGTTATGCATTTAAGTGTGTAAATAAGGTGTGAAGTTTGCTGTAGAATGTAACCATGCCACAGCTAACACGCACAGCAGTGAGGCAGCAGCCCAGCGGTGCACCGTCGTCTTCGTGAGTATCAGAAGGCTCGTCTGTAATGACGTCATAAGCGAGAACGTTCAACACAGATACACCTGAATTTTGTCCTGTTCACTGACGCGTGCAGATTATGTTTGGATAGACCGGATGGTCCCAAGCGTGTCTAGAGTTGACGTGGAGAACCACCTGCTGCATTCAGCGAGTGAACCGGCGGGGAGGACAGAGGGTGGTGTTGTGTGATGGCATCTCTGGTAACCACAAAACAGCCCTCGTCATCATAGACGGCAGTCTTACTGCTCAGCGTCACAAGGACAATATTCATCAGGATAATCTGCATGTAAAGCTGTCATCACCGGCCTGTAAATAGTAAATTGGTTTCTAAATATTTTACATTTATGAGAATTATGGGCGATGCATTTTCATTGACTGTCAGCGTAGATCTTTCAGTTACCGTCTGTGTTAGAGAGCCCTATTATTTTTTTATATATTGGCAGACAGGAAGCACTGGTAGCTCTGTGATAAACGTTCACTCACTCTGCTCTTCTCCGTGGGCAGCAGGGAGAGCAACGTGCTGCTGTCCACCTCTCCCATCAGCAGCTCTGACACACTGAGGAGAGACAAACACACCTTTACATATGCAAATATGACTGATGTGAAAATATGCTGCATGATACATAGAATGTGGCAGTGATGATCATAAATGTAAATGAAAAGTGACAGAAAAAAAGAGGAAGGAGCAACAGGTACAAAGGTACCATAGACAGGAACCGAGAAAATAAGTTTAATTTCTAATTAAACCTTCAAAATGTATGTCATAGTAATTCATTTTCAACATATCCCTTCTTGGTGTTTGTCTGTTCATGACAATAAAGGAATAAACAGAGGAAGAGTGGAGAGAGAATGAGGAAACAGACTTGTCAGGCAGATCTCAACCGCCAGCTCACTTCCTCCACTTCTGGGACAGATGTCTAAACCCTGACAATGGCTCAGACTAACATGTGATAAACTGTTGCTGCAATATCCTTCAATGGCACACAACAATGGAAAACTATTGACACTAACTTTAGTTTTAATCAACAAGATTTTTTAAGGATCAAAAATGTTTTAGAAATGTAAAAAAAAAATTAATATATATTATTAAAACAGATTTGATGATGAGAACGGATTTGATGATTTCAGAGTTGCCATATTTAATGATTAGTTAAAGATCAAGTCTTCTCCAATCCCTCTCAAATCAAACAAATTCCTCTTGGTTTATTCGCAGCCAGGTAGTCGACAGCATTTTCAGGTTTTTGCTTTGTGTCGTACAATGGAGAAAAAAACAACCACTTCCTGTTTTCAGCTCTGCCTCATGCAAATGTGTCACCATCGCTGCACTTCTCTCTCCAGTTCCCCACAACAGAACACGCGCACAACATTAACACACACTCACTACCTGCTTCTTCTGTCTGTAACAGAGGCAACAACTGTTAAGTCACCATAAAGCTACACTGCTAAGTTATTGCTTCAAAGACAGTATCGGACAGACAAGGGTATATAATCCCCATAAGGTTACTGGAGGAAGTAAAAGGTTGCAGTTCAATAATCAGACATGTTGTGAAGCTGTGTCAGATACTCACTTGCTGCTAAAAGCAACAGCGATGGTTTCAATCGCCTTCTCAAAGTCCATTTTATCCGCCTCGTTACAAGCCTCGTAGTGGAAACCTGAAAAAATCACAACCATGCATGTGTTCAGGCTTCAGCTGTGGTTCGGATTACACTGCTGACCAAACCCCTTTATACAAGTTACACCAAACTATGCGATCAATATAAGGTAGTCAAAAGTATTGATACTCTGAACTATACTGCGCATGTGGTCAGACTTCAAACCCAAGGCAGCACAGATATTAACATTACTACAAATGTGATGGATGTGTTGACTGATTTTTTTTCCTGAACCAGCAGTGTGCAGAGCATTAATCTAAAAAAAAAAAAAATCAATTTTGTGAGCCTCAGATTTTTTTTGTTTTTAAACTTGTATCTTTGTTTATACTAAAATCGTATATGAGTTAAAATTCTGGTATCATTAGAATCACTTCAGATCGTATGTGGGATTACCAAAACAACAACAAATCTTATGTCAGCATTTCCGCCATAGGTTTCTCTGCACAACGGACTGACCTTTGACCTTAGATATGAGTTTGCCGGCAGCAGTGAGGATCTCCACGGTGTTAAGCAGAGGGTAGGTGCTGATGACCTGACGCAGCACTCGTAGGACTTCCCCCAAACACTCGTGAGCCACGGGTCGCTGACTCTCCTTACCTGGATTAGATGGGAGGAGAAGATGTGGTTTGATGAGCAGAAGGGAGAAACCAGAGTAACAGTAAGAAGAAGAAGCTATAAATGACCACCACTCGCCCTGTTTCTGAATGTTTTATCCAATAAACTATGAGACGCTTACACTTTAAATGGCAAACGACTATTTTCAAGAGTATACCTGATAAGGTTTTTCCTGGAATACGTGACTTTTCTTCGATTTCAGCTCGTTTCACACAGGGAATCCATCACAAGGTGGATTTTGTCATCTTCAGACATAGCTAGCAGATTCCAGTCTTTAAGCTGAGCTAAGTGGCTACAGGCTTTTCCCATATAGACATGAAAGTGGTATCAATCTTCTCATCTAAGTGCTGCAAAATAGCAAATAAGCCCGTATCCCAAATCTGTCCAACTATTCCTTCTCTGTAGGTCAGTGTTTCTGCACAGGGCAGAGCGGATGGAGACAGGACGGTGATAATGGGAGACGAGTGTCAGACAGGTCATAGTGTCTGCAGCCGGGAGCTTAATTTCCTACTAACACACACTCATACACACACTGACTGGTTTTGTTCACTTTTTCTGTCTCATGTTGTAACCTCTGCATGGGAGGAGGCCAGAGGGCAGCCAATCGTCTGTCCTCCGGCGGTCTGTCTGAAAATGTGCGTCAGAGCAACAGCAGCAGAAAATAAGAACAGAGTGACCTGAACACTGAGCCACAGAGAATCTGGTCTTTGTCATTGTTTTGCAGGACTAGAACGTAATTGTGGTGCTGCGCTACATCTGCTCTCGGTGACTCATAACGACAAATCACCTTACCCTTGACTTTAAGAAAACGGTTTGATGTTAAGGAAATGAAGCGCAGCCACGAGGGGCTCCAGATTGAGTGGCCCAGTAGGGAGGAGACATTCTTAAAGCTCGGACTGATTGTGCTGCTGATTAAGAAGAGGAGCCGTCGCGTCACAGTCGTGCAGCCAGCATATCAGAGGCGGAAGTGTGGACGAGGGCCTTCTGTCAGAGGCTATCCATCATGTCTTCCTGTTTAGAAAGCTCACCCTGGGTGGAGAACATGGCAGAACAGAGGCAGACTATTTGAACTACAGAACTCTACTAGAAACCTTAACGACTACAAAATACACCTGTTCTTTTCAGGTCTGAACTTTGATTTCTTTTTTTTTAGAAAGCTGAAACAACACCGAGGTGTTGGTATTCAGTCCAAGAGGGAGGTACAGGTGTTGTGCCGTTTTAAGCGTCGCCACACTGTGTGTGTTTGAGGCTGCAGCAAACAAGAAGCTGGCTTCCTGCTGGAGACAAGAGTGCGGCTGACTCTGTGGGCGCAGCGGAAACGCAGCCTTTCATTTGGAGAGAGGACGCTAACAGCCACTTGTGAAGTGACTTGTTCAGGTTGGCTCCACCTTTTCCCCTGTCCTCCCCTCCCACAATACACGTGTCTGAGAACAGGACTGATGTAACATTCAAAAACCTTTTGATGCAGGTCAAAATGGACTCGACTGTAAAACGAAAAGGGGAAGAGGAGACACCAAACTGTTTGTTCTGCCTGTTACAAATGTACACAACACCAAGCAGTGACACAATGACATGCACTGTCGCACCAGCCAGATGATGATTATTGTGACTGGCTACACACAAAGAGAACAGTTTCATCTCTACAGGGGTTAAGACAAGCATTCGTGTCTTGAGTTGTGCAACTGCAGCATGGAGGGAGAGCAACTTCCGGAGTTTCAAACCCAAACCAGCCCATAAGACATGAGATAAAACAGGTTTCTTGTAACACACACAGACAGAGTAAATCAGGTCAACACTTCATTTGATTTGTGCTGGGTGGGAGTTTGTCTCTGTGCTCACCTTCAGCCAGCACCACATCCTTAAGTTTCTCCACAGCCTCTGCGAAGCGTGCTACGTCCCTCAGCAGCGCCGGGATGTCCTCAACCTCAATGACCGTGCTCTCTGGACCTTCAGATGGAGGAGTTGGGGTCAAAGCCCCTTTCCCCTGACCCTTAGTGAATACCCATGACTGGAGCGGGAATCCTGAAGAGACAGGAAACAAAAGAATCATTTAAGTCATTTATCAAACAACAAGTACATAGATGTCCCCCTTTACTGGAAAAACTCCCTTTCTTGAACCCAGCACGAAGATTCGTCAAACTCGTATTTTGCTTATTGGCATGCTAAACAGTGCTGCATCTTGGTTTAATGGCGCATGAGCACAATTAAACTCACAGGCATCACCAGCAGCCACCTAAGTTCAAATAAATGTGCCCAAGAATATAAAAATAAGCCAACTGAGGAAACCAATTATGAGATGCACACCTTTAGGATCCCAACAGAGCATGTGTGAAATTTCATTGAATTGTGGATAGACCATAACCCCTACCAAGGAAAACAAAATACACATTTCTAAAGCTCACTAATAAACACTTTCTATCTTGTTTAGTCAAAGTGTGATATGAACACTTTGTACTGTACTGAACAACATGTACTGGACTGTTTCTCAGTCAGGACCAGTAACTTCCTGGAGCCTGTGCTGTTAGCCTGAGCGCTGCTCTTAGTCAGGAATCAGTCCTGTAAAGCTGCTAACTGCTGATTTACATTTTGGTTTTCTTACTAATCAAATACACCAGAGAGCATGTGGTCAGTGGGCTTTTTAAAGGTGCTGCTTAGCTTAGCAGAGAGAAAGGAGGTAACAGACATGAGACATCGATCTTCTGATATAATTCAACACCAAAAGTGAGCACAAAAGCATCCACACATATCAAATGATTCATTTAAATATGAATGTTGGGTTTTTTTCTCTGTTACATATCTTTAAAAATTGAATACGTTTCATATTTAGACCATCAGCCTGACAAATTAAAACTATTTCAAGGTGTCTTTTTGGCCTCAGGGCACTTTGATTGGTATTTTTTTCACTTTTTGTGGCATTTTCTAAAAGAATAACACAACAAATTAAAAAAAATATCATTTGTTGTAGCCCTACAACAGATAACATCAATCGTCTCAAGGCTTCAAAATCCATCTTTACAGTCTTAAATTGTCATCCTCCAGATTTTGCTCTTTCAGCTCAGGTGTGGTGCTCAGCAGATAAGAATAAGATAATATATGAGCACAAAATGCATCAACTCAACAAAGCGATGAACGATGACAGATGTTAGAACCACACCTGCGGCGCTTGCGTGTCTGCTCAGCGCAGTCGGCCTCTTCAGGGTGGTCACAGGAGACGGGCAGCCCATCCCTTGCATCGCCGCCAGCTTACTGTGCTGGGTGTTGGGGGTGCCCGGGCAGGGCAGCAAAGGATCCTGAAACCCAGCCGAGGTCGGGGTGAGAGTTGAAGAGGAGCACGATGATGCAGGTGAAGAGGTGAGGGTGACGTCCCCTGCATCCTTCCGTGGCTGCTCCTGGAGGATGGACAGCTGAGGGGGAGGACAGAGAAAGAGAGAGAGAGAGAAAAGGTCAAGACTATCACATGATTAACACTTTGCAGCTTGACCTGAACGGCATGAGGGCGCTGGCGTGACTCCTCTTTGCCTTTGTGGCCTTAAACCCAGCTGCACTGTTTTTGGTAAACACATAGGAAGACTTTCACAAGATCCTGTGATGCCTTGTGCAACGCTTCCTGACTCCAAACGGTTGACGTGTGTGGCAAACAGAGTGGGGTGTAGAAACACAGAAATGGCATTTAATGTTTGGAATAAGAAAGATTAAAAAAAAATATTTACACAGCTGAACACTAAGCACATGTAAAAAGAGCACAGATACTTTTTTTTCTTCTTTTTTTTTTTAACCTTGATGGTGCTTCTCATCTCCCTAGTTAGTGTCTTAAAATGTTTGGGTCACACAAACCCAAACAGACAAGCATCCCTTACACTCCAACATACCTGCTTCAGCCATACGCTGTTCTTGTTGGGCAGAATATCCAGTCTGTCCTTGATTTTCTTAATTCTCTGACTTGTAGAGTAAGGGTTGTAGCTACTTTTGACACCACGTTTCAGCATGCTCCTTCCCCCTACAGCTTTGTCCCCATTCTAACTTAATACAAGTCAACTTTCGAAAATATTCACACAAACACACACACACAGCAACCTGCCACTGCTTTGGTGGAAGAAAATAAAAAAATAAAAAAACACAAATAAGAGCCAGAGAGCAGTCAGGCACACATCTGATCATTAAGCTCTAATCATGATGAATGTTTAGCTTCAGACAGTTTCTCATCCACCAATCACGAGCCATTCAAAGAAAACTTAACCAAACGTGTATCTAGACATTCACACATGCGTCCACACAATCACCCCCCCCCCCGGTCCGGAGCCCCGTCGCCTCCAGCTTAAGGCCTTCTGACACCAGACACACTGAAACCAGAAGTGATGCGCTACTCACACACTGCGCGCTGCTCTGCGACCCGGGGCTTCCTGCTCGGCTCTTCTTCGAGATGGATGGCGTCTTGATCAGTTCCCGTTTCTTCCTGGTGAACATCTTCAGGGTGCCTTTGCCGTCCATCCCGACTTCTTTGAGTTTCACGCACAACCCCCCCACCCACCCCCCGACTCGCCACTTGGTTGTTCTGCCGCTCGCGCTTAGCGGGTGCTCTGTGCCATCCAGGCCGACCTTCTGCCACGGGAACTGTCTGTCTGTCTTCCTCCTGCCGCTGTCGCACATCGAGCCGCGCAGACTCACTGACAGAACAGACAGCTCACCGCAAACTGCCTGTGCGCTACCGGCATCCGCTCTACGCGTCGGTTCAGGTTCCTCTAGGGGGGGGGGGAGGAGGAGGGATACCGGGTCAAATCACGATTTATCCACAAAGGTTTTGGGGGAGAATAATTCCAATGAAATTGCATTCAAGAAAAGGTTCACCGCAACTTAAACTTTATCATAAATCCAAAGTAGCTTCAAGTGAGAGTGAGATGCGTCCTGACGCACAGAAGCAAGATGGGACCTGGCTCAAATCCACAATAATCAGTTCGTCCTGGCACACGTGCGTTTCCAACGAACACGTGACCTGAATCTTCTCATGGTGACCTTTTGCCTCTGCATGCACCTCCTCATTCATGCACACGTTTAAAATCCTCAGATGTCCTCCATGCACCCCCAAACTTTGAGAATGGGTTACTGGTTTCAATATACCGGAATCTATGATTTCTTTTCACTTTGTTTTACACTGCAAGAATCCCGAGGGCGTTCATTTTAATGGTGAATTTAGATTCGGGTTTAATTTAAAAGGCCTATATCTCTAGGTATAAATGTAATCGCTACTTAATACTAGTTCAAATATAAGTACTATTGAATTTACAGCATTTAATAGGCCCAATTAACTCAGAAAATCCATCTAACCTTCCTCACATCTATCTGAATTTATGCAAATTGAGTTACTCTCCTGGACAGCCAATGATTACTCGTAAAGCTGTACATTGTCAAAAACTCTTAGTCCAATTGGATCGGTGATATTCAGACACAAAAATGCAATAATTAAAGAAGATCCGACTTCAACAGGTGATTAAAACAATCTATATTCCTTGTGGATACTTCAGTGAGGGCCATTAAAGCCATATCACTTTATATTGCAGTTTTGAATCTTTTCAACAAAATGTGTTTACCTCCTGGTCTTGTCATCTCTTCAGGGGATTGACTAAAAATGACAAAATTCATTTCAGTTTTATTCTATTTATTCAGCTCATCTCTGCCCACCAGAGAACTAAAGTCTGATGAGATTAAATGAAAGAATAAACCTTTAAATTGAGAGTAGTGTAGTGTGAATATAGAGCTGACTTTACTGACCATCAGCTGAGAACATCGACTGTTATGGTAATATCAGATTTTAAACCTACTACCATTGTGGTCCCTCAGGGTCTGGAGTGATTTCCCTCTTGGACCAGTTGGTTTTCTAGCCTTGGATAACAAGTTATTTTCACATCAATAGCTACTATCAGTGATTATAAGTGATTAAGGGTGTATATGTGAAACTTTGCATGACCGATCAAACAAATTTGAAATCAGGAAAACAGTTTAATGTAAAAAGAGGCATCCACAGTTCATAACGTTCTTGTGTGGTACCGTTTCTAATAAAATCAGAGTTTAAAATGTTACGTACAGTAGTGGTAACAAAGGCCAAACTGATGTGTTTGACATGGAGGCATTTAAATAATGAATATGAAAAGAAATCAGACACTTTGATCTAAACATTCATGTGGGAATTTTCCTTTCTTTACACTTGAGACTTAAAACTTTTAGTAACCAGTTAAAAGGTTATTAAAATCTTGAACATCCAACGTCACAACCTGAACGAAGCCCTACTGAGGACCGACTAACATCTTCAGACAAAATATTTCATCTCCATAATAAATGTTCAACAAGATCCAAGAAATAAGAGTTCTCAAAACTCTAGAGTTCTGTTGCAGGGCCCCATTCAATGTCCTCCGTCTCATCCTCATCATCCTCAGAGCTGTTGCTGCCTCGGATCTGTGTACGTCTGATCTGGACTGCTTGATGATGATGTGCCAGCCTGTCAAAAAGAAGAACAGAGGGGTCAAGATTAGCACATGACCTCAGTCTGCCTTTACTCTGAAACCCAAAGACAGCAGAAGACTCTTACACAATGAACTGAGGGCCCTTCTTTTCCCCAACCTGTGCCTGTGGTCGTCTCTCTTCAGAACGAGCCTACAACAGAGGACATGATGGCTTTAAAACAGGAATTTATCATCATTTTTGTTTCTCATAATTCTGTTTTTCAAACATGTCACAACAAATACAAATCTGATTTTCACAGGTGATCTTTGGTGGCCTTAAGACTGTGCTGGTGTTTATGGATTTTTAAGTCCATTTAGAACAATCGAATATGGTTTGCAACACTGACAACCATTTTTCTCAAGCAGTTTGTTAAATTAAAGGCAGTCACTGCTGGAAAAACCAGACTCTTACAATCAAGACTAGGATTCCAAGGAAAAAAAAGGGATTAAAAAGAAAAAAGATAATTTGGCTTTTAATATTAAAAATCTACGTTAGTTAAGTTTGGTCACCCACTCTCACTTTTTCCAACCAGGATTTATAATACACTATCATTTTCATTATTGATTAACCTGTCAATAGTCTTAATAATTGATTGTCTGATTAATTAAACAACTTCCAAATATTACCTGGTTTTAACTCCTCAAATATTAATTAATCAAGTTGTGTTTTAAAAATGAATTAAAGGATTAATTGTTGAATAAAATGAAAATAGTTAATTTTGTGAGTGTATTGACTATTGAACTCAGGTAAATGGCCTTAAATTCATAAAATTTCAGGTCCTTTAAATAAGAGCATTGTTTATGTACCTGTTGTAATTTCTCCTCAATAGTAGACAGGCTGGCATGTTGTGGGCTTTCAGGCTGCGCCTCAGCATATGGGCCTTCGCTCACAGAGTACCGAGTGGAGGGGTCGGGGGCTATAAAGTCTGGAGGGCCATCTGATGGAGAGTTGGATGCAATTGCATCAAGGGCACTGAAATCTGAGTCTGTAAAACTGCGTTGAGAGGGGTCTTCCTCCTCAGCAGCGCTGTGAGATGGGCTGTAACTATCCGGGCGGGGTGCCCTGGGCTCGGGTACATGCATCAACGGTGGGATTTGTCTGAGCGAGTGCATGTCGTATAGAGGCTCAGGGTCCATGGCGGGGCTGTTGTGCCCAGAGGCAGGCTCAGATGATCGGGCTAAAGCTGCTCCAGCTAGCCTGGAGCCTCTGGGGGGATTGGCTGTGTTCTGACCGGGGTAAGCCTCCTCCAGGTCCTCGTTGTCGGTGTAGGGCTCTCCGTCGGTGTAGGCCTCTCCATCAGTGTCCTCCAGGTCACTGGCAGCACTGAGGTAGTCTGACTGGGTTTGGTCCAGAGCATCCAAGTCCTGTTCTCCACCACTCTCCAACTGGACAAGAAAAAAGATATTAGTTTGCAACTGGAGAGAGGACAGAGTCAGCAAAGTGCAAGGTAGATGACACCAACTCTGTTAAATTAAGCTCCAAAAATAAAACTTACATACTTTAATTTTTTTTTAAGTTTGAGAAAAGGTGTTAAATGTAGGATAGATTTGTTTGTGTGTGTGGATCAGGAGGAGCTGTGTGTCGCACCGTGACTTCAGATACCCAGACAGGTTTGGATTGTTGGTGGCGGATCTTATCCTTTAGACTCTCATACCAAACACTGGAGCTGGGCTGCAGGTCAATACGAGCTGGAGGGAAGGCAAAGGAAAAACGCAGTAATAAGTGAGAAGTATATGATGTAAACTGGTGCCAGCACATCTTCAGGGATAAATAATAATAATAACAATAACAACAACTACAATAATAATAAACATTATTTGTATAGCACCTTTCATGCATGAAGTGCTGACAACGACAAAAAAAAGAATAAATATAAATGTTAACTTGAAAATAATGAAGTAGAAATATGTAAAAACAGGGACGATTATAGTAATAAGCCAAATAGACAAATAAAGAAAAATGATGGGACAGTATTCCTTAATACAAAGTCTATAGTATTTTCAACTATAATATATGATAAGACCAGACACTGATCATGCGTCATTACCTGAGAAAAGGTGGCTGCAGTGTTTCCTCAGCTTGAGGGCCTGTGAGTAAAGGCGTCTAGAACTCTTGTTGGAGTTAGGGCTATACCTCTGCCTCATGGCCTTGACGTCCTTGCGGCTGTGAGGGTCCAAAAACAGGACCATGGGGTGGTACTGGATGTAGTTCAGCCTTTCCACAGCAGTAGGAGTGATGTCCAGAAGAGGGTGCTTGTCCTAGGAAAAGAACAGCAAAAATAAGACAGAGAAGTGAAAAAAGCAACGCAACCAATTTGAGCTTTATGTTGTTGCTGTTAAAAGTGACTAAATATGAGATGTTTTCTATTTCTGGTGATTTGCAGACTGGCTCACCTTCTCTGCAATTCTCCTCACAGTGTCCAGCTTAATAACTGTGGAGCCACTGTCTCCTCCTCCACTACGAGGAACCATGTCTGCATTAAAAAATGTCAATGTCAGATCAGGAGAGTAATTAAAAAAGGTAGGAGAGATTTTTCTGATGTGGAACATCAGGCAAAGTGTGAAATAGAAGAAACTAACCTGCCACTTCATATTCATCAGGCATCTCTCTGGCCAGCTTCTCCATGGCAATATCATTAAGAGGTCCCATAATGACAATGGGTCGTTTGAAATTAGCTGGAGACACAAACAACTCAGGATTACTGAAACTCGTTCAACTCCTTAATGAGCTGATGAAAAGCATCACTTTAAAAACCAACCTTCTCTGAGCAGCACTCTCTCATAGGCTGGGAATTTCCCCTGAATCGTGAGCTGTAGCAAGTCATCACGAGTGCGGCGGACGTTCTTTTCATTCTTTTTGTTCCCTCTGAGCCCCCGTAGTTTCCAGAACTCAGCTCTTGGTCCTGACAACTGCTTCTCCCCAGTGGCCCGTTGTGACTGCTCTAGGCTGGCCAACGTGTCGGCCCTACAGGATGTAACAATAGAAGAGAAAACTGAAATATGGTTCTTGGTTAAACTAGAAATCGAAATCTTGCTTCCGTCTCTTGCTGACCTCGTCTGGTTGGGGATGGTGCCTTTATCCATCTCGTGCAGGTCATTCCCCATACGGACAGCCAGCCAGTTTCCCAGCTTCCCGCGGTACATGGTGTCCACCACCCTGAACACCTCTCCTCTGGTGAAGCTCAGACCAATGGCGCCGTCTGTCTCAT
This sequence comes from Chaunax sp. Z400, assembly GCA_037577475.1. NCBI lineage: Eukaryota > Metazoa > Chordata > Actinopteri > Lophiiformes > Chaunacidae > Chaunax > Chaunax sp. Z400. The sequence continues at coordinate 10,807,212 of CM075188.1, forward strand.
GGTCAAAATGGGTGCGGATGTAGAAGTTGTCGCCTAGATTGGACTTGATGATCTTCTTATAAACTGAAGGAGAGGGAAAAGTTAAGATCACTTAATGACAAAAGCTTTATGTGATAAACTTAAAGGTTTAGTGATAAACTTACTATCCATCTTGTGCTGAGTGCAGATTTCGACATGCTCTCCTGTCTTGATGTTCAGGAGGAAGTTAGCCGCCTCCTCTCGTGTGAAATGACCTAAATCAACTTTATTTACCTGAGTAAGAAGGAGTAAGACATTTTATGTCAAGTGTGGTGCAAACCAGAGGACTTTTAAATAAAACAAGGAGACTGAAAACCTCCGCTGAGGCTGAGCATTCTCTCTCAAAGGGGAGAGAATTTCTCCCCAAAAGTAACATTCCTAATTATATGTAACATCTGTATTTAGATTCTGTCACCATGGAAAAATACACCCTAGAACTTGGATCCATCCATAAATCTTGTCATAGGGAAAACAGCTGTTCCAGGAGACACAGTATTTTTCCTCCCAAAATGTAATCACACGTTCCCATCCCTGATTCCTATCTCTGATAGACGTTTCAAGCAACTCTGTCTCTAACGTTTTGGGTTTAGTTTGGTTTAGTTTAGTTTATTTATGTCGGAGCCAGGTACAAATACATTAGTCTCAAAGACGAGAAAAGATGCTTTGCACCAGATTTAGCTACTAGCTCATTTCCATCTGCAGCGCCTGGGCAGGTGATCAAGAACATTCATACATAAACTATAACGCACTACATAATTAAAAAAAACAACCCACATAGCACAAACACTAAAAATACAATCATGCATTGCAAAATGTAAAAACAAGTTGTCATGATTTAAAATTAATGCTGACAATACTAATAATAACTTAAAATCCATTTCTTAACCTTAGGTGAGAAAATAAGGAAGTCAGCGCAGATTTTAGAAGCTTATTCCATTCTGTAATTGCTCGATGTGCTGTGTCTTGGTTTAAATTAAACTTCTGTACATGTACAATTGAACTCACAGGCATCACCAGCAATCACCTAAGTTCAAATAATGTGTCTAAAATGTAAAAAAATAAGCAAATTGAAGAAACCAATTATGAGATGCACACCTTTGGGGCTCCTACAAAGCATGTGTGATATTTCATTGAGTTCTATCCAGAGGTTTTTGAGGAGATGTTGATAGATCATATCTCTTTACCAATGGATGGACAAGAGTAACCCTATATGGCCACTTTGGCGGGGGAATACATAACCGTAAGAAGACAGCAGCTACAACACAGAGATTACACGGCAGTCAGATTTGATTTAACTTTGCTCTGAAGATCAACTGGTAAGGAGCTTTCACTTGAAACCCCAGCACATAAGATAAATTGTGCTGTTCAGCTTTAAAACGTAACAGTGAACTAATGTCAGGTGCCTAACCTAAAGTGGAGCACCACTATCTCACCTGCATGATCTGGTCTCCCTCTTTCATTCCCTGCTCATATGCAGGGCTTTTCGGCTGAACTCCACCAACAAATATACCAACATCGTTTCCACCTACGAGCCTCAGGCCAACGCTGCCGTCCTTCACAAACGACACCGTCTGAACATCTGAACTGTACCTGCGAACGAGAATTATGTGTTCATTTCTGCAGATATGAATTAATTAGATGCACATGTTCCACATACATGGACTTTACTCACCCTGGATTAGGTGATGGGTAAGAATCTGGAGGTAGGGAGTAGATGGGCTCTTCCACGGGCTTAGCTAGAAGAGATATAGAAATAGAGAGTTATTATTTAATCCTTTTTTGCTGAATTAATTGCTAATTTAAGAGGGAGTAGCTTATTTAACATCTGGAGCTGCAACCAGTAAAAGTTTTCCATTTTTTACTTGAAAATAAAGCAATTATAAAACTCTGCCTTACAGTGGAGTGGTGGGTTGCTCTTCACTGAAATCCCAGAGATGAGGGTATTACTTCCATTAGCAGCACGAGGGGCACTGAGGAGGAGAAAACAACGATCTGTTATATTTGAGTAATAACACATTTAAACTTAATACAGTCCAAAGGGAGACAAGTCCCTAAAGAAGTTAAAGGTTTATATTTGGCTACTGTTTGTGGGGTTTAGGGTGGGGTCAATGTATGTTTCAAGTTGTACATTATTTTGTACTCTGTTCAAGAAATAAAATAATAAAAGTTTCATCTGAAAAAAAGACAAAAAACAAAAAACTTTTCAAGTGAAAAACAACAGTTTTCTGAGCAAAATACTGATTTGATTTTTCACGATCAGTCGTACCGGCGGTGTGTCTCGCCTCGCTCAGAGCTCCCAGACCTCCTGAGATGTGACAGCTGGTCTGAATCCGAGGAATCTGAAGAAGGTAAACAGAGACTGTGGTCAGGACTAACAGAGGCTTTTCTGATCTAAAACATTAGATGACAACACAGAGGATGAGAGTGTGTATCACAGGAGAGCAGACTGACCGTCAGGAGGTGGTCTTTTGGGTGATGGGGCGCGTCGAGGAGGCTCCTGCTTCACAGGAAATGAAGTGGATTTGATATCAGGCAGGACTCTGGGACAAGCGGTGCATAAGACAAATAAATGTGATGAACTACAACATATTATTAGATATATTATACATAATATTTACAACATATTATTTAATATTTTCATCAGTGTATTAACTGCCATATGTGAGATATGTTACGAAAACAAAAGTGTTGTTGAAATATTATGTGATGTAATCCTGTCATCAGTGAATGCAGAGTATTTTATAAAGTGCTGTCATCCTGTAACCATTTTACACATCTCCATAGTGAGGCATTAAACTAAAGGTGCACTCACATCAGGTCTCATTTCAGCTGTGCCAGAGTGTCCTGCACCAAATACTACGGCTAATGATCAGACAAGTTCTAGCTTTTAATAATCTAGAGGTCTGCTGTGTTGTTTTTTAAAAATAATTCATATTACTTTTGCCTATGAAACAATTTCCCCATAAGGATTAAGATTTTCATATAATTTAAAATAAAATACACAGATTTTAATCTCAGATTTCTGCATTCTTTTTTTTAGTTTTCCAGTATAACTTGTGTCAGTCTTGCCAGACAGAGAGCTTCATTGATGTGAACTCACTTTTTGATACGGACTCCTATTAGTCAACACACTACTAGACAGTGGACTATTGACTCTGTTCAGTGACATATGATATGTGAGGTATTTATATTGTGAACAGTTTATAATTTGAGTCTTCTGCTTTATTGTCAAAAGTGTTGGTTGTGGACTTTTATTTATTTTTCTTTCTCTTTGGCCAATTTAGCCTTTATTTTTTCAGTGTATTCTCGATTGTTTTATTTCTGATTATTCATTATTTCTACATTTATATATAAGTTATTTTATCCATATGGATATCTTATTTGTTTATTTATTTGTCGGGTGTGTTTGTTTATGGCTGACATTTCTTGTCTCAAATTTCAGATCTTTAATTTCACAATCATGTGTGAGTTGTTGTCCAGCATGTTTTAAAAAAAAGTGAAATTATGCCATACTACCTCATGTATTGGAAAAAGAAAGTGTTGGTTGTGGTTAATTTCAGGACTCTGACACAATAAGTTTAGAGTTACGTGTTTGGTTACTCATAAAGGGCATGTTTTTGAGTTTTGAAACTTTTCAATATGAAGCAAAGTGTTTTTGAGAACTTGGGGCTCAATTATTGGGTGGTTGAATACTAGTAACAAGCTAAACAGACACCTGACATGAGAGACCACCTCTGTATTAACGTCTCACGCCGTCTCTCACCTGTATCGGTTTTTAGCCGTGTTGGAGTTTGTGCTGTCTGTAGAGTTCTTGCGAGGGACCGATGCATAACTGGCCTCGGACTCAGAATCTGAACGGGCTGCAGAGATCAATAAATAAAATCTAACATTTCATACATCAGCATTTTGGATGCATTTGGCCAGATATTCATGACCAGTGGCTAAAAATTGTAGATGAACCATGTCTGTGAAAATAAAACAATTAAGAAAATATCTTAAATTGACTACAATATGCTAGATTGTATATTAACGCCACAAATAAGGTAAATAACATTCAAACAGTAAAGCACAAATTTACTCTGTAATAACTGATGATGCTCACTGACTCAATTCAAACACAAACAGCTGAGACGTCAATTACACACACACACCTCTCTGTGGTGGATTACTGGCAGTGACGCTTGCAGCGCTCCATTTCGGCGGCTCCACAGCAACATCTGGCAGGACTCTGCAAGAAAAGAGAGGGAGGCGGGAGTGAGGGAAGAGGAAGACAACAAATCTCAGTCACGTTTGGAGAGGGGCGGCCGTGGCTAATATGATCATTATTGATGACAGGGTGAGACTGAAATGTTAATATTCACCTTAGAGTCTCTGAGGAAGTTCTCTCTCTGATGTTTAACTGCTTTGTAAATGATCATCATTAACCATTAAGTAGAATTAGATGCATTGTTTGAGCTTGTTAATTCATGTTTGCTATAAATTTGATCATGCTGAATAAAACATGCGTATTTGCAAGAACCGATCAATAAAGTAGTTGAACTGGTCTGTTGATATTTGATTGCTGCTGCTATAAGTGAGAAGTGTCTTCTGTTTAATCAACACTTAGCCACATACAGGATGATGTTCAGTGAAAGTCACTTTTATTTCATTGGTTAACATGTCACCACAAACAAAAACACTTAGTACACAGTCAAAAACACAAATCAACCAAAGTCAGCGGCTGCAAAATGTGATTTAAGGCACAACATAAGCAAATCAATAAAAAATGACAGCGAGGTTAAAAACTAAATGAAAACATGCTTTTAACTATTGTTAATAATGGGAGAGGTGTACACAGTCTGTTCAGTGTCCCAGTCCGTGACATCTTGTTGGGTTTTTGGGAGGGGAGGGGGTGGGTTGGGCAGACCTTCATCTGTACCTGTATCTGCTGAGGGAGTCCTGGCTGTAGGTGGTGCTCTGCCTCTGAGGAGGCCCTGAGCTGCCGTCCGATTCGGACTCGGAGTCTGAAAATAAAGACAACAACAGTCATAAATGATTGGCAGAGTGAAACGGCGTAAGAATTGATTTTTATCGTGCTGCAGCATTTCTTGTAATAATACTTCTCACATTGTACCGTTTTAAACTACCAACAGATGCTTTTAATGCCACTTCAAAGTTGATACATGTCATGTTTTTTCATATTAATTCTTTTCAAAATTCAGTGAGACATTTAAGAGTCTCTTACAAAATGCTGCACAGAGGACCGTTCATGTTTGCTGTGGCTTTAGCTTTATTTGACTTTTGACATCTGATCAAGACCAAACACTCAAAAATGAAGCAAATACTGTCAGTGAAAGTCCAGGATGTTGACCATCACAACAAGTTGGATTACTTGTGTGTGTGTGTGTGTGTGTGTGTGTACTAACCATGACCAGGAGGTGGGATTCTGAGAGGAGAGTTGACCCTCCTTGGTGGCTCAGGGCGAATTGTAATGGGGGAGCCTCTCAGCCCTCCGTAGGGCATATCAGGAAGAACTCTGTGAAGGAGAGGTGTGACAGTTAGCATGTGTCTACTGGGAAAAATGGATTTTATTACTCAAGGTGTTGCAGTTTAATCAAGCCTTGTCCTTACTTGTATCTGCTGTCTGGGCGCGGGCTCTCTCTGCGTGGAGGAGGGGAGGCGCTGCGGTCAGAGTCCGAGTCCGACACCGGCTTACGGGGCCGTGAGGCAGAGGAGGTGGGGTGAGAGGTGGACCACTTTGGGAATACAGGAGAGGACCGGGGGTTGGGGAGGGTGGACACACCAGACAGAGATCTGGAGAAAAGAAAATTGATTTAACACCTTATTTGACACTCGTTGTGTTTAAAGAATGAATCCAGATATTCTTCAGAACGGAGTCTAAAGGTTGACGATAATGCAGAGGAATGAAAGGACCGATAATTACTCCAACCAGTGCATTCTACTTCCACACAAGATGAAATAACTCAGCCAGACTAAAAGTGAAACAAATAAATCTAAATGTTTTCAAAAGCTGAACAGAAAAAGCAAAGCGAACCATCAGAAAAACATTGCATCCTTTCTCATAACAGGGCTGACCTCTGAGTTACAGTACGTACATGTAGATTCAAACAGATTTGTGCTGAAAAGCCACTGAAGTTGTGTTCTGGTTTTAGAGATTTTAAACACAAAATGGCTGTAAAACTACACCTTTTGCAAAGCTGCAAGGTTATATCTAGTTATATTTGCCAGAAAGATTAGTATTAGATAAACATAAAAACCATAATATAAATACCTTGATTTAAAAAAAACAATGAGGAACTGACTTGTATTTGCTGGAGTGATCCCTCAAATCCGGACTGTGTATCCTTATAGGACGAGGAGAAGCACTGCGGTCTGACTCTGACTCAGATGGAGCTGAATGAACAATAATCAACAGAATCAATAAGAGGCTACAGACACTGCTAACAGCACTGAGCTTGATTTAATTACACAAAAAATAGTAGTCATTTCTTTGGAGAGGCTCCACCATCAGTGCTTGTCTGAGTTTGTGATCAACAGCTTATCTGTAGCTCTGGTAAGAGAGTGATCCTCGGCAGGACTCACCTCTGCGAGGGGCGTGGGTTCTTGGAGGAGGACGAGTCATGGTGGATCGCACTGGGGATGAATCCCGAGACTTGGCAGGAGGAGGATCGGCTCTTGTTCTGGGTTCAACAAGAAAAAGTAGATTCTTCAGTGCCTTTATGCTTACAATGGGACAAAGGAGCCATTTTTAAAAATCTGATTAATCAGTTTCTGTTTATTAGTTGTGGTGGTGCGTTAGCTGTGTGTACCTGCGTGTCCGTTTCTCTCTCAGGGGTTGACGGGATGTTCTGTGAGTGGTTATGTCTTCGTCAAGGTCTGAGATGTCTGATTGGGAAAAGACAGCTACTTCAATAAGGGAGGAATTGTGTCAACAATTTCTTTATGTACGTATGTTTTTCTTCTTACAAACTGTAGTTCAAAGGTGCTTTTACTCTCGCCTCAGCCCACCAGGCTTACATTTACTGCCCCACCTTCCCCTCATCTCCATCACTCACCCTCCAGTTCAGAGCTGCTGTCTCGGCGGCGATCGTCCTCACTGTTGGGGGCACTGTCCTCTACCTCTGGGATGCTGACCAGAAACTTGCGGTCATCCCTGAGGACCGTCATGGTCAGTTTGCCCCTGCTCTTCTCCACCAGGTGCTTGGTCTCCAGCAGGGAGAGATTCTCTGTCGTCATGCCATTGATCTGTCAAAAAAGACAAATGTGTGTTTGTGCTGACTGAGGATTATATCACACAGGAGCTGTTGTGTATTGACACTATGGTTTTAGATCAGTTATCAAATCTTAAATGTTCACCTTGAGAATGAGGTCTCCCTCCTGCAGAGTTCCTTCCTTTGCAGCCAGGCCTGTTTCTGTCATGTGCTTAATGAAGATCTGACTCCCCAGCTTCAATCCATACTCTGCACAAAGACGAAAACAACAAGAATCCAGTCTGGAATCAGTAATTCCCCAATGAGAACTTCAGGGATTTCCATACTCCCTCAAGTCTTACCATCTGTAATTTTCTTTTTAACTAGTGTAGTTTTGATGGGTTTGTCTGCAACGTCGTGATATGGAAGCCTCTTGTACCCCGACGACATCAACGGTAGTGTGTTTCCATGCCCGTTGCGGTCAGGCGTGTTGCTGCGGGCACGAGGACGGTACCGGTTGCTCTCTCGAGTGTCGCTGCCGTCAGAGTAGCGTCGCATTCGTCTGGGAGGGTCCGGGTCCAGCAGGTTGGAATGGGAGGCCGCCCGTGACGGTCTGGTGGTTGCTGGGATTTGGATTTTGCGGGGGCGTTTCACTGTCTGCAGACAGAAAGATGGAGCAGGCCAGCGATTTAGAGACATGACGGAGCAGTCATACATGACACATTAAGTCATTTAGGGGCTTCTTGCCTACTCACTATGTTTGCAGTCTTGCCACATGACTTGAGGGTCTGAATGGTGTAGTTGGAGTGGATGTTGTCCATAGACACTCCATTGACCATAACAATTTGATCTTTGGTGCTGCAGAGCACAAGCACACACGTTAGTCTGGATCTGTTGGTGGGCTGAGATCAGGTGTTTTTTTTTATGTTAACAGTCAAGTGAAGGTGGTCAACTTACAACAGACGTCCCATGGCCGGTCCATTCGGCAGCACGTCTGACACCACCACAGTGGTATCCCCACTGTCTGGATTAGGCTTGTCCTTGCCTCCAGATATGGCAAAACCAAACCCCAGTTTGGAATCCTGTCATAGAATGAGAATCACTTAGACAAACAGGTAATGACAGCAAGTAGATGAGTGACATGAGTGAAGAGAAAGAATGCGGAGAAAGTGTGAGCATGTGTATGAGATCCAGTAGAGATAGAGGGAGAGAGAGCACATTCCGGCGGCGTTCAGTCTGAGGCGGGATCGTGAAGAGCCAGCAGGGTGTGTCGCTATGAATTCCTGCAGGAGTCTGAACTGTGAAACTAAGAGGTCTGAAGTAATGTCCAGCTCAGCCCCCACAGGCCCTTTTACAAAGATTGTGGAAACAATACAGAAACTGCCTCTGTGCCATATGCTGAGGCTCGACTTTCACTTCTGTGTCTGCGCAGCCACTGAGCACAGACTAAACAGCATCGATGCACCAAAGATAAAATGGTCGGCACTTCTAATTTACTTCAATCTCTCGTGAATTCCATGTAACTTGTTTACATCAAGGTCTTCACAATAACCCCTAAAACTCTCACGTCCTATTTCCATTATTTAAAAAACAACAACAAAAGCTTACTTTGTTTAGTGTTATCGTATGTTGCTCCCATATTGTTAGTTCCTCCATGCCTGGTCTCTGGAAAGACACAAAAACACAACAACAGTGAGGGAAAAACTTTAGGAACAGAACATTTAACTTTTGATGTATGAAATAAACAGTCATTACAGTGAGCGCAGTCTGAGCTGAGCAGGAAGACAGCGTGTACAACTCAACCTGATCCCAGCATGCTCTCACCTGCCTCAATCCTGCCAGACCGGTATGGAGGAGGGGCTACCTGCTTTGTGTGTGTGTGTGTGTGTGTGTGCGTGTGTGTGTGTGTGTGTGTGTGTGTGTGTGTGTGTGTGTGTGTGTGTGTGTGTGTGTGTCTACTGTAAAGTGCTTGTGGTGTTGACAATGTGTAACAGTTGGGTCTTGTTCAGTAAGCACACAAAACATTGTTTAGAAAAGTACGCTTCAAGTGGGTTATTCTTTTTGCTGAATAATGGGTTATTATTATTTTCTTTATTATTAATACATTTATTGTTTGGCCTAAAAAAATATCAATGATTAGTAAAAAAAACCAAAAACACATTATAATTCACCACATGCCGAAAAACGAAAATATTAAGTTTACTGTCACATATGCAGAAGCTTAAAGCAGCAAAAGGTTATTTAAAGAAAACTATCAACTTATCAGCTGCAGATTCATTTTCTTTTGATTGATTAATCGAATAATCAAGGCATCCTAACAGCTCTGCAGACTGATGGATTACCTCTAGCAGTGACCCAGACACACTGTGTCTGTTCTACACACCACGTTTCTGTGTTTGACTCTTTGTTAACAGTCACAGTCAAATCACTGGCGCCTGGATGCTGGTGAAATTGTGTCACGTTCTTATTCATCGTTTTCTAAAACCAGCAGGTTATTTGGTTATCTTGGTTACTGGACACTGTATCAAGGGAGCAATAAGAAAACTGAACTTGTCCTGGAACCTTTGTAGGTCGTTCAGACGTTCATGTCTCAGACGGTCACTGTATCTGAGAGCTGTCAGTCAAATTAAGAGAAAAGATGTCCTCGCTCCTTCATCTGGGATGAGCAAAAGTTCTAAATTTCTGTCCAAAATCATTATTTTGATGAGTGGGTTTCAAACAAACTACTAATTAACACATCATTTACTCGCTGCACTAACATGAAGAAATGTCTTCTGCATTGGCCATTTGAAGTCCCTAATTTAAAAAAAGACAAAGCGTGGGTTGGGCATTGGTTTTACAGAGAGAGGAAGACACCGTCTGAGTTACATTAAAAACGGGTAAAGCCAGCTACTCTAGTCAGACTCAGAGATGTTGTAGTCTATATGGGCGAAGACAGTGAATTAAAGTAAAAACACTCATTGAGCTCATACACCAGCCAAGTGTCTAATGTCCTGTCACACCCAAACACATCATCTGAAAATACAACATGAATTAACCATTCCTGCAAAAATTGCAAAGACGTTAAAGCAATCTTACTGTAGTTCAACGAAAAGATCTCACAGATCACAAAAATGTCAAACTCGCTGGTTGGAGGTAGCTACGAGCACAGGTGTGGAGCGCATGGCCTGTGAACAGTAGGCTGTTTGTTTAACCAAGTTAATCATAAACCTGACAGCAAAAAAAAAAAAAGCACAGCAACTGATACTGAAACCTGAAGGTGGTACCGTTTGATTTTAGTCAGTTAAAACTAAGGAGAGTGTACAAGTCAAACAGGGGTAATAAACCAGTAGGAGTAAAGGACATGACAGAATCAAATGAGCAAAGAGCAAACATGATTGTAAAACATAAAAATACGTATCTGTCAAAAATGCTGTTTCAACACTCAGCGGACCTTTAATCGAAAAGATTAGCCGAATGGGTTAACCTTTAAACACAAAATGAAAAAAACAAACACGTGACATGCATTCAGTAGTCAACAGCCACTGAAGTTAAAGAAACATAATGTGCAAATAGTAGTCATACTACCAGTTCTCTGTGTGGGGACTTCATAAATAGGTTGAGACTTATAAAAACAATCCAGGCTTTCAAACACATTAGAGGCTCTTTTATTTATGTCAGACACAAATGTGACATTTTGATGAATCACACTGTTATGAAACAAGTCCTCTAAAGACACACCTGCACTGCAAAAGCTTCTGTCAAACTGTATTGACTTGAATTCATCAGAAAAAAAAGAAGTTAGAAAACAGACAAAGTGGCCAGCGATGACCTGTCTGCTACTGTGAGCCTACAGTAGTTTAAGGCCACACGCGGTCATCCTTCCTGACACTCCTGCACCTTTAGGGTGTCACCTGTCGGCTCGAAGGAACATTTAGCTGGGGGCTCATATGTAACATTTTGTCTATGGACATTCTTAACATCTATGTTTTAGCTACTTTCAGCTAGTGGTAAACTGTAAGTCCCTTGATGCTTTGTGCTGCAGCTTCTCCACTTACCACTTGGTCTTTGAACCTTACTTCCATTTCCTTCAGGGATCTCCAAGCTGAACAAAACACCTGCTGCCTCCGGCGCTCAGTGAACAGCCAGCTCTTTATATTCCATATGCCACCACCAAAAGCCAAACAATCACATGACCCACAGTAATCCAACAGTTCCTTCCTCCTCAGATCAGCTATGTATGGATGGTAGAAATCTGATCCCCTCCTGCTGAAATTATTCCAACGAGAGTAACTATTGCGTTTCTGTCTCACCAGGGAGAGAAGGAAAAAAACATGGAGCAGAGACCTCACCTGGAGCACTCCTCCCCCACACAGTCTTTGCCCACTACAGTCACTCTCTAGTGCCCTCCAATAAACGTGGCTTTAAGGTGGAGCCGCACTGCCTTACACAAACTCCCATACACAAACATCAGAAGAGTGAAATATCTTAGATATGACAGAGATCAGATTATCACAGAGAGGTATTCAATCTGAAGTGATGGACAAATTCCAGATGTTAAAAACATGACTGGAATATAAACAACGAAATGCTTTCAAATTAGTACAAATATTACATTCATAAAATGTCATTCTGTCACTGCTTATTCCAACCCTCAACTGACATTATAATGAATTCTGCAAAATTAGAATTTTCCATGCCTTATGGAAAACTGTGTAGATATTTAAACGTGACATATTCCTAAGAAAAATCATCCAGATCAATTTACCTTTTACCTAGAACCTACTTTGTCAATAAAATGTCAAATAATGACAAAATTGCAAGATGAGTGGGACAGTTTTAGTGCAGACAGCTTATCCTTAAGTTATCAGAATATACTGTATGTTGGCAGATATGTCAAAAGAAATTGCAGCATATAAATTTATACGTAAACTGGACCTTTAAGACTAATGTACTGGTATTATTTCTATTACACATCTATATAAAAAACAACTTGATTATCAGATTTTTTACTTATCAATATCTAAAAAGAGTTCTGTGATATTCAGGCTTAACTTTATAATGTTATGACATGAATAAAAGCATTGCAGTCTTAGCATTTTTTAATCTGTAACCACCACATATTTGGTCATTTTATATAAACTATAGACTTTCTGTATTTCAACTAATTGACTAATTTACAACTTGTCTGTGGAGAACATAAATAGAATCTTTTGATTCTACAATAAAATTAGTTGTGTGGACTTGACTAAAGCTGAACAGGAAATATACAGTTATAATAAAGAACCTGCAACTGGATCTGTGGGGGGTTTAAAATGTTTAAAATGAAAGTTTAAAATCTAAAATCCACCGATGGAGAGAGTGCAAAACAAAATAAATAACAAGTACTCTAACAACACAGAGGGCACTGGCTAGCAATAAGAGGTTAAACACAGTTTAATGCAGGCTGTTGCTACAGTTCTATCCATCCACTTACAGGCACCACCAGCAGAGGAGGTGGAGGCTCTGGGGGCACAGAGCCAAAGTGCTTCAGTAGTTTAATTCGCTGTGTCAGATTCATGATGATGAAAAAACAGAAACACCTTCTGACTACCTCAGTCACTTCAGCCTGTGAGTGATACAGACACAAAAAAGTCCAGTTGGGTCACAGCGGGGCTGTAAAGGTTCATGTATCTCAGCCACACGCAGTCACTGATGCACGTCTCCCAAAAAACAACCAATCCACAGAAAGAGGCCGCAGCCTTACCACAGCTCAAAGTGTTCAAAAGATAGAAAATTAAAATAGGAAGTATCACATCGACACTCCTCTGCCTCCCACAGATAGGTCATGTGTCCATCACTTCATCTGTATTATTCCCTTCCTTTTATGGGTTCATCTAGTCAAATACGTAGTTCCACTTGCTCCTACTGTCAGAGGTATCTGTGTGTCTGGTTGACTTGAAGTCTTTCCCACAAAGCTACAGCAGCAGGTCTCAGGCTGCTGGCTGGGTTTCAGTCTGCTGGGTGCTATGGTTACCTCAGGGGAATGAGAGCACTGGGCTGTTAATAATTAATGGGGTGTTTGCTAAACTACATCTCCTTGTCCTGAGTAAAGTTTTCTGGGTTCCAACACAGGCCCTCAGTTGTTTCAGGATGAGGAAATGGCATTGGGCAACTCGAAAGCTATGATAGCATCTCTCTCATGGTTAATATCTACACACTGAGGTTATCAAAAGCATCATATTATAGATACTTTGTTCAATACTACATGTTGAAACAATGATGACATACCCCCCACCCGCCAAACCGTCCCCATCCCACAAAACATTGTACAACAAAAGCATCAGTATACATCCTCTAATCCTTTTGTGAGCCTAGAGTAGTGTATCTTACTTTGGATATATGCTGTGGAGAAGACGACCAACCTTCAGAGTCACCTTAAAAACTTCTTTCTAGGGATTTGGAGAAAAATCCAAATATTAAATGGCACAACTTCTTATCATGGTTAATTTATGTGTAAAGTTTGGTGAACCTAGTGTGATTGGATTGCGAGATATGCTCTGGACCAAAAATATCATGACAGACAGACTGACCACTGTATGCTCCTGTGATTTTTATGTCAGGGGATAAAAATACAGAAGCTATAAAAAAAAAAAAAGAAGAAGAAAGATCCACCATCAGATTTTCAACCAACACTGCACAGATATTAACATTATTGATATTAACAAATGTGTTGCTATATATAAAAGAAAAACATCCCATTTTCTGTGCTTAGGACTTTAATTTCTGATATTGTGAATCAGACTTTTCACTCCTCAAAGCATGGGTGTACTGCACTGCTTTTCTATCTGACTGATTGTCAGGGTTTTATCGTCAAGACTACAGCCGTAATCACTTACTGTACACCCGAGTAGTGTAGGAGGAGGCAGGTGTACATACGGTGATCAAGATATCAAACATCTTATCAATTCCTCAACCAGAGAACCCCCAGCACAGATTGCTGTTCGGATTATTTTTGGCTGTTTGAAGAAAAAAACAAAAACAAAAAAAAGTAAATACATAACATATGTAAGATGCATTACTTGGGTTCAGCCAGATGGAACAGCTAGCCTCTGGCCAGCCAGGACGCCAGTGCTGAATTATTAACAGATCTGAACAAAACAGAGAATGGCAGGCAACTACTACTGTAACTGAGACAAACACTTAACCAAGGTGTGCCCCCTCTAGTAGGTAAACAAGCACTCCTTCATGTGTCCCAAGGACTGACGCCTGTTCAGTAGCATAGCCACCTGTTGGCTGTTCCTTTCTGTTCCTGAGGCCGACTTTTAGTGTAACATCTAACTGGAATTCGTCAGAGCATGAGGTAAACAAGCTACACTAATAAAGATTCATGGCTGAGACAGACCTAAAGCCTTGAATGAACAACATGTAGTGTTTTGTGGTTAAAGAGGAATAGTAAAGCTCCCCTGTGTAAGTAGTGGAGATCTCCAAGACAAATACTCCAGAGGTTTACAGACCCCAGAGAGTGGCTGTAATTACATGGATGGGGGCTTCGTAGTTTCCACTCACAGTGGAGTTACGCATGGCATGTACTGTCAATAGTGTTCATGTACTGCAAACACCCAATTTACCTGAACTCCTACACAGATGTCTTCACTTCACTTGGAAAACAGATCCAGTTTCATTCATTTACAATTCAAAATTAATGCAAAAACCCTCTTAACGCAGAATGTTGAAGACCTTTGTGAGAGATCAAATAACAAAAGCACATCAGTTCAATGAGCCTGGTGTTTAAGATTAAACCACTCGGAGTCCGGTTTTCACATATAGGTAACATAAAACTACCTGGAGGGTTCACAATCTCAGTCATATAACCTCAGATTATACGATAGAAAATAACTGTTAAATACAAATAAATCAATCTGACCTTTTATGATGCATATTAATCAGCTTTTTGATGACATTATATTTACTGTGAGTTTAAAACAACAGAAATAACTAAATCAAAACCTTAAAATGAGAAGCCCATATTCTAACACATTCTTAATCAAACAGTACATCAGTAAATTACACTGATGGGAAACAAAGTAAAGGAGGACGCAGCTGCTTGGAATGCAGAGTTGAAACTATGTGAAACTGTCAGGCAGGTAGAAACTTGTATGTGTGGCAGAACCAGTAAGGTGAGGATGAAGAAAGTGGGACACACACACAACCAATAAATAACCTGTTCATTCTGTAAACCAGCCACAATAATATGCCATTTAACAAATGTTATACATTGATAACAACCACAGCTGAAATGTAGGCCTGTAAATGTCCAGTCATTTAATGATGGAGTAATTCATGAAGGCTTTTACTACTCCAGTTAGCTAGCTACGTAGCTAATAGCTGAATCTTTTTAAATGGCTGTCTAATTAACATAAAATATAAAGTTATCTTTTGAATTTCTTCAGTAAAAGGTGTGTGTTGTTAAAAATTCTCTCATCCACTTTCGCTTGAGCCTAGCAATTTGACGTGGCAGCCATGCTTTTACCTGAGTAAGCTACCAGGAAGCAGCAGTGAAGATAACATACCTGTAAACTGTCTCTCTGTGGGCTTAAAGGTGTGTCTTCACTCCTGGTCGAATCGTCCAACTTTAACAATCCACACTACAACCTCTCTTTTAGGTCTTACTGCCCTTGTCTGTCCTACTTACTTGACAAACTTCTCCCTCCAGAAGACAGGTGTGGAGGCGTGGCGCCGACGGCTCAACGTACAGGTAAGTTTCGCAACGTCATCACGCGAATGTAGTCGTCACACGGAAGTTTGTCCTCCTCCCTTTTTTGTTTGAGATACTACGGAAGCCCATTTCCGCCAAGATCCCGTAAGTCTTAAATGACTTACAGTATCTCATAATCATGACTTAGCTATCTCATAAAAATAATAATGAGAAACTTCAGTGACATTGCCCCATGACTGAGTTGTTTATTAATATGTAGGCCTGTCAAAGCAACAGGAGGAAGCGGGTGACACAAAGTAAATAACAGTCTAAATAAATAGCTCACAGCAGTACAAGTGACTCCACAAACCCATAAAGTTTACTTTACAACCGTTTTTTCCTTTAATTTTGCATTTCTATCTTCATTATTGTTACACTAATCCTTGCAACACGAAGTAGGGATAGCAGATCACACAAAAAAGTTGTGACACTGTAAAACATTAAAACAGAAGATGATAATCTCCTAATCCTTTTTTAACATTCAGTTCATTTTAAAACAGTACAAAGACAATATATCTAAAGCTGTACCTGAACGGAATTGAATTTTGTAAATATTTGTTTAATCTGAATTTTATTCCAGTATCATCATGCCTGAAAAAAAAGTTGGACAGGGGCAATAAAAGAGTGGGAAAGCTGTGGAATGCTTAAGAACATCCGATCGGACCATTCCACGGGTAAAGAGGTTAATCAGGGAAAAGGAGTTTTAAGAGCAACATTTCTCAACATGCAATAGTTAGAAATTTAAAGATTTCACCATCTACAGTCCATAATATCAAAAGATTCAGAGAATCTGGAGAAATCTCTGCATTCTGTTTTAATGACATGTTACATAATATACCACCTTTTTTAGAATTGCGCTTACAGTTTTCAAGTTGTAGGCCCCAAATCCTGGTCCGGCCACTGCAACCCAAATACGTGTATATATTGGTAATGTCATGCTCAGAATAATGATGTTTTTCACACTGACTTTTGATTCGTCGTGGAGGAAGAATTCCAGTTGTCTAAACTATAACTATAGCAATACCACTGTGTAGAAACACCTGAATTCAAAATCTGACTTAACAGAAATGTCACAAGTACTCGCATCATGATATACCTAAAGTATCAAAAGTAAATGTACTCATTTCAATTTCAGAATACTGATGAAGGTGGAAATGATTTGACAGGTACCATTATCTATAATACATCAGAATATATTGTTGAATATTAATTATCTTTTGTTGTATTATCTGACTTTGTAAAGGTAACCAGTAAATATAGCCGTGGAGTAAAAAGTACAATATGTCACTCTGAAATATAGTGGAGTAGACTTATGAAGTAGCACATAAGGGAAATACTACAGTAAAAATATATATTCCTCAAAACTGCACTTACTAAAGAGTTTCATGTACTTATGGGCCCACAGGTCTGTGTGGTAGGCATGTTAGATTATTGTACTGTGTGACATTTATCAAATGATGCTCACATCTAATGTGACACTGCAGCAGAAACCAGTCACGCTCATATAGTGTGACATTAGTGTTGGCTGGCTGCTGAATACGTATTAGGTCTGATCCCACAATAATGCTCCGAGAGTTAAGAAAAAGGCCTTTTCCCAGATGCAAAAATAGACTCTGATTCAGCAATCTTCAAGTTTTATTTGCTTACAAAGTTAAGATTGCAATTTCATATAGTCCTTCCTTAAATGAGTAGAAAACCTTTTTAAAGAATTAGTTGAAAGGCACAAATTTTACAATATATACATTTGGATCTAAATTATAAATATATAGAAAACAAAAGCACAACCCAGAATAAAAGTGCTGAACACATTTTCTTTTTTTTTTGTTTTTACAGAAAAAATAGGCTTTGTTTAAAAATACATACAATCAGTAGCATGTTTTTTGTTTCATTTTTTTGTTAGCAATAAATTATGTGAGAGTGATAACATTGATAATGCATAATATGCAAACGGTGGAGAAACGAGAAAGATGGTTACAGTATACATAGAGCTATTCATCGAAGATCAGAAACACAACAAGCTTGCACCGCTCAATCATAATCACAAGGGAACAGTAACTTGATTATGCCATTCTTAGTGCAAAATGATAATAAAATGATAAAAGGCCTAACTACATTAATAACGAATTCTTAAAGACAAAGCTTTTTTTCTTCCTAACAATGCGGTCCATATCCCTCAAATGCATAAAGCTTTATTTGTGTGACTATTAAACACAAAATCTAAAGGCAAATCTTTTGCAGATTGACACCTCGGAATGTGCCTGCTGTGGAATATTGAAAGAAAAATGAATAAGGGTACGAAGAAAACACGCTTTAGTAAGATGCTGTAAATTAAACAAAAGAAGCATTAACAAGAATCTGGGATACTGTAAGTCAGTCTACACCTCAACACCTGTTACACTGACAGATCAATCGGACAGATCAATTGCACGTTTAAGTAAACAGGTGCTAATTGACTCAAAAGTCTGTCAGCTTTAACATCAATTAAATGTCTTACAGCTACTACACAAATGAAAATACAACTGTCTACAGAAAAATATGTTCCTTAGAAAGAAACAGCCTTTGATCTTTGCCCTAAGAAGGCATAAGCATTTAAAATCACTGAGATGTTCACAAGAACGGACGACAAAATCATCACATTAAGTCTAAAACATAAATACAGCAAGAGTCACAGCACATTTAAGAAAAAAAAACAGCACATGTATTGGTTAGTTTCACCAGTTATAAGGGGAAATGATATATATTTCTGCTAACGTCACATCGATACACCTCCTGTAGGTTTCTTCCTGAGATTGGTAAAAGTTCTGATATCTTAGAGCCAGTAACTTTAGGGATGTCTGTGGAACACTTTGGTATCTCTCTGCAAACCGAAGGCCTGACAAAGGTCTACGAGTCGGAGGAACAATTCTACTTGAGAAAAGCACAACTGAAATGAGCAGAAATGAATCCAGACACTGTACAGCAGTACAGAACAGTGCAATCTTATTTGGTGGCAGGTTTAATAGAATTTGTCTTATAGTAATCTTGAAAACTAGAATCTTCCCTGACCAAAACTTTCTTTTGACTACTCTAATAAGCAGAATAACATATCTAAAATCTAAATATCCCTTAAATATAAATAACAATAACTTTTATAATAACGATGACTAAAACATCAAGAACGCATTGCGCTCATCCCGCGAAAACTTACTATACAAAGGTTGTATGCATTTCAGAATCTGTTTAACTAAAATACTATGAAGCACAAGAGAAATAAGATTCATACCATGCAAAAGTAACCACAAAGCTTTGTCTGTTGAGCGTAAACAGTACTTAGGCATTTATGTTTCATAACAAATGTAGAATATGGTTTTATTGCTTTATAGTCACTTGAACTTATCCTGGCATTTTTTTTTCATGAACCAACTACAGTGCATCCTTTTCACACAGAGATGGCCAGATCTCACAGGTTTTTCAACATGTACTATGATACACAGTGAACATCACAAGACCTGTTTCTATTGTTTTTATAGCCTTGATGCCTGAAATGGAAACACATTTCATGAGAAATCTGTCTCCCATTTACTATGATCCAAGTGATGCTTTAGTTAAAAACAGCAGGGTTTTCTTTTCAGACCTCAACATAATAAAGACTTGAAATCCTTTGTAATCCACTGTAATTAAAAGACACATTTTTATATCTGTGTTGGTCAAAAGTACACACACACTAATACGACACACTTGAGACTTTCCTGAGAAATTTGAAATTAAATCAAACCAGGAGTCACGTCACTAAATGTTATCAGTTTGTTTTTAAAAAAGGGGCTGATACATTTTTATTTTTTTTTAGACACAATTACCATCCATGTTGCTCAATTATTCATGCCATACTAACCCTGTAGCATGTTGTCCCATCATTAGGGACAGAAGGACACAGAGAAAAAGGACAAGTCTGCTGCTCCTGTTCTTAGAGCAGCTACACAGACAGTCATACTAACACATACAGGCTTAATGGAGGCTTCTTCCTGAAACCCACCACCAGCATAGTGTAACACAAATAACTGATTGACTGAGGGGACTAAAAGTTAAATACAAATAAAGCATATTTAAATTAAAATGAAAACCAATGCTCAAGAGTACAAATCTATACATTAGGCTACATGGATTCTTAAAGACTGCATTTATAGATTTATCCAAAGGCACTGTTTGCAACAGCAGACTGCTCTTCTTCCTCTCCCTTTTTCCTCACACTAGTGTTCGTACAAGCAGGGAGCGAAACAAGATGGAGAATGTAGAAGAAAAGAGATGAAAACTGAGGCATTTCATGGCTAAAAGAGCTATAAGATTTCAACTGGGTTTCTTTTCATCTTTCAGTTCAACACTAATTTTTGTTTCACTCAAGCCAAGCCTTGCATTAACGGCCACGAAGCGACGCAACAGTAAAGCAAAGTCCAAATATGTGGTTTTAACAGGTGAGAGGCATTTAGAGCTTCCAGCCGCTTCACCAATCATACCTCGTAAAATTAGCAGCGGGAGGTTTAATAAAGATGTTCCACACCACCATGAATGAGCTTCTGTGTTGACAGCTCATACGTTCAATAAAATACAGGCAATCATGCTAGTCTTTCACTTTTATAAAAATTTACAGCTGCCTTTCACTCTGGAGGACACATTGTGGTGCAGAAATCTGATATTGATCGAGCCCGCTATCACCTTGACAGCCTTAAGCAAGTGAAAGCTACAGGTGGATAGAGCGAAGGATGAGCCAAGCGCAGGACAGGCAGTGACATGACTATAGGCCCTGAGGGGAGAGGGAGGTCTGAGGGTGTGATCACAGACAGCAGCGGACAAGAAACAATCTGCTTTCAAAGGCCAAACAAAATACCAGAAGAAAATCAAAGTCCGGGAGAGCTGCTGCTGTTTGAGCTCTCAGTCTAGATGGCGGTACTGAATGACAGACTTGCGGTCTGGTCCGGCCTGTAGCATGCTGTTCAGAGCCTCGCGAACGTCAAGGGTTGCGGCATTGCAGTGGCCGTTGGGTAGGGAAAGAGAGTCTGACTGGGGGAGGAGAAAAGGGGAAGAGAAGTGAGAGGAAGAGTTTGAAAACAGAGAGGAGGATGAGGATGAGTTGGAGAAGAGAGAAGAGGAGGACGATGCCGGGATGAGGGTGGGTGCAGGCAGGAGGCCGGCGGGGACGTGTGAAACCAGGCTGTTTGATGCAGACGAGGTGGAGGACGTGGAGGAAGAGCAGGAAGAGGTAGAGGATGTAGGGCTGGCTTTCTGCGTGGGCATCTGGGGAGACAGGGGCAAGTCAAGAAAATCTAACAAGTCTTGGTGGTTATTGGCCAGCAGGATGTGGTTCTGCTGCTGTGTTGCCTGCAGATGTTGCTGCTGCTGCTGTTGGAGCAAAAGAGGCTGCGGAATGGGTGCAGCGTGCTGGGAATTCGGAGCATTCTGAGAGATCAGGGACTCCAGAGTAAAGTCATCTCCGAATGCTGCAGAGTGTCTCATTAGACTGTCCAGGTTCAGTCTGCCCTCTGTGGTGTCTGGGGAGGGGGATGGCGAACTCACAGTCAGGTCCAAGATCTCATCCAGAGGATTCTTGGACGACATGTTGGGAGACTGTGTGGGCTGATGGGGTGGAAGAGACTGGTTCTTCAGCTGTGGAAAAGAGGATAAAAAGGACTGGGGATAAAACGGTGACAAATTGGAGGCGAGGCTAACTATGTTGGGCAGAGGGCCTTGGTTGGTGTTGGAGGTGTTGGTGGAATTATTTGGCCAGCTGTTATGGGTCCTTTGCTGGGTTTGGTTGTGATTTCTTTGTAAGGACAACATGGTTAAGTTCTGGGAGGGCTGCTGTAAAGTGGACTGGTTTTGGGTTTGCAGTCTCTGCAGCTGAGAGATGCTCCCAGTCTGGGTCCTTTGCAGAGCATTTTGGTTCAGTTTCTGTTTGAGGATCTGACTGTGGACCAGAGACTGAGCCAGGGACTGGTTGAGCATTGGTTTCTGGCTGAACAGATTTGCCAGGAGGTGTTTGTTCTCCTGCTCCATTTTACGCATGCGCTCCTCGGCCAATCGCTGCTCCAAAGCCTGCTGCTCCCTCTCCTTCCGTCTCCTTTTCACCTCCTCATCCATTTGTAACAGCTCCTCTCGCACACGTGCCACACAGTTTTCTGGGATCTTGATACCTGGAAGAAATGAGGAGGAGAGTCATGTAAATACTATAATGAATACTATTAACAGTTTTCAAAACATCCAAAACCAGATCTTTAAACAATGACGATTTCTTTGAAAGATGATATCTCATCACATATATTAACAACAACAGAGAACAGTTTATAAAGATACATCTACAGTGTATTTTTATTTGATATCTTTGTAAAATCTGCAGAAACTAAAGCAGAGAAAGTAAAACAGACTTTTTTAATGTGAGTCAAGCTGAAATTTGTGTGTGTGTGTGTGTGTGTGTGCTGTGGTACTGACCGACTTGCTTGTTATGCTGCTTCGTTTTAAGGCGGACGATCTGCAGGATGCTGGAGCTGGTGATGTCAGAAACCACATCGGACACACGCTTCCACACACGCAACAGAGCACCACACAGCATGTGGTACTGACGGAGGCGCATGCCCTGCAGACACTCCTGGCCTTCCTCAATTTTCTTACACTTGCCATTCCTAGGGAAAGGACAGAAGAGAAAAAGACAGATATTTCATGTACACAGACACAAAAACAAACAACAAATATCAAATCAGGGAAACTGCATGGCAGGTTGAGGCCAACCTGAGAGACTGCTCCATCCCAGCATTTTAAACTAAGTTCACTGGTGATGAAGACATTTCAGAGATTTTGTTTGGATTTGCAGGTTACTTCTTCATGAATAGTTCTCAGGTGATCCCTGGAAATGATCTTAAAACCACCCGGACAGAAACCTAATAATGAGTACCAGCCAGATTAGGAGCATTGAGCCCATTAATCCTAAGGGACATTGTGGATTCCTAATTACCAGTTGGCATGGCTGCACTTCTTGAATGAGAAGGTGAACTGATTCTCCCAGCTGTCCCTGGCTTCCTCTGGAGTCACCTGGAAAAGGAAGTGAATCAATAAGAGTTCATCGTATCCAACACCATCACACAGTTTTCAACAAACACCTTTAAAAAACAAAGAAACGATAGCTTTCAACTAAAAGTGAAATCCTTGTTTTCTCTCATTTGTAATGCTACATTGAGTCAAAGGAAGAAGATTATATTCAATGGTCTTACTGATGACCCTGTTTCTTTATGCAGGAAAGAGAAACTTCATCCTTAAAATGATCACATTTTTCGTAATGAGGTTTGGAGTTTGTGAAAGACTGCCACGTTCTTCTATTCCATAATGCCTTGAACATAACTTGGTTCAGTACTCCACCATGGCCACAAGGGAGCATCAGACACCACATAAACTCAGCAATAACAAGAAAAAGGACCAAGTCTAAGTCCTGAAAAATGTCCTGCTGTGTTTTTATCTTTAATCAAAGTTTCCCCATAATTAATAAATGATTTAATATATATTCAACCTCCTCCATCTAAAAGAAAATATACTAAGACAATGTTTTTGCGACAATATATGCAAGCTCAAAGATGTCCTTTTATGTAAACGTACGTATTGAGATAAAGTGACAAATGTGCGGACGGATTATAACAGACACAACTATTAACCTAGATGATTAATCAACAGTCAATCGAGCATCTTACCTTGCGGTAACGTTGCTGCAGGTTGTCCAGGTTCTCAGGGTGGGCCTGCTTGCCGATGTTTGGCTTGTAGACAATGAAGTTCTTGCCTCTTCCTTGTTCAGCTAGCAGCACACATGGGTGGTTACCACGCAGCTGTGGAGAGGCCACATAAAGAGTGAATTATTTGCACAGTCTATGATAAAAATCATGTTTTCAGTGGACATCTGTTGTGTCATCACATTGAAGTGAGGTCCATATTAAATAAATACTGCACATGCAGTGGTCTTACAGTAGACCTTGGGTTTATTTTGCTTATGACTTCACCTTCTGGGACAGGTAGAAACCCTCCTCAGGATCGCTGAGCTTCAGTGACCTGTTGTAGGCCTCATCCCAGGGCATACCTCTATCCACACTGATCTGCATGGACAAAAAGGATCAGAGATTGAAGCATGTGCTCTCAAAGTCGAGAAGGTGAGACAGACTCTTTCATACAAACCCAAATGTAATACAAAATATATTCAAAAGTACACTGTTGGACAGATAATACAGTAAAAAATAAAACTCATCTTCTACCATAGTTGTTCATGCACCCGACACCATCTATACTATTTGGTCAAAGCTGTGCACCATTCTGCCTGGTTGCTAGTCTACAAAAATGAGAGTTAGCCTGCAGCTGACAGGTAAAAGCAGAAGATACCAGTAATTATCCCATCTCTAGTGTCTGTATATCCTCCTCAGCCCTGGGCTAGGCCTGCATGATCACAGTCTTTCTGCTGGCAAAGTGACATCAATCAAAACACCAACAGTGCAGAGGCAGCTAGGTACTTCTCACAGGCTATGTGAAACTAATTTCATATTTGTACCAGGTCTGTTTGCAGACAGAACCTCTGCACAGTACAAACCATGTTAATAAATTCCTAATGAGTTTGTAGTCAGTATTTGCTGCCTCATCTGTGACGACTGCCTGCACGAAGCCACAAAATAGTAAGCAGAAGACTTGTTTTGGGCATCATGTATATTCATAGAATCACATCTGGTGTGTAATGCTTTGCATGCACAAGAACACAATGTTCATTATTCGGCATTCAGTACAAAGGTTACATCCCTAGGTGACGCATGATGCCTCAAGATCAGTGTAGGCCTGTAAATGTGCCTGTGTTCATCTGGTGGTTGCTAAATCCTACAAACAGGCCAACAATATAATCGGCACTTTGCTGTGTTATAACATTCTAATTTTGGCTCCTTTACAGCCAGGGCTGGACATTGCAGGCTAACTCACGATATAACACAATGAAGGGCTTTTGCTCACAGTAAGGATCTTAACATCTAAGAATACACCTGAGCTGAAGTTGCGTGTATGTGGTGCCTACCTTGTAGAGAACAACCTGTCCATCCTGGGGGTTTCCAACTGTCATGAAAGTTTCCTGCTTCTCCTCATAGATCTCATCGTTACCTGGAGCAAGGTCTGTCAGAAACACAGAAGAATAAGAGTTGAAAATCAATACTCATGCTAGAACATTAGGAACCATCTTTCTTTTTATACCAATCCCTGAGAGGCAAGTGAAAATCCTTTTCTAGATATGATGACAGACAAATGAAGAGAGCAAAAGTAATGTAACTTTCATTGTTATATAGTGTTATATGTTTCTGAAAAGTTTATGGATATATTTCAGAAAGTAACCTTGTTTTTTGACTTTCAATTGTTGGGATTGTGGATTACGTGTACATTTTTGATCACAAACTCTGCATTTATGTAAAACAGCTAAAACCATGTTGTGTTTTCAGTAACAGCTGACCTCCTTACCTAGTATTCCCATGTCATATTTGCCCTCCTTCTTATCTTTCTCAATTAGGTAGTCAAAGTTGTCAGTGAAGTACTGGAAGAGAGAGTTCTGCTTGTGGACCTCCAGGCCCAGGATGCGATTTAAGAACTTAGTGATGCTGCAGTCTACAATAAAGACAACAACACAGAACACTTAATGCGGCTGATTGTGTGTTAGATTGTGACATAGTAGTAGCACACTGGTATAAAATAAGCCTGTATGCCTCTTAGGTACTGTACCTTTCTCAGTACTGATGCCAAAGCGAGGCTCCTTACAAAAGATGCCAACATCCATCATTCCAAGCTTCATGTCTGAAATACAGAAGCATTTAGTTGTTTTACTGATCAATCAAAGTCAGCTGCTGGTGAAGATGGTCTGTTTACACACAAAGCTCAAACATACCTCTGAAGAACATGGCATCACCCCCCGGGTAGTCTTTGGGAGGGGGGACCTTGTTCTCTATGTGGCCAAGGATTGCTTTGGTGATTTTATCTAGAGCCTTGGTACCATACTGTAAGACAAGAGACATTTCACTTAAAAGGCTCATTTAGCAACTTAGCAACACAAATGATCAGTGAACAAAAGAGATCATGTCTACTGCAGAAAGTGAGAGATTAAAAAGAAGCACGTTTTGACACTTAACATTTTCTTAGATTTGCCTACCTTATTCTCAAAATTGTACTTGCTCAGGTCTCTGGATTCTGTGGCTCTCCTGTCTCCATGAGTTAACGCACCCTGCACAGTGGATTAGTAAAAATATTATGATCAGTGTAATCGGTGTAGCTTCACAGCCTCAAGAGCGTCATCGCTCCAACACAGACCGACACAATGATGTGGGATGAATCTACATTTGCTGTCAACCACCATTACACAACATTATTGTCCAACCTGACTAGGCTGCTCAGCCTTGGTATCAGAAGGTGAACATGAATTAAATAATAACTACAATGTGTAGATATCATATAATTATAGGATTACCACAACCTTAACATTCGTAACAGCATGGACGTCCAGCCACTGACACTCAAAATGTCTGCTCTTTTAAATATGACAAAGTATATAACAAGACTGAGATATGTTAGGCATGTTGAATCTTCACTGCAAAAACCGGAGGTGCCACATTTAATTCACGAAAACACATATATGGGCCTGATGTAATTCTGTGGTTTACCAGTGATGAGTTTAGAACCACAGTGCTGTTAAAAAAGCCCTGTCAAATAGCCGGTGGCAGCAGTCTAATGAGAAGGCAAACGCTTTCAGCTGCAGGTAAATTTACACAGCACCAATAGCAGCATGTTAAAGGTTCATTACACACACCACAGAGCGACTACACAAGAATGGTCACTGACAGAGTATCACAAGGAAAGAGACAGGACTGAGGTGTGGAGCTAAACGTTTTCTGCTCAATGGAGTCATTTTGAGCCTCAGCTTCAAGCAACATTTTGCCAATGTGCAGATAAAACTGGCATTAAATGATGTTTTTTTTAATCCACACTTGTCCTGCAGCTGTTCTCCAAGATTCCAGCATGCATTTGATGTTTTTCTACACTTATACAAATGAACTCTGACTGAGGTGAAGGAACACTTTTAAGCAGCAGAGTCAACAGAACAGCCGTCGTGTCGCCAGCTGCTGGATCTGCCCACGCCGATTCCGAAACAAAGGCATGTCTTAGCCGAAAATGACTTTACTGCTGATCTGGAGACAGCCAGCTGAGTTGAGAAGCCGGCTAAAATGGAGTGACTGTGTTTGTGTGCTGGCAAACACAAGAATGACATTGTTGCCCCTTTTCCCGAAAGAACTGTCATGCTTCGTCATTGTGGAAATAAATGTCTGCTAGTGCTGAAATAAACGGATGATGAAGGAAAATAAACATTAACTTTAAAATTATCCCGACACGCCACTTTTTTCTGCTTATTCAATTTTCCGTTACTGAACTGGAGAAGGGAAAGACCCAGAATCTCTTGAGGTTTGCGGTGGCGAGTTGATGTAACTTCAATAAAGGAGACTCTTTAGAGAGCTTTTACAGTTGGGAATATCCCAGAAAACAGGAAGGACAGAGGGTGAAGGCAGGGTGAGGAAGTGAATGGTACAGTCAATGGCGACCCAGAATACAATAATAAATAAAAACTAAACACAGATTCTGATCCGTTTACATTGGAACAATTATTCTGACACTCAACGAGACAACAAGGATCATTTTCCCATGAAAACTCAAATAAGAAAAAAACCACCCACTGCAACATGCATACTCACACCAACACATCCATAAGGCCACTTATGAGGTTACTTACCAGGCTCTCTAGTCTTTTAGCCACAATGGAGGCAAAACGTCTCTCCCCAGCCAACTCTGAGATGAGGAAGATGTACTCTGGGGCTGTCACCTGATTGGATCGATGGGTGCGACCTGGAAAGACAAACAAGATATAATGATAAGACGGAGTTTATGAAACTAAAACAGCAAGAGAGACGAGGACTACACCCTGAATGTATTACAGAGAACAGGTTTAAAAATCACACAGTAGTAGAAGTAGTATACGTTGATGATGTCTTGTGACATACATCTCTACACATCTCTTCACTAACAACTCAAACAACGGTCTTTACTGTATGTATTCGTACAATGTGTGTGTTTGTATGAGTGAACATTCATCTGACAAACAAGAATTAAGCTTTGAGTTTCACACCAAACAAGAGGGACTCTAATGGAAAGAATTTGTCTATTTATCTGTGATGGTGTGTGTGTGTGTGAGCTGCATCATACAAAAATAATCGATGGACTGAGGATATTCTAAATACAGTATGTAAATAAAAAATATACAAGGGAATACCCCAAGAAACAGAAAGGACAGAGGATGAGTCATACTCACATAAACTCATACTCATAAATATGACTTATTCACCCCCATCTTTCAACCTGATGTTGATTCATTTAGTGCAGCAGGAAAAAGCTCATATCTCATTTATACAAAACTGCAACTATGACTGACATTTGGGTCTGAAATCCAAAAATAAACTTATGATTGGGGAAAATTAGACTGACTTAAATGTAACACCAATAACAATAGCAACTTTAAATTAGCCTGAAAGACCCAAGATATTATCTTCATACAGTATCCACAACCCTGCATGATAAACATGCTGCATGAGATGCTCTTCATTTATAACGCAGCTGCTTTTAAAGAGAAAGAAGAAGCTTCATTCTCAAGCCCTCACTTCCCGTTAACATTGAACGGTTCATTGTAACACTATACTGTATGTCCTGACTCACCAAATTGTTGAATGGCTCTGTCTGCGCTCCAAGGCAGCTCCAGCGTCATGTGGACTCTGCGTCTCTGGTTTTTCACTCGCTTATCTGCTTGCAGGGAAATACCAGAGCTGGCTGCCTCTGAGATGATGGCCACCAACTGGAAAGTAAGGATTTTTGGATTATCTTTATGCATATTTATGTATATTTATCTTTATCTATCTTTAAGATATAGCTGTTTTTTTTTATGTACACAAAATTTTATATACGGGACATGTCAGTGTTAGTAGTAGTTTCTTTGAAGATCAATCTATAATGTTTTAAGGGGCATTCATAGTGTGTTATAGTGAATTCATATTGCTTTAAGACCACACTCAAACACATATAATGCTTTCTTATAAACTACATCAACAATTGATATCAAAAAACATTATAAATAAGACTTACAGTTCCTGTCAAAAGTTTGGACACACTTTGTAATTCAAGTGAACGTGAAGGTCTGTCCTAACTTGTACTACAGGTTAAAGTGTCTTTGAGTTATGGGCATCGATGGTTTGTTCGATCATAATCACCTCTTATGCACCATAGATTCTTTTAAATCCTTAAAATGCAAAATACACTCGCCACTTACAACAAAACGTTTCGATGACGCACGCATACTTCAGTGTAGTTAGCATATACAGTGATTAGTCATAGTAGTACAGTTGACAGTTGAGGAGTGTATAGGTGAGTTTAGGTAGTCATCCATAAGACACTTACACTTATAATTCATTATTAGTCACATCTGTAATGTTTTATGACTGTATATGTATAGTGCATAAGAAACGATAATGCGTTTTTAAATGTTGTTATAAAGCATTATGAATACATTATATAGTATGTATGCACTATGTATGATCTTCATAGAAATTGTTGCCCATGTTTCTATTTGCTTGTTGTATCTGACCTTCTCTCCACTCATGAAGCGATCTTTCTCCTTGATGTTAATGTGGTCGATGGTAAGACCCTGCTCAGCCCGTGACTCATAACGGACGTTGCCCTCAGGACGCCGCACCACACGACCCTTACGACCAGTCATCTGCAGAAAAAGTATTTATCACACTGTCACTTCATACGTGTGGAGAGAACTTCTGCTTAAAATGAAATGACTGCTTACTTTCCCACTTCTGTTTTAGCACAGATTTAAATGGTGACAAGTGAAGAAGATGTGAATCCCAGCAGAACGGTTTATTTTTATTAGATACCCGAGTTTCTTGCTGAGCGTCTAAGGCTCGTACCTCTGAGACTTTATCTGGTCCTCCAAACTTATCGATGAGTTCATCCAAGGTATTGAGAGGTAGTTCTTTTCCCAGTATGGATATTTTGTTAAGGAGGCCCTGCTTCATCTCCTCTATCCTGGCTGTGAATAAGAAACAGAGATGTTAACCATGTAACCCAAACAGGAAGACCTCACAAAAATGACGGATTTGGGCTCCACCATGTTGTGACGTAGGGACATGTTTACTAGTTATTTGTACATAACTTTTGAACTAATATTGCTAAACTCTAAATAAGGTGTTTAGGGATAGGTCTCAATGAGCTCTAAAACATCAAGATATCAGACTTCTAGGTAAATTTTTCTCCACATGGAAATGAGCAAGAACCTCAGTATGACATAGGTACAGAAAACATGTATATATTAAATGTTTTATTTATTTATTTTTTACTTTTATCAAATAGCTGGAAAGTGCTATTCCTGAAATGGTAGAAATTTGCAATTCTTTGTTAAGAATTGTGGAAATGTATATTTTCTTAATCAAATGAGACATTGTGATATTTCAGTATTTTCATAGCAAAGTAGGAGGAGTTATGAGGAAAGGTAGTGTAACGTATGGACCAGTGACAAGGACAAGCATGTAGTACACTTTAGCAGTTTATTTACAACTTTATACAAAATCTACATAGGTTATTTGCAAATATTTACATGTTGATAGAGTAATAACACTCTTAATTGATATCATTTGATTATAAATGTCTATATTGGTTATGTTTATCCCCTGTATTTATTTGTGTGCACGGAGCAGTGTGGTGACCACAATGTCGCAAAGTATCACAAGAAATCAAAACTTTTTAAAATTCATAAAAACTATCAGGTTCTGGAGGCTAGAAGTTAGGTAAAAATAGTAAAACCTGAGTGTTGTCCACAAATCAATTTGTACCCAACATGTAATGCTCTAGAACTCTGAAAATGAAAGGATATATAAAAATCAAAACAGATCCTAAAAATAAAAGCAATTTTCTATATGAAAATAATGAAATAACATGGATTTGCACAAAAAACAAACAAAAAAAAGGCCTTGAAGCGAACATTGGTTTGGTGGGGCCCATAGGTCTTTGAAGTCTAAAACATCTAAGTTACTCACACATCACTCCTACTGACAACACACCAAAGAAAAGATGCATGTCCTTACCCGTCTGGCAGCTAGTGTGGTTCACAAAGATGACATCATCATTGTCTAGAAGGGAGTCTGGCGAGGAGTTGGAGTCTGTGTCAATGCCATCGGAGTCACTGCTGCTGTCATCGCTGATGTTGATCACTCCGCCACTGTCCACAGTGTGCTTGGGTACCTTGGGCTGGCGACCTCTTGGCTTCCCTGATTGGAAGCCACAACATTATAATTGAGAATGAGAAACAAGTCCAAAGTACACCTCAAAATGCCTTTTTTGTAAACATTCAATGAGAGCCAATGAGATTGCAAGAGAGAGGGTGTTAGCAAGGCTGCCACATGGTACGCAAACAGCCAAACGCACACAAATAGGAGAAAACATTAAACACACCGAAGACTGTTAAATTAGACTTCAGGGCAAATGCCTGACAAGTCAACTGAGCCTGGGCTACATACAATAAGAGTGAGGAACATATGAGAACTTTTCTTAAACCATTTAGGAGTGCTGACATCCTCTTCACTTACGTTTTCTCTTATTCCCTGGTGCCTTCTCCCTTCTTTGTTTCTCTGACGGGAAGTGTTTGGTTACAAGCGACTGGAATACTCCCCTGAAGGAAGGAGGAAGAGGAGGAACAGAAAAAAAAACACTTTTACTCTGACTACAAAGGTATCAGGACAACACAAGGCATTTGTTGCGGTTAGACACAGTATACTCCTGATTTGGCCTTATTATAGGTGTGAAGTGTTGACAGGAAGCCGATTATATTGTTTGTGATCTAATATACTCAGACATTCAGTCTGCTACGAGAGGTTTAGGGTCAAACAAGATCTAATTAGATACTTGCTAATAATGGAAGAAAATGTATGGTTTAAACTGCATGGCCTAAATACATAGCTGTTTACAGACTGTACGTCATAAGTTCTCCTCAAGATTGGATCATTGGATCATTTGTCAGTTTAATGAAACAACAAGATTAAATACAAGACATCTACAGAGTGCAATGGCTTCCAACAAACATGATAAACCTTTGAAACAGGGTTAAATGTATCAGAAAGTATCAGGAGGGACAATGCTAGACATTCCTGAAAAACTGTGGGAAAGCATTTAGCTTTTCAGACAGTCAAACTAGCAGCATGTTCCTTTTCACTCACTCTGCGGCAGAAACAAATCTGTCAAGTTGCCCGTCGTTCTCATCCAGGACTTCTCTGGTGCGGGACTCACCAGTAGACTGCAGCCCGATAACAATGCACTGTGGTGGAGAGAAACAAATACACGTTAACAACAGAACAAGTCTACTGCATTCTGAACTATACTATATACCATGATGGCACATATCATAACATCCCTGTGGAATTAAACAACTAAAATGCACTCACTACAACCTATGAAATGAGAGTGATGTCTCATTGTGCTCTGCACAACAGATGTATGGCAAAGTGACAAAGAAGCTGAATTTAATTGAATGAAAAGGGAAATGCAGAAAATTATTGGCAAGCCGTGCTTCAAAACAGCTTTAATTTTCTAGGAAAAACTATTTTGTTCATGTGTCCTTCAGCACTTCTCCAATGATGCAACATGTATGGAATTTCAGTTCCCACTTCTTCTGGGTCATTTATAGTCTTCTAGTTTACACGTACCATATAGCTACATGTTCAACACTGACCTTTCCAGCCTCCAGCTCTTTTTTGGCCAGCTCCACCAGGCAGCGGACCTTGGCAGCGATACAGAGGTATTTGAAGAAGCGCTGGTGAGAGGACCAGAACTGTCCCCAAAGCGACTTCCTGCTGACCAGGCCCAGCTCATCAGCTGCACGCATGAACACCTGCAAAGCCTCTGCCCACTGGACACACACATTCCAGATGTTTCTAGTCACTTTAAAGTACAGTGTTTTCTTTCATCTCACACACAGGTCAATACACACAAATGTAACGGCCACCCTAATCTCCATCTGTGAGAGGCATGACGCTCACCAGTTTGGCAGCTTTGTTATAGACCAGTTTGAAGTCGCTGTCCAGTCCGATCTCTTCAATGCGGAAAGACACCCCTGAGAAGCTGAGCTGCCTGGCGATGTACATCCCACTCACTTTCATGTCCATGGCAACAATCTCCATGGCGCCAACACCTCTGTATACAAATGGCATATAAATCATTCAACATAATTCAATCATGGGCAAACCAGACATTACCACAAACTGATTGTAAGGCATTTTCCAGTAAGCACAGCAATTTCAGGACATGTGTCCAGATGATCGAGAGTCTCTCTGAAAACACGATGCTTTGAGTGAAATTCTGGAAGAAGTCACCCATACAGACCTCTTCTCGATGGCGTGCAGGAAGTCATCGAAAGTTCTGAAGGGTGTGCCCTCACCCCAGATTCCCAGGCGGCTCATGTAGATCATGTTCTTTGGCTCAGAGGCACCTGGGGCAGAAATGGCAAAAATACATATTTTTAAATCATTGGTTGTTTTGAATTACTAGCATGAGTGTATT
Organism: Chaunax sp. Z400; assembly: GCA_037577475.1. Classification (NCBI taxonomy): domain Eukaryota; kingdom Metazoa; phylum Chordata; class Actinopteri; order Lophiiformes; family Chaunacidae; genus Chaunax; species Chaunax sp. Z400. The sequence continues at coordinate 10,840,806 of CM075188.1, forward strand.
TGTTTTTGTTTTTTTGTGTGTGTCAGCCTACCTGTGGCACTGGCATACACCACTCTCGCCCGTGGCAGCTTGTTTTGCAGGTCAAGTACTGCCTTGCCCATCTTTGTAGATGTGGCATTCTTGGCTTTGTGGCATTCATCAAAAATGATCTGTGATGGGGGAAAAGTCAAGGGAAAACATCGCAAGAAGCGAATGTCCATTTCGTTTGACAACTGTTATCTGTGAGGTTGTTGAAATGAAAGGATACAACTCCATCAAAGTCAGGCTTGCACCAATCTAGAATCTGTTTAATTCTTGTTCTGTGCTGCCCTCCTGCCTGGCTCTCTCCAATCAGTGCAGAGTAAGTTGCAAACAGGACTCCTTCTGAGGTAGCTGTGTCTCCATACTTAATCTATGAACACATATCAAACATTCAAAAAAAGAAAGTACCGTTGATGAGATGTATGCATACATCTACAGAGAAACGCAGTCACCAAATACAGCTTGTTTTATTTTCTGCTCAGATCTAACAAACAGCTCCATGAATAAAAGTTATTTTTTCAGCTTGTCACACTGATTACCCCTGGACTCACCTTGTTTAAGGCATGCACAGGAATATTGGGTGCATCTATGTCTTTGAGATCTCTCTCTGCATCAAATTTCAGGTCATTGGATATGCTGAACCTGAGGGCAGGAAAGGCAGTAATTCAGCCAGTTTTTTGTACGCACTAGCTCCTACATGCTCTATATATCTTGGCTTACACTGGATATAAAACACAGTCATATAAATCAGTAACTAAAACCCAAATTAAACTGTTGTTTAGCTTTAAATCTGGCTCTACGATCTGTCCATATGGAAGAGCAGGGTAGTAAATCTCTCTTACCATAGTGCTTTCTTCCTTCCCTTAAGGTAGTTCTCCAGGATGATTCCTGCCACAGTGCGTCCCTTTCCGACCCCTGCCCCATCTCCGATCAGGAAGCCTGCCCTCTGGTTATTCTGAAGGATAACCTCGTGTTGCTAAGGGCACACACAGAGCAAATGCACTGATGAGGATGCCTGCATAATCAACACGTTTATTGATCCAAAATGAATAAGTGTTTCATGTACTGTGTGTACGTGTGTGTGTACCTGGCAGGCGTAGATGATGGCCTCTAACTGCAGAGCAGACAGCAGGCCACAGTTAATAATTGGCTCAGGGATAGACAGAGTGTATGTGATGTCAGGAGGAGGGACACTGGAGAGTGTGTTGGTCTCCACCACTATGTCAGGATGAGAGATTCCTATAGTGGCTGAGGAGAGAAAAAAAAGTAACAAAATTTGACCAACATGTTAAAAGCAAACTACATTAAATTCATGACGGAAATGTGGGAGTGAGGGTGAATTATTAGTAATTGAATGTTGACATTCAGTCTAGTGACCTACATTTGGAAGGTTTGTACTCCGCATATGTGTCTACATGACCCAGTTCCTCTGTCTCCTCTTCCTCAGCATCGGCATCTTCCTCCTCTGGTGGCGGCTGGGTTCTCTGAACCTGGGAACAGCACAGAGAATTCACTATTAGAATTCACAATAATAATATCCACATTTGAGAATCATTTCAGGTTAACTGAAGGCAGGTTAGGAAAGAGACTGGAGCTGAAAGTCAGAGGAAGGTGAGCAGTTAGTAAAAGGTTAGCAGAGGACAACTAGAGCTCCTCATTAAGGAAAGTTCTCCAGTGCAACAGTAACAAATGAAACTGAAAGGGTCATAAAACCAGCTGAAGTAGAATGAATGAATGAATGAATGAAGCCTTGAAAAATGTTGACAAAGGAGTGCTTTACATATTCAGGCAACATCAGATTAATGTTATGAGAATCTGGAGATGCCTAAGGTCCCATTTTGACAGGTCAACATTACACTGACTCTTCTGTGTAACACATTAAAAAAGACAATGCTATGCGCTTGTGCAGAATGGCCACATGCAATACTTGCACAGGCAATACTTTCATCGTCTGTCGTAAAACAGACTTTCAAAAGGATGCATAAGCAATTTCACTCATCGCGTACTACTACCTTCATGCAATGTACTGTCAAAATGTGGCCCTCAAGTCTTAGATTAATCAAAGATTTGTCTTGTATTGAAAATACACAAGGCAACAGATCCATTTAGCTGACGTCACATTTCTGGGCCACCATTACCACACCACAAGGTTAGTAGTTGGCAATACTGATCCATACGAGGTCGAGAAAAGAGAGGGGTCTGAGGACATAAGCTAATGGGCCTAAATCACATATAATGACATCATTGATTACTTTACTTTATTAAGCAAAGTGCTTACAAATGGGAAGATTTTCGGGCTATTAAGAATTTGACAGCGAACAATCAGTTTGTGTCCAGCTGGGTGAAGGACGTTGGATGTATCCAGAGAGATTATCTGTGTCTTATGGCTGTGACATTAAGAAAGAAAACTTATGATTTTTCTCCAGAAATTTAATCCACATTCATTTTAAGGGGAGTAACCTGTGCTAGATATATTGTATATTTTTACGTCATATCCTCCTTTTAAAAACTAGGCACTGAATGTCTAGATTTGCATACTGCAGAACTGAAATCTGTCCACTTTCTATGTTTCATTAGATAAAGAATCAATTATTGTAACAATAAACAAATGCCTGTTATGAAATGATCCAAACAAATGCAAGTATGTTTGGACGATGTTCAGCAATCCTCCAATCACGCCGTGTCTCAGATGACTCCTTTGTTTCGTCTCCGTGATCAGTAATCACTGAGGGTAAAACATAATAAGACTTCTTGTCCGTATTTGATGGGTTTGTACAACCAAACACAGCACAAGAGTTAACCATTGCTAAAAGTTAGCAATAATCACTCTGGGATCAGTGTCCATTGTATTCTTTTGTAAATACTTGGATTTGAAATCACTTGTGAGTACAGTTTTCACTACAGGCACTGCTTTGTTTACATTTGTCCTCGTAGTTACCTCTAAGATGATGGTGGTTGCATATGCCCCTAATTTGTGACATCACGCTAAATGGGTTTATAAGAGCTGCACATTACCATTAACACTGTAGCATAATGTACATACTGTATGTGTGCATTGGTGAGAAATGCTAATAATTAGGCTCATCTTGAAAGAGAGCTTGGTTTCATTTGGACATCAGATGGTAGAGGCTGGTATGGCTACCTGAAATCCTCCTAAAGGTGGTGTGCTGATAATAGCAGTTATATCATCCAAGCTGGCCAAGCCTTGAAACCTGCCGGTGCCATTCAGCTGTCAACAAAACATAAAATGAAGAAATAGAAACACAAATAAAAACAGTGACAAATGCATAAGAAAAGAGCAACATAAAACATGAGTAATCACTGTATGTATGTGGTGTCTGTATATACTGTACATGAGCATGAGAGTGTGTGGGCATTGGAGATTGATGTCTGATGGAACAACACGCCACAAAATGTAATTTGTTGTCTGGTGGTGAAAAGCCAGCAATAACAACAAAAGGCAGATAAAGTTGTGTGTGTCTGGGAAACATAATGCATGAAATGAGGGCAGAATGAAAAGGAAAATATAAAAGGCTTTCAGAAGGCAGGAGAAATAAATGTACTCAGATTCATATCAAAAAAGATATCATTGGACCAGACTAATTCAAAGAGGACTCAACAGCACCGTGAGCAGGCATAGACGAAGTTTCAGTAGGGACAGGACATCAAAAACATAGATGAATATTAATTACAGTCCTATCTCTGTAGCTTATCCTGAGAACGTGTGTGTGAGGCCTTGCTACTGACCTCTAGCTGGCTCTGTGCTGGTGTGGTGGTGGTACTAGTGTTGACGTCCCAGAGGGTGGGCACTGTGTCCAAGTTGTCTGTGCTGATGAAGGACTGGGTATCAGCATACTCCGACAGCGAGTCAGCCGGAGAGGAGAACAGGGAGTTTGTGGAGAGGTCATCGATGCAGGACAGGTCCTGAAACAGAAAAAGAGAGGACGTGTTAGGTACAACCAATGAAACAGGTCAAAATATATATCGACGATCTTCAGCTTGAATATTGTTCAAAAATATTGTGAAAGTGTATATTCCCGAATGGAAACCAGTGTATACAAAGACTCCCAGTCAGCCTTTACAAATACACCCCATCAACTTAAATGAAACATAAAGTAGTACTATAAATCCTAATTATATAGCCTATATATATCAAAATATATATATCAAAAAGAACACACAGTTTGAGCAGCAGAGGAATAAGTGTATACCTATGAAATAAAGAAAGTGTTCAAAAGGTATGGATGGGAGTGAACAAGATAAGATAAGATATTCCTTTATTAGTCCCACAACGGGGAAATTTTCAGATACAGACACACAAAGTGGCACATTCTGGATTTCAGCCAATGACGCGCTCTTTTGGGCGTAACACAAGTAGCTTGAACAAAATTCCATCACACACAGATGTGAGAGCTAGCATGAAAAATAGAAAGTGAGGAGAAGGCCTAATGGGAGTGTTTGTGACTGTGTGTATCATTTCAGCCATGGCTGCCTTCCAGTCGCCCCTCTATTCATATCCTTTGCAAGTCATGAGCATGCCATGCTCTTTAACTAGCTTCTCACAGGCACAAACATGGATGCGGTGAGATAGGGACTGAGTGATGATGAGGGGGAGAGAACATGGTAAACAATGACGAGCTGAACAGAGGAGAAGCAGTTTTAGAAATGTGGGTAAAGATCTCTTCTTTTCATGGTGTGTAGTCCTCAGTGTGTGTGATCGCATGCCTGTATATTTATTCTCTTTGGACCATGAGTGGAAGTTCCCACACCCCCAACTTTCAAGATTGTTTTTACACGGAGGGTTTGAAGGATGAAACAAAGATTCAATGTATTTGTTTGTGGGGTTTAGATGTGTTGGTAGCCAGGCCAAGTCAATCTTATTTATATAGACCAAAACCAGCGATAGCCATCGGGATTAAATAACGATACGTGGGGTCACTGTCACATGTCAGGGGGATAATTAGTATAAAATTCTAAATATCAAACTACGGAACATGGTTGAGATGTGTGTAAAGTTTGTTGAAGCTAGAATGTATAGCTTGCTATATATGCTGGGGACAATTTTGTTTTTACAGCCATACAGATGGATGGATATACATACTGAAGACAATATCTCCCCATCGTTTTATGTTGGGGGGGATCAAAATCACAATGCCTCAGGTGACAGGCTAGTCCATTCCTGTCATTATGCTAAGCTAAGTTAGCCAGTTAGGTTATAGTAGCTTCGTTTTTAATGTGTTTTTCACTAAATCTCGAACCGTTCCTTTCATATCTGACTGTCTGTGCTGTGACCACATTCAAGCAAAGCAAAAACCCATGCATTTAGTATACAAATCACTGTAACTGCACCACTCAAATATGTTCACAAGGTTTCATTGCAGCACTTTTAACAGCTGAAAATATTGTACAGAAAGACAGGATGTGAGCAGTGGGGCTGAAGCACAATATTCTGACTGAAGGTTACTTTTATACAAAGGATTAAATGCTGTGAGAATCCAAAGTAAAAACTATCCAGAAAGTGAGATAAGTGATTAGTTTGAATGCTGGCTCAGTATCAACAACATGCTGCTTCTGACTGATGCTTTGAAGCTGTGCTGATTCGGTCGTGGCTAACTGTTAGCCATTGCTCACAGTTCAGCTGAAAACGTTTCACAGGCGTGAGAGGACAAGACATGGAGCTCTTAGTGCAAACATGACTACATCATGTGGGAATGGGGCCTAGAGAGGGAGGTAAGCAGCAGGGAGACACAGATACATGAGTATATTTTTGTCATCTGGCATTAGAGAAACAACTCACTGACCAAAACACAGGAATGTTGCTGAATTGGACAGAGTGCTTTTTCAAGAGTAGAACACTCGGCTTATCTGGGAGCTCTAAGATTATGGCTCTCTCTCTTTATCGCTCTTACTCTGCTTTTCTCTTACATTTTCTCTTTGTGTGTGTGTCTGTGTGTGTGTGTCTGTGTGTGTGTGTGTGTGTGTGTGTGTGTGTGTGCTTCTTGAGGGCAAGATCAGGCATGAGCTCTGAAAGCATGCTCTCGTTAAGTTGGTCAGCCCTGCAGACTGTCTAGAAGAGGGGACATCAACTACATTCGTTCAAAGGCACAACTTTATTTAGCTTAATTAGTGGATCATTATTTAATCTTTTCATGTTCTTACAAAATCAATGTTACTTTTATTTGGCTATATCAGTATGAATTCCACATGAGAAATCGAAAATGATGTAAATTGTTGGATACCACAATGGAAAATGCTCTCACACCTCCATAACGGAGACAGCCAGTGCTCTGAACAAGACCCGCAGTTCAAATACAAATGAATGAGTCCAGAACTCCACCAAAAAAACTCTTCTTCAGGATCTCAGGAACCAAGTGATGCCTTCTTTTGAACGGACAAGCATAGCGATGTCCGACAACTCCAACGTTACGTCTGGGAGTTCAACCAGTACGCTGCTGTCAGCTCCAGGGGATGGCCAGACTGGGAGCCAGGCGGTTTAATTTAAAATTATTACTACCTGTCACCCGTTTTACTCCTTCACCCACCCTACTCTGTCTGACACAACAAAGCTCAGAAAAAGAGCGCTGTGTCTCCAAAGGCAACCTTTCCACAGCAGCATAAATGTGGAAACACATAGATAAGCACACACAGCAGACACGTGTATTTCACCATGGAAAACAGTATTTTTAGTATTTTTTTGCTGCAGCAGCAGAGTAAATGCAAATATTTAGTGAAAACAGTAGAGGAGTGCTGATTTTAAAAAAAAAGAAAATCTACTTAGCGGTGACTTAATATGAAAAACAGCACAACTTGGTTAACAATTACAGTTCAGAGCTGCCACGATCGCTTTGCTTGTAAAAATAGCTGCTGTTAAAATCCTATTTACTTGAACAATTAATTATTTCAAGCTCAAGATGAAACTAGCCTTAAAACAATTTGTTCTGCAAATATGCATATATGTATGTGTCATATGCAGCTTCTACGATTTTCACATCGTACAAATTCCCCTAACAGCATATTTTGCTGACGCAGTTTCATTAGGGTGACCATCAGTCCCGATCATGGCAGTCACAGACTACTTAAGCAGGTTGGTTGGTGCTAAGACATGGCCGACCTCAGCACCATGCTAATCGAGTTGTTCAGCAGAGCGTAACAGAGGCAGCAGTATTTGTCCCTCGGCAGGCCCGTACCCAGGGCAAGCTCATCTACTGTTCCAAAGACTGGGCTCCTGCCAAACAGAGATAAGGCTTGAATTCCAACTGCTCTGATGGTAATCTGCCTCCTTCCACAGAGCACGGCCACAAAAGCGTATAATTACTAATCCTGCATCTTTCTCTTTCTCTTTCTCTGTCTCTCTCTCTCTCCTTTTTGCTGTTGAGAGACTTAAAAAAAAATCTGAATGCGTCTGTATTTCTCTGAGTGGAAGCACTTCTTTAAAAATTAATATCAGGGAATTAAATCTGCTTGAAATCTATTGTAATTTCTGGGAATAAGTAGAAAACAAATCTGCCTGTGTGTATATATACATGCGCACAGAGACACCCGTTTGCCTTTCACGTGTTCCTCTTCCACTTTCTTCTATGCTATAAATGCATAAACCAGGGGTATACATCCTCCCCTTACAATGTACAAGTACACAGCAAAGATTAAACCATGCATATATATATATATATATATGCATATATATACAGTACCAGTCAATAGTTTGGACACAGTTCCCCATCCACTTGAATGGGAAACTGTGTCCAAATTTTTGACTGGTAGTGTATATATATATATATATATACTGGCATCCCTCTGAATAGTTTTCTATGACACGGTGCAACCAAAACAACCATGTACTCAAATGGACTTACAGTGAGAGGCTTTGTTTAAAGCCTAACACACATACTATATTCACATACCGTACATCACGTCATGTGTCCACAGAAGCAGTAAATTGTATTTGAGTGTATGAATAATGACAGTTTTCTGCCAGGCGATGATTAATGGAGGCACAGAGCAGTGAAAATTGTCAGCAACAAGCCCCTTTAGTCCACAAAACGCCTGCAGAGCTACTTCATGGTTGTGGTGGTAGTTAGCAGCTCCAAGAATCTGAACTGGAAAAATACACTTCCAGACATAAACTGACCACAAGCTGCAGAGCAACATTATTATCAGATATGTATTTATAGCATGATGATTAATCAGAAAGTGTCACAAAATGAGTGTCGCCTCAAAGAAAAATCCCAGTGAGTGCATGATCAAAATTAATTCAGGCTGAAAATAAACATTAGCAGTCACAACATGGTGAAAAAGCATTTCTCTGTGCTTCTCGTGTCTCAACAGTTGCCTTCAGAGAGGAGAGGAAGAGCCGTTCCTGATAGGATGACACTGGTTACGACACAGACCGTATAAGTTAAGGTGCTACCAAAAAAGGAAGTCTAACTGGCCTATCTTTTCTCTGGCTTTATAAATAATAACACTCACATGACCGTGTGCATTTGTCTGTTGATGTTACTCCTTACTATTAAAGGAAAAAAACAGTCTCTAATCACAAATCCCATCAACGATAGTATGGGATTTGTATGACATAGACCACCTGGCTTATAATAAATAGTAAGGTTTATCAGATAGGAATCTTAAGCACATGTCCTTAAAAGAATAAGTTCAGTAGAAGAAGCTTGTGTTTCCAGATAAGCTCCATTCTGTTATAATCGTGGCCTCTTCAATCAAATTTAAGACAGTTGTCTACACTTGGATGTAATGCAGAAGGTTGTTTTTATTGTTAATCTTTAACCCTTTATTGTTAATCTAATTTTTAACCCTTTTTTTTTCTTCCCCATTTGGTGCAGCCTAATCATCTGTACTGCAGCTCTCACCACTGCTAATGTTGTCCAGGGGAATATGCAGACAGCCACACTCCTCCTGAGACACACATGGTGTTGTCAGCTGCTACTTCTCACCAGATTTGTCTTTGGTATGTTGGAAATGTAGACAATGGTTGGTATAACAACATACTGGTATGGTTGCAACAACATGACTCCTTACTTTATTTCCATGTAAAAAAAAAAGAAAAGAAGAAGACCCCTAATTCTTTCTGATGCAGTTCATAAACCAAATAGAGGTCGACAACTTCACAAAGAAATAACTTTTTCTGCTTTTAGTTTGTGTTACTGCAACCTATTAGTGGCTAAAATGTACCCCTGCTATAAAAACAAAGCTCCAGGTAAGAACGACTGCATAGTGCTGGGCCATATCCTGTTAAACTCAATAACCTGCCTCAGCACAAGGCCAGACTGAGGCCCCAGACAGGCAGACGAGGCACAGGGCTTCCCCCTCCTACACTCTGCCAACTTGGCTGCTTTTCTAAGGACAGGAAGCAAGTCACCCCAGCCTCCCACTTACCCCACACAACCACGTATATATATATATATGTATATATATATACAAACACACACCTCGAATGACCCCACCATCTCACCCATACAATTCTGTCATCTCTTGCTTACCCTCTCCCACTCATAAATTCCATCCCCACATCTATGCCACCTTTTTTTCCCTCCCCTTTCAGCCTCTCATTGTCATTTTATCCTAGTTTTGTTTTTCCACAGATTTCACACTTGATTTTCTACTGCCATTAAACTGCATTTTGCTCAACAATAACTACTATCACAATTAAATAAGGATAAACCTTCAAACCTCTCTTCATTATTCTGTATGGCTGTAAATCCTGCCTGAGCCTTAAAACCTTGCTGTGGCAATAAAAGTAGGGATGGTTGGCAGAGTGGGGGGTGGGGTGTGAGTCAAATCTCAATCAGGAATCTGGGGGCCATAAATGTTAATAAAATGCAATGGCTCTTGTTGTTAAGGTACTGCAAAATGGAAGTGTACCATAGCATAAACTTGTCAATGAGCCAACAGGAGGAAAGCCACACTTTTATCTATTGCTGGGTTGACTGGTTATTAAATCACCCGCCCAACACTTATGATTAACTGGCTACAACAGCCCCCACCTCAGGCTCTCTCATTTTGGATCAGCTTTCGACCTTGTCCATGGAGAGAACAGGACCAGATTGATGGCCTGTGTGTGTGTGTGTCTATGTGTGTGTATGTGCTTGTCTTTTCATGTGGTGGATCTAAGGCCAGTAACTGAAAAGCCACCACTGGTGTCACGCCGTCTGGATTATGTTATGCCAAGCTGTCTGCATGTCTTACATCCCTGACATGTCTGTTGGATTTTATAGGACTTTTATAGGACGGCTCTGTGTTTTTCCTTGACCTTCTCACAGACCTGAAACAGACACGGACTCCTTGGCAAACTAGCTCTTTGACTGATTTGTCATCGAGAAAACCCAAAACAGTTAAATCCCTCTTTTAAATTCAGTATTGAATTGATCAAAATGACTAGAAGACTGCCACAAACAAACATCCACAGAGCTTATCCTGCCACAGAGATTTGATCCGGGAGCCAATTTGTCAATAAACCATTGCATTTTTATGAGCACATATGGGAAGTTTTACATGTTGTTATGCTTTTGTTTCAAAAAACCTCCAGCCAAAAAAAGTATTTAAACATCGAGCTTCACAGACAACTTAAAGGACTGGTTCATTATTTTGTGTGTTTCTGATATTTCCATATCATTCTGTAGCTTCGCAGTGGTGTTCCTTATTTATTTAATTTCAAGGATTGAAATACTGGTCCAAGTGCACATGTTTTAGAGTCAAAATGCCATTTTCCCAAGCCCCTCTAAAGACCCTTTCCATGTGACCTAATGTAGGTTTCTGGTGACGACATTGCTACATATAAACCATTCCCCTGCCTGTACCTTGGGTGAGCTGTAGGTTTGTGTCTGTTTGAATATGTCCAGGGATGTGAATGAACTGCACAGACACATGCCAGCCAATCACAGCAGACAGGATGAAGTGCGAACTTAATGTACACAAAATGCAGCAGCGTGGCACCTTCCCACAGGATTGTATTTGTGCGTTAGAACGTAACAAACAATTAGAAAACAACACTTTATTTCTGAGATTCACTGCTGTGTTCATCCTAATGTCACTCCAACCCTCCATTCACTCTGCAGCTCACTCGACCACTTTTTCGTCTGTCTCTCTGTTTCCCTCTACTGTGCTGGAAGGAGACTTTGACTAGTGTTTTTACAAACGCGCAGATGGAGTCAGCCTTTGGAGTCTAGAAATGATCAATTTTCATTTACATTTTTATTTTATGTGCCATCATTCTCTAGTCCACAGCTCTCTAAGCCTTGCCTATCCCTGACCAACAATCCTGACAAGGAAGCCTTCAAGCTGTGCCAAGTCTGAGTAAAGTAATCCAGGGACAGCTCGCTGCTCACAAGCCTCCTGGAATTTTCCAGTGTTTTCATATGTTCTGGAAAATAAAAGGATGCAATGTCAGGTGTCTCAGCTCACAGCAAATAACAGCGCTGGTTTGACGAACTGTTCTGCCAGTGGTGTATGTAGGACAGCCTGGAGCTTAAACTGTGTTGACCATTAGAAAACTAACAAGGGTAACGGTGCCTCAAGAAAAATAGCTCAAATTCATCTTCTTGAAGTGAAAAGTAGCAGAAGTTGCCAAAATAAGAAAATGACAAGAGGAAAGAGACCTGAGAGATTTTAATTGCTTTGCATGTGGGGGTAAAAGCTGTCATGGGGATGTGCTGATATTCAGAAATGCATGTCTCAATATTTGAAACCCACATCTTGAACTGATAGAAAAGGCTCTTGTGAAATAACAAAAACACAAGAAACAAAACACACGAAAAATGACTCGTTAACTTGTGTCTATGTGTGATAAACAAATACATGTGTGAGCCTGAGAAAAGTGGATGTGAGGGGGAATGCTGACGCAAGATGACGTATCAGTTTTGCACAATTTCAACATACCATAGACCAATTGTAACAGGGGCAAACACTGTCATTTGTGCCAATTCCGTGACGAACAAAATACATGTGTCTGATGTGTCTCCCCAGCATTAACATTACACAAATATTTGAAGTATTCTGGTCACAGGTTGAACATATAAACAGTGGTAAAAACACTAATCTACCCTTGTCTTTACTTGTTTAAGCAAAGTTATTGAGCACCTGGATGACTGCCTTACACTTAGATATACTGAACTTTGATTCTTTTTCATTTGACATTTTTTTAACTTTATACAGAGACAGAGAGGAATGAGAGAGAGAGAGAGAGAGAGAAAGAGAGAGAAAGAGAGAGAGAGAGAGAGAGAGAGAGAGAGGTCACTAGTGTATAGCAGAGACAGGTATTTACATTCACACATACAGGCAAACTCTGGATGAAACTGAAGTGCTCTGCATGCAGAAACAAGGAGTGTGTACAAACTGTAAAGTGAAAGGTTGCTGATTGCCAACAGATTCAAACCTTCTCATTAGCCCCATTCAGACAGCATTTTCATTCCGGGCCTGTTGCGCCTTTATTCCCCTCCGACGTCTGTTTGAACGCGATGAGGGTGTAATGGGCTGTCAGTTTGATCCACCTCTGTGACGCCTCGGGGGGTAGAAACGGCGCCAAAACAGGCGTCTGTATGAATGGAGTACCCCCGCATTGCAGGACGGGTGTGACATTTTGGCAATATGTTCAGGTGTGCGCCCTACCCCGGGGGATTTAACGATGCAGTAGCAACAGGAAGTCTGTTATTTGAAGAACAAGCACAGAAGATGACCACTTAACTGGGGAGATGAAGTAGTCAGGAGTGAAATATGTCAGCTTTAATGCTCACTGTTGTGTTATATGTCTGGCCTCTTAATATTGCAGAACGCCGGCATACACTGTGAACGCACACATTGAGGTGGCGTTGTGACGCCTCGGTCTGGTCCAGTTTGAACAAACCAAAGGGGTCACAGAAAAGGGAATTTGTTTTGGTGCTGTTGCGCAGTGTCTGTTTGAAAGAGGCTATAGTGAGATGACACTGCAGCCACTGAGCCGCTATCACACCTTTAATCAAACATCCCTGCTGGAGGTCCTCTGCAAAGCTTCGCACATTTTGAGTATATTAGACTCTATCTGGATGCTTTCACACCTGAAAGTCCAAACCAAGGTTCGGGTTTTTGTGACATTGCATACGTTTGAGCCGGTTACTTTTGGTTTCACGTTGCAATTTTGTAAACACACTTGAGAAGTTTTCACGACATACCTATGTCCTGTGTCTCCCTATACTTGGGGACTGATCGCACAGAATGCGGTCCTGGTCATCAGAAAAGGAAAATTATCCTTCTCATTTGTGGACACACCACTTTTTCTGATGGCATCACACACCTTTTCGTGCTGGTGCTGCAGTTTTTTTTTACCTTCAGGTGGCATTGCTCTCCCACCCTCCCATATCTTCTCACTCATCCAAGATCACATCCTTGTGCATGTAAAATTAAAGTTTCAGCATTTCTATGTGTTTTTTTCCCAGTTGCCTTTTTATTTCCTTGTCAGATCATGTCATTATTAATTATCTCGTCTCTCCCTCTTCCCATGTGTCACCTTGGCTCATTTTAAGTTCTTCTTTCCTCTTCTTTTGTTTATTGGTGACAGTAGATTGTTGTAACTTCCTGTAATTGGTTGGAGATTCTGAACCATCAAAAAAGTGCTTTCACACTGTAAACAAACCGAACCATGGTTCAGTTTCATCCAGACCGAGACCACCTCTTTTTGTTGGACCAAAGTCCAGCTGTTTGATCAGGACCGTGGTCCGGGGCAGATTTCACACATGCAATTTTGGTGTGGATCAAACTGAAAAGTCAAAAAGTCTGGACCAAACGAGGTAGGTGCGAAAGCACCCTCAAAGAAAATATTGAATGAACTCTAGGACTATTTTGGGGGCTATAGTTTGCAAGGTGTTTCTAGTGGGGAAAAAATGATCTGTTTTAATTACATGTAGGTTACAAGTCAATGATGCAAGGCAGACAACTATTTGACTTTTATACATGCCGTCTTATAAGATAACATTTTTGCAAATGAATTTAGCGAAGCACCAAGTTAATGTGATGTATGCATTATTGCATTTTATCTTTCAAATTAAAAAATGTGACTAAATCGTTCCTGTTGGTGACAGAGTTTAACTTAAATTAGAATAAAATTTCAAACAATAATCAGATGGGTGTGTTTTGAAATTTAAAAAAAAGGCATTAACAAGGACGGCTCAGGAGAAATTTCTCCTTTTGATAACACTTCAGATAACCACTACAAGCTGAAATAACTTAACAGTATTACTAGATGATCAACAATACCTGTACTCTGACATATTCAACTTACTGCAGTGGCTGTCCTATCTTACTGTAAGCTGCATCTTGGCAGCATTAATTGATTTTAATGGCCAGCAATAATTAGCAAAAATGTCACCCTTTAGTCTGGTCTTTTCAACAAACAGCACCCTGAGTTATTGCATTGTCACAATGATAATTGCCCCTGATGTGCAATAATGTAACACAATGCTATTGAAATGGGTATAACTCTTGCAGACATAGTTCAATATTGGTTGAGACAGCATACACGGTAATCAAGGCTACTCATCCCTACTCATCATCAATTCAACCACCATGCTCTCATTCATCCTCAGCCCCACTGTTAATTCACTTCCCGTAAACTGGATGCCTAAGTCATGCTTGAGGTTTAACGTAATGCAGGGAACTTGATGTCATGCACCCGCCAAGAGGATACCCTGCTGCAACCCTGGTCTTAAAGTTCACAAATGTTCACATGTTTTAGAACAATAGCCAGGATCTTTACACCAAAAAAAGCCTAGGCTTAGAAGAAACCCACAAAATCAAACTGATCGAGCCTCCGATTAGCCTCAGATATACTTTGGAATACATTACTGTGAATATTTCCCACATCACTAAGAAGAGAAGTGCATTAGGAGGGGATGTCTAAATGCAACTAGCAAAACCTCTTTCAATTAACACATGAGCTCCTATTTTATTGTTGTTGTTTTTTAAAGATAGAATTGAAAAATTGTGGATCAATTTGTCAAGGGTGTAGAGCAGATTTTGAGACATAAGATCTAAACCACAGATTGTGTAATTTGTCAAATTTCTGTGAGGGAAGAAATGCTGACATTAGCCAATCCACTCATTCAGTGGAAATGTGAACAACAAGTCTTTCACCAACAACGTCATTTGACTGACATGAGCTACAATATCACTAACACTGTGGAGCCTAATGAATGGTGAATTTAAAAATGTAGTTGTAATTCTGTTTACAATGCAGTAAAACAAGGAGCATATTCAACAGTCAGGAAACACACAAGAGTGTTATCTAGCCTGAAAAGATATCAGGTTCTAGCATTTACTGGAAGACGGCAAGGAGAGAGGCAGACAATTGTTTGTCATAGTTCCTGAGCCTTAAAAGTGCACCAGGTGACTGACTGGCAATGCTGGCCTGCCAACAAAGAAAATTCTCAGCCTAACTTTATGACTGACAAGTCAGCTTTAACCCAGGTTTAGGCCCAATCCTAAACCTGGGTTAAATTCTTTGACAATTTTCTCTTGCAATAAACAGAAGTTGATCTGTTAGTTTTGTAAGCATAGAGTAAAAGAATAGATTATTATTTTCTCTGATAGGAATTAAGTCTTAAACATCCGTATTCAAGCATGTGGCTGAAACCTCATCCAGGAAACCAGTGTTGCCATGCAATAATAATCAGATAATTTATGGTTCTTTTTAAAATGGAATATCACACAGTTTAG
The DNA here is from genome assembly GCA_037577475.1 of Chaunax sp. Z400. Taxonomy (NCBI): domain Eukaryota; kingdom Metazoa; phylum Chordata; class Actinopteri; order Lophiiformes; family Chaunacidae; genus Chaunax; species Chaunax sp. Z400. The sequence continues at coordinate 10,856,517 of CM075188.1, forward strand.
GTCTGTCACAAATGTATCGATAGAATTTAATTTTATTAGTATTTCTTGCTGACAAAAGTTAATTCCAATGTCAGCCAAACACCAGGCAGAAAATAGAGAGGAAAGGACGGGCCTCCATTAACATATATACAGGGAAGTAGTTTCAAAATTCTTTCAAGGAAGTTAAAATTAAAAACAAGCAGGGAACAAAGTGCTTATTACTCTTATCTAAACATTCCTTGAGGAGGGCAATAACAACTCGTCACACTCTCCTCATCTAACAGTTTTTAATAACGGACCGTGTCATCAAAAGTCAAAACAGTCTTCAACAAAGTGATACCTAGTCTCTAAAACAACAGACTAGACACAGCATAAAACACACAAAAGGCAGCAAACAGTTCCCGTACCTTAGGAAGTGGTCGTCCCAGCTGTGAATACAATTTAGTCCAGATCTGCATGAGAGACATGGGTCCAAACGCTGCAGTGTGGGGAGGCAAAACACACATACACCCCTGCTTCACCTTGAATCCCTGAAAGCGACCGCTTCTTCCATGTGTTGTTGAGAGTGGTTGTATTCACCAAACAGCTGGTGCACTTTTGCCCAAAAGAGGACTCTGACTAGCCCTTTCAGAATTCCTCTTTGGTTCAACACACACATCTGCCTCCAGTGCAGGTACGCTCTTGGGCAACGAGCTCACACATACAAACTCTGTTGCTCCCACCAACTGAGACACAGCCACGTCTAAAACAGCCTTCCTGTTATGCCAGGACAGTCAGGCATTTGCATAGATGTCTTAGTCATAGTGATTGTGAACTGGTTCCTCTGAGCTCAAAAAGGTGGCTGGAGAGTGAGAGAGCAGGGGAGGGGAGGGGAGAGGTGGGGAGAAGAGGGAGGGGGGAGGAGCTTTCAGGAAATGATGCTTTTGTTGGTAAGTGACTAGAGTTACTGGCAGTCAGGCCCATTTTACTGTACATGGTGTAACTCAACCGCATTTGTAGTGTAAACAGTATTGCGCTCTGGACCTGGCTGCTCCTCACACCCCGTTGCTTACTGCTATATCTAATGGGCCTGGGCCACTACTTAATGATTATTATATTTGGAGACTGACTCCCTGCTGGCAGCCTGTCTTGCTTCATACGCTGCTCTCTGTCTCAATTTCAAGGCTGCTATTCTAGTAATGACTACTTATAAATATAAAGATCTATATCTCAGAGGTGGAAAGTTTAGTAAGAAGGAAGCAAACAGCTTGTCTAATTAGCTCACTGGGGCAATGTGCCACATCAGAGAATGCAGTGAGACTTGTCAGCTGACCAGTCAAAACATGTCCCTATTATAACAGCTCTGTTGTGCTGTTCATCAGCATTGGAATAGATCTGACATCCACATTTGCATTTTTCACATGGATCTCCAACTGAGGTCAGGAATGTTTTAACAGGTCAAGTGCAAGCTGCAACTTTGCCCCGTCAATGATTCTTTCAGGCGTCAGACAATACTTCTATCTGTGTACAATTACACACAAATATCTCATCATAAATGATCAGTCCCGTTCCTGGAAGTAGGGGCGTGATTGCTAAAAAAGAAAAAAGAAAAAAGGAAAAGGATATTCTGGGAATCTGAACGTACAGGGCTTATTTCAACAAATACAAGATGCTGATTAAAGACAGTGTCATAACATTACTTTTTCGATAGGAAAGCAGTGATAACTGTCTAAGAGGTAAATGTGGTGTTTAAAACCCCCCAGAAATAATGTGATTTATCTCCTTCACGAGCGGAATAGTGGGGTCTATCTGCTCACTCAGCTTCCAGGAATACGTGATATGAAGCCAGCAAGGTAAGGTAATGTAATGTCCATCTCTGCTGGACTGATGGGGAGTCTTAGAGACAGAGTGGCGCCTGTCCATAGTGTCATCATAGTATGAATAAGAATCCTCCTCATAATGTGTATGTCTGTGTGTGTGGGTGTGTGTATAGATATATATATATGTGTGTGTGTGTGTGTCAGTGGGACATAGAGTGTCATCAAAGAAGAATGAATAATTGATGAGCTTCTTTTGAATCGTCAAACACACCAAACAGACACACCATATTGCGCCACAGTTGCCGTACAGGCGTGTCAACATGAAGTCCGTCATCACATGCAAAATACCCTGCTATTTAGCAGAAGCCAGGTGATAATCTTGAGGTGGCTGGTTGAGACCACATATGAGCAGAATTTGTTGTTTTCACATTGTCACATTTTTCCAAAACACTTCTAATTCCAATCACTCCAGTTCTCATGGAGCCCTGGTTCCCTTTTCACTTGAGCTGGAAATGCCAGCATTGGTTTAGCCTAGGCTATTATTACAGCTACATCAGAAAAAATGTCTGTATACGGTCCTGAAGTTGTCTGAGATTGTTTTTGTAAGAGTAACTGTACTTTATTTCTATAACATACGTTCTGTAAATGCTTGCATATTATAAATAGCAGGCTGTAGATGAGCACTGACACAGTGTGTGACTTTCAATGTAAAGAAAATTGCAGTAAGTTCCAACTTTGCTTTCAGGAAACATTAAGTATGTTGTTTTTTAATGTTTGGTTCTTATAAAATATGGGATAGATAGTGGTAGAACAATTCAAAGCTAATTTGATTTGTTGAGTGAATCAGCAGACATTCCAAAGAAAACATTGGCAACCATTGAAATCAACATTTAGATCACCACAATGATAATGTTACAGCATACTATGCTTTTCATTTACTAATAGATTGACAATGATTGCTAACCTTTTCCTCAGCTCCTCTCACATTCATCCCTTTTCTGCTGCTCGCTCTCTCTGTCACCAACATCAAATGTTGAAGTCACGAGTTACGCGCGTTCTCTTTCCAGTACACAATTTTTTTATTATGAGACAATCTTTATTGAAAAAAAACCCTGCATGTAATAAGAGAGAAGACTGTCTTGCAGAAATCCAAGACAGCTGGCCGATCTGATTGTCTCTAACCAGTCACTGATCTGCAGTGTTTTAATTCCACCTTTCAGTACTGGCTAAGCTCGCTTGGAACCTCAACAGTGGGGTAATAACAAAAACAGGACGGAGTGGTTCTACTGGTACGATCCATAACATTTCTCAATGGAAATGCAAAAAAAATGTTATGAATATTTATTCTGCATGTCTAACATCAAACTTACTTTGTCTGCTGACAAAACGATCCACTGATTGTTGAACTGTGGAAGGACCTTCTACTGCTGGTGCTTTGCTTTGACTAGTGATCAAAGCTGATACTGCACTTCATTTTCCTTTATTTATTTAAAGGAGTTCCACACTGGACTTGTTAACTGCTGGCATGCTTCTACTGTCTGCCTTGTGGTCATAGTGCGTTCTTCTTCACTTTTAATAGCGGTTGCAAACAGCTTGTAGGTGTAATACCGCCACCTGGCAGTATTCTGGTGGTACTGCATTACGACCAGGCACAGGTAAAAATAAGGGGAAAACATTCTTTTATGATAAAATGATAATCCTGTTTACTAATCGATTTTTTATCAATTAATGACTATTCGAATATTCAAAAATCAATGCCCATCCCTAGTCCTAATGGGAAATTTGCCTTGGACATCAGAGTGTCTGCATTTAAAAACAAAAAAACAGCAAAACAACAATAAAAACCAACAGATACATTCATGTTTAAATTGAACATCACCTACAGAAGAAACAAGGTTCGCACAATGCATTAATATAAATAGTGACCGACGACAAAGTAAAGAATAAATATGACATCCACATCTTTGGTGTTAAGCGCTTTAATGAACAGGAGGACACAGGAATGTTTGAAAAGGTGGAGCCAGCTTTGGGGGACCCTGTACTATCTGCCTGAGGGAGGGGAGGAGCTGATACTCACAGTGGAGAACATGAGTTGGGTGAGAAATTCTTTTTTTGTGTGTTGGAAACAGCCTGAAGACTGGGATGATGACGGACTCCAATGATCTTTAAGGCTGTCTGTACAAGTCGGGTGATCTGGGTCTGTGACTGTAATGTCAGATTACCAAACAATGCAGAGATACCAGAGGTACCAGAGATACAGAGGAGGCTCTCCTCTACTGCATGATAAAAAACGAAGCTGTACTTCATGACTCAGACCAAAGGTTTTGAGGCTTCTCAGGAAACGTTACCTCTGTTGTACTCTATAGCAGTCATCATCCTATTGGATTCTCCGTAATAATTTATTATCAATGAGGATAAAAACGCTACACTGGTCTGACAAAGGCCCGGGGATTATCGAAGTGTTTGGTGACCATGTGCACTATGGTATTGACTGCATCATCAGTGCACCTGTGGTGTCTGTATGCAAACTGGTATGGGTCTAACTGTGGGCCTACCTCAGCTTGCTCTTTCCATAAATTTGAGCACCACAGGGGTCAAACAGACTGGTCTCAAATCAGTATGTTTATTTGGACACAGTTTGACAACATGTGTGATTTTTAACTTTTTTGAGAAAGTTAGTACAAAGTTAGGGTCCATAGACCTCTGAAAGACAGGAAGTCACGCAGTTGTTAAATCCTTTGCACATATCTTTTTTTTTAATGAATGCAGAAATTCCATACATCCTTGTCCAGGGGCTTGTTAAGAGTGAGTCTCCATCTCTTTGGGATTGATTAAAAATGTGGTCTGCAGTGACCTCTGTAGTATAATTAAGATTTTCTTCCTCAGAGTGCATTAAAGTGTGTTTCAGTGCTATCATTAGTCCATACACTGAGTCTTAACTAGAGGCTTACTACTACAGTATTTAGAGCTGTTCTGTGGATTAAGTGGACAGTGTTCTGGTCAGAATTAACCAGGTGATGCAATAATCAGCTATAATGATTAAAATCTCCCACAATAAAAACAGGCACATTTGCGACTGTTCTTGACTACCCAGTCTGCCACTGAGCTGACAGCTGCTCCAAAGTGATTCGGGATCTACTAAAAACAAAACTGAAACGAGCTGTAAAAGCAGACTTGATGCAAATGAGCTCTTCCTAGAAGTGCACGAGTATGTGTGTGAGAGTGAGAGGAACCGCACAGAGAAAGTATGTGTGGCAAAGAGATTCACGTTGTGAATAAACGTGCCTTAGTGTGTGCACCTCCTGTTTATGCACATACAGAATATACAGTAGGTGTGTTCACAGAGTGCTGTTCACTATTTGAGTGTGGTTAATCAATGAGTTCCGGTATTTTGTCTCCCACTAAATTTTGCTTTCATTTTGATGCTCTTCATAAAAGTTCATGTACATCGAAGCCATAAAAGAGCCTCCAGAGGTATGCATGTGTCACTGTGGCAAATTCTACTCTAAACTCTAAAGTGAATGATTTAAGAGTTAACTTCTTTAAAGTAGGTTACAGGTGTTTTTAATGTGTAGCATTTTGTCCAGCTCTTTTCTTTTTAATTACCTCCGGTAGAAGGTGCACATTCAGCATGGTTAATAGTTATTTTTACTCAAGATAAAGAATGGCTGATTTTGTGCGGATCAGTAAATTTTGACGAATCCCCCCCCCCCCCCCCCCGGCTTTTTTTCCTTCTTTTTTTTTTTTTTAAAGAGTCCACTGTTTATCTTGGTTCTTAGTTTCTAACGAATCGAAAAGATCTATTATGTTTGTTTTTGTCCAGATCTATTTAATCTGTAAAATATAGATATCTACAAAATAAAATACTAAGAGCTAGATACATTTATGACTCGAGTAAGTGAATATAAATGAATTTCTTTCCAAATCAAATAAATGTTACCAAAAAAAAGCAGCATCCACATTATTGTACAGTGGCCATGTATTCCATTTCAGCTATTAGGAAGCGATACACAATATTGTAATTAACAGATAATCTAAGAAGGATGTCAAGCCTCAAACAGGAGTCTATTAGATCCAATACAAACAAACATATGGCTTTTGCTTCAATGTTAAAAGCAATTTGGAGATAGACATCCTGTCCACATGCTCCAGCAGTGTGCTTCCTTACAATAGGAGTGTGTTCCAACAGAGCTCTGCTGAACTGCATAAACAAACTGTAATACTGTGGGAAGCCATGCAAACCAAAAGAGATTTCCTCAATGACCCAAGACTTGGAACTGAAACAGGGAAATGTCTGAGATAATTATGGCAGTCACCTGACAAAAAAGATGCATCAACAGCTCCACACGGACACACATGTTTAAAGGTCTTCAGTATTGTCATGGTTCAACAGTGCAAAGAAAACAATTACTGAGTGTGCACGGATAGAGGAAAAAATGGGTGGTTGGATTAGTCATGACAACCCAGTGACTTACATTTTCTCTGCATGCCTCACACGGTAAGGACTGTCCAAAACCAGAAAGGCCAGCTGAGAAAGCACAACAAGCAAAATCCTCTCTCATCCACAGTAAGATTCCAAGTCTCTACTACCAGGAGACCAAACTAAACCTTGTACAAATGACAACTGTGCAGCCATACATTTCTAAATATGCAGACAGAGAAGCAGATTCATCGTGTATTTCACACAACCTTAAACCTTCAAAATGACTTGTAAGCAAGAAAGCTTGTAGCCAACAGGCTAACACAGCCAGATGGAAACTAGAGAAACCCAACATGAATCACAAAATCCATGTAATCACTACAACACAGGTGACGAGGATGACACATCCCTTAAAGCCGACTTTGTTCTTGAAATCCCCCGCTTTAAAAACAAATAACTTTGAGTATAACTTTTTACTCAGAATCATCAAACTCATTCACAGACGTGGACCCAAGCATGAAATGAAACTCATGTGTGCACTTTTTGTGTCTAGTAGTGCTTCCCTTCAAACTGTTGCTGAGAGCCAACTACAGTGCTTGCTAAGCGAGGTGGCTGGAAATTATGTTTCTTATAGGGTCGATGGATAAAGTGCAACAAAACCTGCATGTAAAAAGTTATTACAGCTTCAAAATGGACTGAAAGATTCCAAACCACTAATATCATCTGTAAATATCTTATAACTTTAAACTTATGTGAGCGTTGATGGAACTTGCATCCACAACTTGCAAGTGTTCCTGTGTAAGCAACATCATAATGTCCACCTGCAGGGACCTCAATTTATTTTGGTAAAATACAGCCTTGAGCCCTCGGCTGTCAGACTCTGGGGCATCCGGAGAGACTAAGTCAGATGAGCTCCTGCACACAGCACATTGCTCAATTTGGCTCATTTGAAGTTTTTTTTTTAGCCTTCTGGATTCAAATTAATGAAATGTAGAATGTATTAAGTCTTGTGAATTTTGCATTAGATACATAATAATCCAACAGCCTGAAAGAAAATATATAATTCTTCTCATTACTTGTCAGAGGCTTAATTTTTGCAGCTGATTTGCTACGTTTCTCAAAATGTACACAAGTGAGTTTTATTTATAGGAAATAAACTACATACTGGTTCAGTGTAAGTATGTAATTTAATACTGTATTGTAGGATGCCATTTAAGTTTCCCCTTCAATTTAAAAGGGTCGATTCGCTCTAAGCAGTAAAAGACTAGTTTTATGTCTTGGACTTTGAATAACCTACAGAACTGCTTTCATTTTAATTACATTTAAATTTACCCCTGTTCTTTGAGCAAAAATGCATAAGGAGACATAAAATACAGGTCAACACTAGTTTAAAATGAAATAATAAGATTATAATATTCATTCAAATGCTGTAAAAATGCACAACCAAAGTAAGATAAGCATTTGTCATTGCCAATGATCACATCTTACACCATCCCTTTTTATTTACTGCTTTGGCCTTGTGTTGAACCGAGAACAGAGCAGCGCTGCTCTTTCTACCATCACACAGGGTAATCATAAGCGGGATACTACGAGGCTGCTTGGTAACCCATGACTGCCCCTTTTTAAAACTCATCACAGCATATTTAAATATGGTCCCATAAATGGCGCTTATCTGCTCAACTAAAATGGGCGTCAAATTAGAAACTCATTGGTCTGTGTCATTACAATCCACTCCTATTCATATGAATTCAACCTTATGGATCTGGATGGATGAACACAAAACATCCACAGAAATATGTAAAATGCAAATGATAGGATAGTCATCTGGAACGGTAAGGTAAATATATGAGTGACTAGAAGTCTCCGCCGTTATTTTACTGTTCATGTTTAAGAAATTTTACCAACCTGACGGTTAGTCTAATGGTTGTATCTCCTCCAGGTTGGGGATAATCCTAAAGACACTCAAATTATTCATAAGAACAGTCTGTGGACTCACTCAATGCTTGACTGAAATTTAAAAACGATATTCTGGGTGTATCCAGCAGCAATTTCTGAAGATGCGGATGTGTAGAAAAGTGTTAAATTACAGTGTCATATTAATGACATGCCATGACAGGGATGGGGCGGGTACTGCTGCAGGAGTCTAGACAACACTGGCCTCTAATCAGGCTGCTCTATGGTCAATTTAGCAAGCTGAGTACACATAAAACACAGGATGAAAGAAGTGGGTAGGAGGTATGGCCCGTCCCACTGATAGGCAAGTAAGAGAAGGACAGATGGGAACAAAAAAAAACAGGGTGTCCCACAATATCTCACGATAAAACTCTTGGGACACACAATCTTGGTTTCAATGAAGTCTCAAACAAGCAATCGCAAATGAGAAGGAACCAACAAAGAAACTTTCTGGAGTCACCACCAACAGCAAAACGTACCACAGGAGAAACAGAGACAAACTCAGAGTGGGAGGTTGCAAGTGCGAATGAAATCAATGTTACGTAATGTCCTCACAAATCCATAACTGCGAGGGCCAGCATTTGCTTTGGGATGATTTAGATTGTGTTTCAGGACGTTCTGGTGTGGTGTTAGGTCATGTACAACATACATATGACACAAACCTGGGGGAAATCTCCATTCCTTGGGAGTGTGAGGCTGGAAAAGTCCATGTCGGGGAAGCCAGAGTACAAATCCATGTGCACATCTGTAGTGGTGGTGCTGCTGCTGCTGTTGTTGTTCAAGTGGTATTGCCTGGAGGGGAAAACAGGTTTGGTTAGTTTAGTTTAGCCACTACCTATCCAAGTAAAATTGGCACTTTCCATCCTGTTTTCTTTCCTCTAGAGTTACGCAAATGTACTCCTTTCTTCTGCCAAGTACAACCACAGCCTTTTCTTACTGTGTGATAAGCAAATCCAGTAGAAAAATGAAAGGGTCACTGAAAAGCATACCCTGTCATCGAACAGTCAAGTGTAACAGGAACAACAGAGGCTGGTGTTGTCTGAAGATGGTAATCACACACTGTACTACTTCAACATGAAGATCTCACACTACACTACTGCATTGCATCTTCTTTATAGCAATTCCAGGACATCAAACAAACTTAACATGTGAAAACAAGTTTGGTTTGTTGCCGACAGTCAGAATATTCAATAACACAATGCTGTCGATGGAGAGAAGCTATTTGATCTTGCACTTTTCCAAGAATGAACAACAATAAAATTACATCCAGGTGTCCAAAGGCAACTAAGTAGCAACATGAACTGTCAGAGATACTAGATGGATAACAGAAACACCTATCTGACATCAGACAGACAGAAAGAGTTCAAGGTTTAAATAGAGAGAGAAAGTCTGAAATCAGTCAAGTAACAAGAACAAGTCCTACCCGTTTTGACAATCCAAGGTCCTTTCATTAATACCAACCATTCCCTAGAGGCCAGTGTTAACGTCAGCCACAGGTCTACAGACCTTGTACTCCTGACAGGAGATATTTTGCTGAGCAAAAGTCATCTTAACCCAGCTGCACTGATAGTGGTCAACGCATGCTTGAAAACAAAAGCAAAACTAAACCTTTGCTCAATGTGGAACTGAAACTTTACCATCTCGTGTTCCTCTCATCCAATCATGTGCCAGTTCTCAGATTCAGAGTGACTGAGCCTGGGAGGAGCTATTCACAGTATTTGGCTGGGAGTCCTCAACCAGGGGCCAGAGATCAGTGTGACGGACTGATTTAAGTCGAAACACACCAAGAAGATGAGAGGGCAGCTTTTAGCCAGTGTAAAGAAGCAAATCTATGAAAACTGCTGCTATGATTTTTTTTTTTTTTTGTATTTTCCAAAGAACATGCAGCATAACTCAATTCAGCGTCCATGCTCATCTTTTTTTTTTTTTAAGTTTTCTTTTAGATAATCATAAATATTACTAGGTTGTGACGTAAACAGCATTTTGAGGGGGGTTTACTGCTAAAAAAATAAACAGTGATCAAAAGTGCACATATTTTTCCCCTGATATTTGCTATGGTTCTGCTATCTAAAATCGAGCAAATGAGAAGTTGAATGCAACTATGAATGAAGTCTACACAAACAGAAAGAAAGCACTCAGAGAGCGTATACCTCTGCAAAAGGCTATGTAAGAAATAGGATCGGTTTATCTGCAATTTCCACCAACCATTCATGTCTCTGAAAGAAGAAATTCCAATTTGTATCGCTGTGAGGAGATCATCAATATTGGCCCAAGAGCTAACCCTACGCAAAATTTAATCAAAATCCATTGATAGCTTTTTGAGATATGTTTTGGACAAACAGGCAAACAAACCAACAAAAAAACATGGGTGGTCTCATGATCTCCTCCAAATCTCATTGGTGGAGTACATTAACAAGGGCTGTACTGAATAGTTAGAAGCTTCATTTACAACATTGACGTTCAAAGTCTAAATCGGGCAACATTATTATCATTAGTAATATATATTTTGTAGAGTTAGATTTCAGTAGTGGCTGTATAGGATTATTTCTGTGTGATGCAAATGTTTCCAACATTCCAAAGTGTTGTAGAGTCTAAAAGTCCAAATTTATTAAAGAAAGACAGATGCAATCAGTTGCAAAATTCAAAATATATTTTATCTAATGTTATAATTATGTTTCAATTCATATGTGTTGGCGTTTAGCCTTTCAAAAACATTTTCACAACGGTCAAAGCTATTTGTTCTCCAACTTGGACCACACAAAGGTAGGCACATACCTGTGCCTAGATACATACCTATTAACAGGTGATTTAGCTGCAACCTAACAGCACCATATAATATAACCATATAAACACAATAACAAAACAAAAAATCTATTTCTGCTAGTGGCCTTTCCACAACACAGCCAGGGAACATTGGAGATGTTTCTTTCCCTGGCAATTCTAAACCCCTTCACATTTCCAGCACTTAGGAAACAACACACTGGAAGTTCACTTTGGTCTTCACTTGCGTAGCTATGGTCTTTGTTTACTGACAAACTTAAACCTGTGCAACACATTTATTGCAAAACTGACAACTTGCTCTTTTCTTCCTGCTCTGCTCCATTCATCACCACTGTTGACACTGCATGAAAAACCAGACTTTTGGCCCCGTAGCTGCCAGTAAACCTCACTAATAATGACCCTTTATTGCCTGTGAAGTCTATACAATAAATCGCCATGAACAAATCACTGGCAGCTGCTTGCCACTCGCTCTCAATCACACTGCCCAAGTGCACACATTACCCGAAGTCCTGCTCCATAGAGGAGTTTACCGCTTCAATTATTATACAGCTCTAACACTATTACATTACTCACCAAAAAAAAGGATGTGATGTATTTACTTGGTAAACAGTGTTCCATTTAATCTGATGAGTCACTTTCTTCAAATTTAGGTGGATAATGACATTAATTAAGACGACAAACATTCAGCTTCATTTGAAAACCTCAATAGAAGATCTGAATGATAAAAAAAAAAATTACATTCAGTACAGCCCTCAAATCCTTTATTGAAATCATAACGAGCAGTGAAACTAAATTAGTAAGTAACAAGATCACACTGGCAGAGGATTATTCAGTTCTCAGATATATCATTCGCACTGTTGACAACAGATAACAATCAATAAGGGCCAACAGCAGCTTCTCTCCTCTGTAATTCCACATATCAAGTCCTAAAACTCTTTTCTTGGAAATTTCCCAAAAACTTACAATATAAAGTGATCTCATTTGTGAGCCTCAATGTTGATTGACTGCCTCGAATCAAGCAACACAACACAGCAACTTACCTAATGATACCAATCGAGAAGAGTCAACAACTCTTTGACACAGATTGATAATAAATACTGCCTTTCTGAGAAACGCTGTATATTCTGCAGTGAGTGTATTAGATTGCATTATGTTGTACAGGTGTCGCTGTCATGACAGCACACAGGGTTACATGAAAGAGAGCCTGACTACATGTGAGTAGCAGTGAAGAAGAACGGGACTCCGATGAGATGAAAAAACAGCGGTTTTAAGACCTCTGGCCTGTTTACTCGGTCCGTCTGAAAGCAGAGACCAAAAACTGCAGCAGAAATGGTTACAAAGAATGACGTCATGATCAGAGTCCTTGACCTTTACTAAAATATCTGACTACTCTGGGTCAAAACATGTATTACCAGAGGAAAATGTAGCAAACCATAGGACTTACTTCTTGCTAAATGAGGGCCTTTACAACAGAATAATGAAATCCCAATACAAGATGCAATCACACCATCCTTGTGATAAACCACAGACACGTCATGATTGTGATCACAATATTACCCTGTAAGAAGAAGAGTAGCATACAGGTCTGGTATAACCAGCTTGATGTAAGAACATTCTATTCTGAGTGAACCTGAAAACCACAAACCGGCTCTCATGTCACGCTGCACAGACAACTGGGACAATACAAACATGACTAACAGTGTAACTATTGTCGGCTATTTTCCATTTAGCTCGATTTATTTCAATTTTGTTCATATATATATTCTAGTTTTCTATTTAGCATTCATTTCTAACATTTCTCAAGGAGAATCTGTAGCTCATCAATTTCCCAACGGGTATCAAACAAGTATTTCTGATTGTGATTGTGATTGTGTTTAATGACGTCAATGCTGTCTCATCCTCGTCATGGAAAAAATCATGCAATTCACAGTGTATGCCTGCGGTACACAATGTGACATATGACGCAACCGCGAGCATAAAAGCTGATGTATTTCCCCCATAGTAGGTCACACACCTGAACATATTACTACAATGTCACACTTGTTCTGCAATGCAAGGGCACTTCATTCATACTGTTTCGGTGCTGTTACTACCTCCTGAAGGGTGACAGAGGCGTCACAGAGGTAGAACAAACTGACACCCCATTACCCCTTCATTGCGTTCAGACAGACATTGGGGCGGAACAAAGGCACAACAGGCCTGGAATGAAAACGCCGTCTGAATGGACTAATAAGTCCTCATTCATTGAATTATAAAACAAATACTTTACAAACCTGCACATATTTCAAATTTAATCCACACATGTTTGCTAGCAGCTATGTTTGCAGTGGTGAAACCGATACCATAGTGAAAGTAAGAATATTTTAGGACACTAATAATTATAATGATGGGGATTTCAAGACATGAAACCTGAATCACATTTGACATAAAGCTGTTTGTTATCATACTATCTAAATTCCACTACCATCCCTAAAGCAGACACACTTCCATATAGAAAGCATACTCATTCATATAGGACTGCTATTACGGCTAATACCGTAACTATCATCTCTCTTTTGCTGGCATACTCCTGGTCTCAGTCTCTTGCTTTCTCTTTTTAAATAGTCTTGGAGTGGCTGACATGCCTTTTAATTGTCCAGAACATTGAATTAAATTTAAATTCCTAATATAAACAACTGTATTCCAAAATGGAGAAACAGTCAGACCAGCATCCAAACACTGCTAAACTGAGGCCATGTGAGAAAACACGTTGACCAATTTAGATCGATGGCTAAGCCGTGTTTTTCTACAACACTGAAAGCGTCTTGGACTGTGACAGCAGTCCTGTGGCTCAATGGATGCAGTGTAGACACTGACGAGGTGTGCAGCTGCTGCTCTGTTGACATGCTGCTTACAGTGAATGACAGGTGAATTACACACACCCCCCTTCTTATAAGGGAGAACAGAAACAAATGCATGTAAAGCCCTAATTCAATTTCATATTTGACCCTAAAGGAATGTCACTTTTTCCTTAAATTGATGAACAATGTTATTTTCCCAGCAAAACAGCCAGGTTCAGATGAGAGGGAGGGTTTGATGTCACTTGATTGCACTGCCCATGGCAACCTAATATTCAATTAGAACAATACAATGAATTGTGATGGATTCTTCAGCATCTTCCCACCACTTCTAATATTATAAATACTATTTTGTCGATATGTTTGCTTTATGGGTGACAGCACAAAGAGGGAGAGAGGAGGATGAAAAGAAAGAGGACAGAGAGAGAGAGAAAGAGAGAGAGAGAGAGAGGGAGAACAGGATGAACCAGGCAAGAAAGTGGATAGATCGTTATATCAAGAGTGTTAACGTGGCATAACAGGTACAGCTTAAAGGAAAAACAAATATCTGATCTGAGAGACGTCCCTGCTCACAGCACTGACCAGAACAGTTACACTTCTATTTGAACAATGCTGAACATACATATATGCATAAGACTTTCATTTGTTTGCTTGTTTGTTTTTCTTAATGTCACATTATACACAACTGCAAATTCATAGAGTCTGTACTGTATGATGTACTGAGTGTCAATATCCTCTTATGAAGGCTTACAAGTAAAGGTGAAATGTATTTGTTTTCCATGTGGATATGGCTATAGGCAATACTAGATTAATTAAATATACACATACGCAGGGGTGCACATAAAATATTTGGTCTGGTTCAAATGAGCACCTGAAGATGTTGCTTGGTGCTCACCTTTTGCACTGCATGAAACAAACTTTTCACCCCCCACTATCCCAATAGATGGTGAAAGCATACAAACATTAATTACTCACGCACTAATAGGCTTATCCAAACACAGAACACGTATTTTTATTTGCATGGTTTTATTTGAAATTTAACAACTATTTACCGTCTGTAACAATTATTGCTAAAATGAATTATTTCTAATAATTTAATTCATTGAATTTAGTTGGATTTCTCCGACCCCACAATTGGTGTCACAACCCCCCCTTTAGGAACCCCTGTTTTACAGTAGGGCACTGCCATCACCTGAAGCCACTTGAATTTGAATGGCAGGTAATAGCCTCCATATTCTCAACTGTCTCCATGCAAACCATCTAATATTGTGAAACTTCCCATGTTCAACAAAGCCAATGCTATTCTCACCACATATCTTCTTTCTGCACCTCCTTTCCTGTAATTAAAAGCTTAGTAGGAGCGGCAGGGTGGATAGAGAGCAGCACACACATAACTCAAAACAGTATTATGCACCCTATCAATCTGTACTTAAGCCACTTTAATTAACCTTAATGTTGTTTTACTACTTAAATTTTTACTTTAACTGTATCAGTCTATTTATACTCATGTTGCGCTTTTTACTATCTATTGCTGCTATTTTCTTTAATGAACATCTATCTATGTGTGGATGTGGGAGGTACAGCAAATATACAAGGGAATTCCCGACGCCACTGTCTCACGCAGTTTTGAAACGACCCAGTTGTTTACTCCGGCGCTGACTACAGCTCTGTGTGCAGACTGAAAACAACTTCATTTTCCACTCATCCCATAAACCACAAGCAAGGAAGAGTTGCAGAAGCCACTTTACTATGTCCTGTGACGTTTGATTCACACCTGAATTAATTAAATGTACACATGTACACGATGTACACAGTGGTGGTACGTAAAAGCACATCTTGTTCTAATATATGGTGCCCATCGTTTATTTTGACCACACCAAATTAAAATGGTTTACAGCCCTCAATCTAAAGGCCATGGCCTGCTGTCAGAATTGAATGGTGTGCATATTATGGAACATTCTAAGCCATCATCTAACGAAAGGAAATTGCAAAAACTCAGTGTATTCACTTTTCATGTGTTCAACTAATGTACCGTCATTCTCAGCTCATGATAATGCAAGGTATTAACTTACTGGTTTCCAGATTGCATAGGGCAGTGTATGCTGTATCCAGCCTGCTGAGAGTAAGATCCCCACGCACCAGAGGAGGCAAATAATGAAGTCTGAAACCAAAGAAAATGAAAAACCATCATTCTACAAAAAAAAAAACACAAACCCATAGAAATATTGAACATCTTGTATCCTACAGAGCTTTCTTCTACTGCTACAACAAGAATTTTATTAGTGGTGCCCAAGAGTAATGGGACAATTTCTTTGGCAGAGAATACTTTCATTGAAAGAGGAAAGTGGATTTATCCAAATGTAGCAAAAGCATCTACAACAAATGTCTTTATTGAACGTACATTTCAGTGAGCAGAGAACTAAAAACTTTTTAAAAACCAAACCTAGATATCTAGAGGGATACTTGGGAAAATTTGGGTGATACAACCACTTGTCAAAATAATTTATAATTTATTAAATGAAATACCACATGTAGGATCCTAGTCTAATCCAACTAGATGACAATTCCAACATGCAGAAGTTGCATACACAGATGCTCAGATGCCCAACAGTAGTTATGTCTTTAGGTGCAGTTGGAGTGTCTTTATGATGCAGGGTATTAAATAGCAGATAACATGTAAAGAAAGGGCCAGTATGTTCAATCTAGTTTAACCATTGTTAGCAGAAGTGTTTAAGTATATTAGTAGTAAATTGCATTTGTCTACAGAGTGTATGCACATAAAAAGTTAATTGAATGTGTATATGTACTCTAAACAATGTATATGTGTTCTAAATAATAACTCTGAAACCTCCATATTTGAGGAGGCCACTGAGAACAAGCTGCCGTCCAGCTGAGGGCCTTCTGGATGCAGGTAGTTCTTCCCGTCCATGGCCAGCGCTGAGGGGAGGATGGGCATCAGACCACAGCTTCACACATGACCACCAGCTGACTTAGGCAACACACCCTCCGACCCCCACCCACGTGCTGGCTGTGTCCAAGATAGTGCTTTTAACAAGGGCAAAGGCTCTCCATGACCTGAGGAAGAGAGCAGATATGGAGGGATGTAGAGGGAAGGGAAAGAAGGGTAAAGATTAGACATTAGAACAGATTTTTTGTTTTCTAGAAGACAAGGTTATCAATATCACATCAAAAATTTGCACGTGTATAAAAACAGAAGGGAAAAGTAAATAAGTCACTGATGTCGAGATAAACGTTAGACATCAAAATCAGTGAAGAGAAAGTACAAAGGCAATAGTACAAATAAATATCAAAGAGTAGCTAACCTGACTTCTTTACAAGCAGATCATAATTAAAGCTTTGTAAGAATATTCCACCTGTAATGCCATTGGATATTGCACTAGAGCAACCATTTGTCAATTAAGTTTGAAAAAACAAACAAAGAAAGAAAACAAACAAACATCTGAGCACACACTGTTCAGGAAACTCAGATCAGACTGCAAAGGCAGGCAGTACTGATCAAATATGAATCAGAGAAAATGTTTTCAGAACCATATCTTAGGTACTGTTCATTTCTAAAAAGTAAACATTTTGACCAAGCAAGTGCTGATCCAACATGAATCAAGACTGTCATTCATAGCCCATTTTTCACTTAAAAGGTTTTCAGGAACATATTTCAGTGCAGTGTTCGCTATAACAGGCTTCTATGTTGAAAACAGCCACAAGTAGGACAGAGAGGGACTCACATTCACGATCATGCACTCTCACGTGTTAAAACATTGATGCTTACATGCACTATTATGCACATACGGTCAGTGCAGCTACCAAAACAAATACCATAGAAGCTCAGATTAGAATCTTTCTGTAAGTATGACATCATACTCCGCTGAGGACACCATTACTCCACTAGAGTAATGAAAGTATAGCATACAAGGGTTGCTATATTAATGTTCTCCATCTCATATATTTAAGCTTTAAATAAAAAATCTTAATTAAAAGAATGACATTTTAAAAAATTTAACATTGGCCTGTTATGCAGTGTAATCTTCCCATGCTGGGCTATGGTTTGCCCACTGTTTTTTTTTTGTGGCAGTAGGTTTTTTTTTCCTTCTGAACTACAAAGGTAAACTATGTCCAGTACAGCATATATTAGTTAAGACATTTCTATACAATTAAATTCATATCAGAAATGAATCGATTGATCATTAACATCCCTGGTATGAGGTCAGCTTTGTATATGTGCTTGGACAATAGAAAAACAAATCTGTGTCTCTGGGGTAGATGGGAACACAAATTGTAAATTACTGAATCCAAATACACGAAGAAAAAAGAAGAAGAAAAAAAACCTATCTTACTGCATAATATGTTGAAACTTTAATAAATATTTCCCAAAATGTCATAATTTTAACTAGTGAATCATTCCAATATCTCACCACTCCATGATGCATCTCTGTGTAGTGTCAGTAATATTCCTTCCCCTAACTAATCAAAGTGTTACCTTCCTTCTTTACTTTGGTCCCAATCCAGAAGAGGGCAGACAAAGCTGGGACAACGAATCCTAGAAGAGTTTATGAGGGTCCACATAAGGGGGCCTTTGTGTATCTGAGTGTGTATATGCGGCTGTGTGTGTGTGCGTGTGTTTGAGAGACCCAACCCAATCTATTAACCACTAAGTATAGACAATACTTTCTGGATAAGTATGAAGCAAATGTGGGGAATCCCTCAAAAACCAGCTGGCAAACTTTGTAGACAGGGGGCTTTAAGCAAAAAGATATTAAATACTATCTGATGATGAGGGGATGGCCTCCAGCCTCTGAGGTCCAGATGAAGGCGGGGGCAGTACAGCGAGGCAGCTCGGTGCAGTCGAGGAGTGTGTGGAGAGCCTTGTGAGATCCTTTTAGGTGTAGCAGAAGGCAACACCCTTGGGATGCTGAAAGCTTGGATGCATCACATGTTCTCAGGCATCAGTTCACACATCTTACAGCCGAACATAGAGGCTACAGCTGACATAGATCATTCAATGTGAATGCACCAATGTGAAGCATCACACCTTCTATAATCTGAATTCTAGGCCTCCGCCAACCAGTCAAGGGCTTCACATCCATGTCTGTCCAGACTCAAAGTACATGTAATGAAGACATGGAAGAATTTAATGAAAAGGTGTTGATGTCAACATTTACAGGGGAGTACAGAGGACTGATAGAAATATGGTGCAACAACAACCTATTCAAGCCTAATATCAACAAAACCACTGAGCTTGTGGTGGACTACTGCTGTATGACTATTAGTGTGTACGTTCATCGAGAAAAACAAGAACACATTCCTTGCACGTGTTTTACTGCGATAAAGGTGATTTTGACAGAACATGAAGACGTTTCAAATTCTGAAATGTGAATACCACACACACACACACACACACACACACACACACACACACACACACACACACACACACACACACACACACACACACACACACACACACACACACACACACACACACACACACACACACACACACACACACACACTGTAAAGTAACCTTCACCTTTGAACACCAATATCACATTCACAAAAATGAATGAATGCATAGACAATTCCAAAACATAATGCCTCTGGTCACTGCTGTTATAGAGGCATGAAAAGGACTCGGAGAGGAAGAAAAATAAAGCAGAAGAAATAGAAACTAGACACGCACTTAAATTATGTTTGGAATTTCATTTCATGGAATTCTGTGGCTCAACGGTGAGGTGTATGAAACTAGACTCAAGTCTCTGAATGATTACATCCAGTGATCATTCTGTGACAGCAGAATAGCTGCACATTCAGCAGAGCATGTCATGCACAAGTTTACAGTACAACCCTGAGTTAGGATACTAGCCCCATTCAGACAGCATTTTCATTCCGGGCCTGTTGTGCCTTTATTCCGTCTTGACATCTGTCTGAACGCAATAAAGGTGTAATGGGATGTCAGTTTGTTCCACCTCTGTGACGCCTCGGGAGGTAGTAACAGCACAGAAACAGGCGTCTGTCTGAATGGAGTTCCCTGGCAATGCGGACCGGGTGTGACGTTGTAGTAATGTGTTCAGGTGTGCGACCTACTCCGGGGGATTTAACTATCAGACAGCAAAAGGAGGTCCGGTATTTGAAGAACAAGCACAGAAAATGACCGCTAAACTGGAGATAGTGAAGTATATCAGCTTTTATGCTCACTGTTGCGTCGTACATCGCGCCTCTTAATGTTGCGGAACGCAGATGTACACTACCAGTCAAAAATTTGGACACAGTTTCCCATACTATTGACTGGTACTGCACACTGTGAACACACACACTGAGGTGGAGTTGCGACGCCTTGGTCTGGTCCAGTTTGAACGCACCGAACCGGTCAGAGAGGAGGGGATTCGTTTCGGTGCTGTTGCACAATGCCTTTCTGACAGTGGCTACTGTGTGAAGCATAAATAAGACAGAACATGACCATTTCCTAATCCTTTGTGACATAAACTCCATTGAAAACAGTATGAAGACAATAAGTTCAATGCTTTCCTCAACTTGATTGATTTTTGTAAATATATGCTGACTGGATCATTCCACAGCGAAAGAGGTTCATTGATAACAGGTGATGGGATCATGAATGAGTATGACAGGGGCATTCTTGAAAGGCTCAGTTGTTTACGAGCAAAGATGGAGAGAGGTTCCCCAAGTCTTAAACACATCAGTGAATAAAGGATAGTACTACATGGGCTCAGGAACACTTCAGAAAATCACTGTTGGCTACACATAGTTTGGCTAAGATTGCATCCTGTTTATATTTACGTTTTAAACAGCATCCCAACTTTTCGAAATTGGGTTGTATTAAAGACGCATTTAAGAAACCTAAATTCAGCAACATGTCAGTGGCTGTGAAAGCATACATAACCGCCCAGTAATACAGTAGTAGTGTGCATTTCTCAGTAAAAGGAATTATTTGACCATTAAGTGTGACAGCTGAAGTCAATTATTGTCCTCCTGGTTTGCCTCTGCAGACATGCTCATGTCATTCCATCGCTCTTCATCCTCAAACCCCACAACACCAATGATCCTTGTCATTTCTTCGAAAAGGGGGGCTTTCTTGTTAAATGCTGCATCACAAGAATCAATTCTCCACACACCAGGCCATTTGCCATCTCTTAGCAACAGAAAAATGTCTTTCGCTGTCCCCTTTTCCCTAACCCTCACCCCTCCAGCAAGTCTCTGAGGATAATCAATACTGATCATTGTAAGAGTGGTCCCAGATCTCTCCTTCCTGTAAGGCCCGTCATTACCAGACAAAAGCACAAAAAAAAGAAAAGAGGACACTCTACTACTAACCAGAAGAGAGAGTTGATAAAGAAGAGCCATCAATGGGGAGGAGATGGTTGGAGGAGAAAAAACGAGAAAAAACAACAACTTTATAACCCTGCTTGGTTATATAGAGATGTGTTTTCATTACCAATACCTGAATTTATAGTCTCTGTATCATGACTGAAACAAACTGTGGATGTCCTATATGTTGAAGAGGATATGGCCATTTCAAAACAACACACAAAACCTTTGTTATAAATCAGCACAGATAGAGAGAGAGAGAGAGAGAGAGAGAGAGAGAGAGAGAGAGAGAGAGAGAGAGAGAGAGAGAGAGAGCGAGAGGTGACTCTTTTACAGTGTAATCTTTTTAAATCTGTTAATTACTTCAAATGGTTGCTGCTGGTTTTTGTAAACCCCCTCCCATGTGTCTCTCCTTCCGTCTCACTCTGTGGGTGGCCTGGTGCTAAAAGCTCGCTGCAAAGGGAGATTAGGCCATTTTATGGCAGTGATTTTAAAATCTTTCAAACTGAAATGAACCCATACACTATAGTATACTGACCATGTCAAAATATACAAACTAATTCGGGCAGAATGTCTGCAAACATGTTAGAAACTGTATTTCTGGTGTTATGGCCACATTATATGCCAGCTGGTTCCTCTTGGTTGCATGAGCCACTGTGCCCGTCTGTCAGCCAGACAGAGGTTAAACAGGCAGCATGCCTCAGTCACTTAAAAAAACACAATATGTGTATTCACTATGCATGCTTTTAGCTACAGCCGCCAACATTTGTTAGCAAGTCTGTAAAGTAGGAGGTAAAATGCTGTGTGTGGTAAAAAAAAAGGACTGCCTGGTTGTATGCTGGTGGCCTTTAGTGAATATCAGTGGCAGCCAGAGCACATGGGGATCATCCAGGGAAGTGTGACTTCCTTAAGCTGCTAAGTCACGATTAACACTCACGAGGAGAACCACCACCCAGCCTGGTGCGTGTGCCATCACACTCACAAAAGCACACTCACATGTTGGGGGGTTGATACGATCATATTTCCACACACACAACTAAATGTTTATCAGTGTGCACATGTAATGGATTAAGACGGTGTAAGCTAGTTAATTTACCTTCCAGGTAATTAGGTGAGTCATAAAACATCTAAATGCATTTGCTATAAAACACCGTGTATTATACATGTGTCCCTTTAAATGCACTGGCAAGTATAGTGCTAAATGGGGAAACTTCATTTTTGCTAAGCTCTACAGGAACATAGTCACCATTTTCATTCTTTTGTGTCCCCATGTGTCCTTGCTTGAGACAGCATACCCATGTAGGATTTAACATATTCTATTTTGTATCATAACAGGTAATTAATTAATCTTTTTTTCCTTTACTTTGTATTTTTTTATTCCTTTTTTTTCCCTAATTCCCTCTCTTTGCTCAGTGGAAATGATTTTGTTTAGATCCTGTCCACTTTATTAAAAAAAAAAGGTATTTAAAATTATGTTTTGTGGCATAACAGAAAAATGAAGGATTATCCTTTGACCTCATCCATTTGTCCTGGTGACAATTATGATCTCATCACCTCACATGCATTCCTTTGCTTGCAGTCACACTCGTGTCATCCCTTTTCTTTGAGCCCATACTAAATCCTTCTTAAGGTACTGAGGAAATCCGTCAACAACCAGCTCTGCTTCATCTTCATTATCCACATTCTCAAAATCAACTCCATGTGGCATTTTAGCCAGTGGCCCCATGGTGAGTTATGTGTGAGTGAATGACAAGTTCATGACTGGAAAAGCCAGGACAAATCAATTACAGAGAAGAAAAAGAGAGTAAGACACTTGCATTTGCATTAAGAGTGCATGTATAGTACACAAAATACTCAAGTGACAGTCCTCTTTTGGCATCATTCAATCCAATGCGCATCACTCACTCATTATAGATCTGAGTCCATCAGCATCACCAGTAATCAAGGCAGAAATGATCAGGGTCCAGTTGCCCTACACTAGAGCAGCAAGGGGCCTCTTAGCTGGTTATGATTGTTATAACAGGGTGGATTCATTAGCTACTGTGATGAAATATTCATAAAAGGAACAAGTTACTTCTCAGGGAAATACTGCCCACCATCATTCAAAACAGCTTACATTATTAATTGGCACCTTTGTTGACACAATGGCCTATACTTGCCTCAATGTGCAAACACACACACATATGGCATACCCTCAAACACCTATGTGGAGGGGTGTACACATTTAGCTACCAAGCAGTTCCTGTTCCCCTTCCCACAAACAGAATTTCCATTCAGTATTAGAGGCATTGCTACAAATGAGTTATGAAAAGCCCAGTGACCAAGTAGGACACTAGACAGAGAACAATAATCAAATGACTGTGTAACCAAACCTGCTGTCTTATCAAAAAAACAGGAGATGGAAACAAATCAGGTTTTAACAGTTTGTTGTTATTGCATTTTGCTTGTTCAAATATTTATCAAAGAGGCTCTCTGACTGGGACCAGACATGGGAAGACATTCAACAGTCATTTGAACGATTTGATCTAACTGAGAGGCAGGTTTAGGCAAAGATTTAGCTACCTACAAAGGGATGACAATTAATCATAATTAGATTCTCATCAATCCACTCCAAGTAGCTATTCAACACCATGTTGCCATGCTGATGAACATCTTGTGCCCACAAACACCAGCTAAATGGGACATTAAAGTAATTTATACATAAAGAGGAACTTAGCCAAGCTCTTGCGGCTCAGATGAAGGCTTTGTTGTGGTAAATACAGAAAGAGACAGGCTGGGCTATCCCAGCCAGCTAGCAAAGAGGGAAGAGAGGAGATGGGAGAGAATAGTTTGACAAAGACCTTGACTGAGTTGTACAATGAAGTAGCAGAGAAGAATAAACTATTATAAATAATGGTTTGCAGTGGCTTGATGACTCATCATTTAGGGGCAAATCGCTCCACTTCTAACATCACCAGCAGCAAACAGAAAATTAATAAAATCTGACTAGATGAGAGAAAGAACGATCCACTTAGCTGCGTCCAATTTCCTGTCATGTAATTTCCTTAGAAGAGAAGGATCATGACACATGCTAGGTGTGTGCATCGCTCTACCCTTTATTCCACTGGTTCAACATGTTAGATGAACAGACAATAGCTGATTTTACCTGAACAAATATGTATACTGCAGGAAGCTGGGCGAGCAACATTTAAGGCGATGAGCAAATTAGGATCATGTGATCATATTTTGTGGACAAATTTTTTAGTTGATTTTCCCTGGTATCCTGCGGCTGTTCTGCATCATGTAAACCACGGACAGATCGCTTTATTTCTTGCTGCTACCTGTAGCTTCCATTAACAAGTTAGTCATGCAGCTAGTGTTTCTAGCAGACTGTCTCTGTCAAACCTGCTCTTCTAGGTGATCAAAAGCTCCTGTGCTAGTGGTATAAACACTCCCTCCAGCGCTCCTAATCTCCGCTCTGTGCAGATTTGTTAGCTAGCTGCATGGCTGATTCAGATAATTAGGTAAAGGTAGTAGCAGTTAGTACGAGTACATCGGTCCATCAGGAAACCAACTTTGCCTCACAAATGAAAATGCTCTACAAGACTAAACAACCTCCACAAACTTGAAGATGGTCAATGGCCACACCCTTGTACTTTTGAAGGTGTGCTGTGCCTGAAAACTAGAATGACATAAAAAAATCCACACCATGCAGATGTTGGTTTTTTTCCACCTCTCTGCATCAGGTGCTTTCCACTTTTGTGAAATAGTCCACTCATATTGGCCTTTCGGTTCTCAAAACTTGGAGATTATCCTCCTTCATTTCTGTCTATATCCCACTGTCTTTCACCAACCCCATGTCTTCTCAGTTAGAACGTCTACCTCTCCATTCCATTACCAGGCCTCTTTCTTCATTTTAGTGATTGGTTTTCCAATTTCCATCACAATCCCTGTCTTGCCATGTGCTGGCCCACTACATGTCTCCATTACCCTTATGACTATTCTTTGCAAACTGGTAACACTAGTTGTTGCCTTTCACCCAGCTTGACCCTGAGATGGATTCTGCTGCTGATTGGAGCCAGCTGATTCCCTGACTCTGAATCTCCACCCACTACCCACCCCTCTCGGTTGTGGTTACAC
Source organism: Chaunax sp. Z400 (assembly GCA_037577475.1). Lineage (NCBI taxonomy): Eukaryota > Metazoa > Chordata > Actinopteri > Lophiiformes > Chaunacidae > Chaunax > Chaunax sp. Z400. Next base: position 10,881,743 of record CM075188.1, read on the forward strand.
AGAGAGTCAGCCATAACACCATGCAAAAGCTATCAGATGCACACTTCACAAACAACATAGCGCAGGAAATAAAATTGGAATGACAACCAAGTGTGCCTGACAACAGATCCCAAACATGCACTGGGAGAGTATCCATATCTGTTGTGATCTTACAAAGTACTGTAAGTTCAAATTGTCCAAATATTCTAATCATGACCAGGCAAGAGGCATTCTTGAGCACCTACTGAAGGTTATTCTAAAAACAGAAATGGAGCAAACCTGTGTCACAAAATCTAAATAACTTGGACTGAAATTGAAAAATTGTACCACCAAATGATGTAATGATCACATTATTCTGTCAACCTGTATATTATGACATTGAACTAAAATTAATCTAAATGCAATATATGCAAAAAGGTTGTCCTGCCCTGAAAAAATACACACAAGAGTGATATTCTTATTGCCAATGAGTTGTCAATATAAAAGTGTTTCTGAACTCTGCCCTGCCGCTGTTCAAATCCACACATTACTCTACTCTACTGAGAATGACCTCACTTTATCTGGCAGCTGTGAGAATACTGCTCCACATGCACAGATGGCCGTATTTGTTTGTCTGAACCACTTTACTATATTAACTTTAGTTCAATTCATTTGTCTTTTGCAGACTGGGGCTGCTATCAGACTCTTGAACAATAAAAGTAGTGCAAGTTTGTAAACCATGCAGAAAATTAGTCTGAAAAGCGGAATGCATTCTTAAAAAATGCAATACATAGGTTAGGGGTCAAAAAACCAATACACTTACATAAAAGTAAAATCAGTAAAAGAACTGCACAAATAATTATCTCTTCAACATATAAACAAATACATAAATGACTTCAACTTCACCAAATATCTTTCATGAACCTTTTAAGAGAGCAAAGGTGAAAACGTGAAAATGTATACATTTCTCAAAAATAATGCATCCCTAAAATAATGCATCTGCTTAAAATCTAAAACTCTTTGGCAATTCAAAATATATTCAGATAGATCCAACAAAATCAATTTAGATGAAATTCTAATTTAGTCAAAGTTAGCAAACATAATCCACAGTTAGTACAGTAACAGAACAAATTATGTAATTCCCCTAACCCCTTGCAGTTGATGTGGTGACAAATGGCACCTTCTCTATTCCTGAGCAGTACATCTTATTTCTGACATATTGTCACACTGCACCAGCAAATTTGATCTAATAGCTACCTGGAAAAAAGTCATACAACCGTCACACAATTGCACAAGTGGGTGAAGGTGTGTTACAAGCACCATTCCTATTTATTTAGAATCTCAAGAGAAGGAGGGACGCAGAAGGAAGCAAGTCAAGATTTGCCTCAGAGTTCAAAAGACTCTGACCTGGATTGACAAGAAAGATTTTTGGTTGTCTTGTGACAAATGTTTTCTCTCCGTAACGGACACATTTAAAATAAACATACTGGGGAACTACTTACTGTCAGTCTTCCAGAAAATAATAACAGCAAAATATTTACTTAAACTGTATTAACAACCCAATACAATTCACTAAACCACAAGCCTTAGGGTAACCTGGAACATGTTTGTGAAAGAACCATTTTATGTTTCTCAGCTGTATAAAAATGTGGCACTAAAGATTTGCAGTCAGGTTGTGAATTTCAGAAATGATTTACCACAAATGAATTTGTGCCTGCAAATATCTACATCAAATTATCCTCCATTACGTACACATATACCCCGAATTCTTTTACATTCAAGATAGGCCAAACATAAGAGGAACAGAGTCCAATAGCAAGTGACTCATATGAACAATCAACCCTGATACACCCTACATGTGTATCAGGTTGCCCGGTTAAATAGGGTCAACATGGGACAACATAAATCAGATGTTGTTGTGTAAAAGGCATAACACAAGAGTATCTTGGGTCACCAAGTCTGCTCTTAGTCCCATGGAGGCAGGACAGCCCCATCTTGGTCTTAATATTAGCTGATCACCAGTCTTTAAATATAAAAAATGGCAGAAATGACCAGATGCTACACCAAATATTTTAAAGTCGAGATTAGGGGTGGGTATTTTATGATTTTAGTAATACAGATACCGATACTGCTTGTCGATACAAATACTTATCAATACTCTTATCGATACTTCTCCCCATTATCTGGTCCAAAAAATAAACACATGACGTGAAAAGATAAGATTGGTGAATGTTGGTAACTAGAGTTAGGGGGTTCTGGTCATCTTCCCACAATAGAAAATATTAATAACTGTCAGCAATACAAAATAAATGACCTGGTTTTCAGGGCAACTCACAAAGTTCAAATTTCAAAATTCCTCGAGTCATAAATAGCCAACTTGGCTACATTTGGTTCAGGTGGTGCTGAGCTCATTATGTGAGGAATTCTTTGCTGCTTTATTATGAAAACATGAATGATTATATTTCCAAAATAATGCCTGCATATAATAATCCTTGTGTGTGACGACTTCTCCTGTAAACAACAGAAAATAGGCCCCTCGTGATAATGGACTGGCACTCAATGGGGTGCCATGTAAGAAAACTAAATAAATGAAAAATTCTCTGTACAGTTGAGGTAAATAGACACGATGTAAAGTTGTGGATCTGGATGCTACCAAGTTGTTCAACACATTATTTACACTTATAACATTTATGAGCCTGTCAGTGGCAAAAACAAACCCTTTACTTTGACGCGCTAGTCAAGACAGACATGTTATTAGTTTGGCAAATCCCATCCATATTGGAGGCTGCACTGAGGAAGTAACACTGGGTGCAGCAGGTGCTTTCTTAAAGCAGTTAAACATGCTGCATGTCTTCAGATTTATTAAATGCTGTGTTTGCAAATGTTTCATGGCGTTGCTGGTGTTACCTCCTTTACACGCAACAACCTTTTTGCATATATTGCATTTAGATTCATTTTAGTTCAATGTCATAATGTACCCCCACACTAACGTCTTGTCCTGTCTGCCATGACGAGTGGACTGGAGAGCACATTGTTGCTTGGCTATCAAAATGCATGCTTTCATCACAAGGAGCAGACTGCAACTTCCCGTACCCCACGGACTCAATTTAACACCAACCATTTGAAAATAAAAGCTATGTTAGAATGAATGAACATTAGTGCTGCTATTTGCATTCATGTGATTGTCCAGGAGAATATCGACACTTCAGTAAAAGTGAGTTTGGAACTTTAACTAATGTATTACCAGTTCTCTGTACCCATCCCTAGTCCAGGTTGTATGACAGCCTTCAAGTAACTGTTCTTTTTTTCTGTCCTGTTTAAGAGACTGGTTAGAAATTCAAGCTGATAACTGAAACAAGGACACACAAGGTATTGAGTCATCCATCCATGCAGACACTAATACTTCTTTCATATTTATTTCCTCGAGGAGTCCCAGTCAAAAAAATTCATTGTCATCTTTTCTAAGAATGACGTTGAGACACCTTTTCCACAGAAAACAATATGGCAAAGCAGTGAGGAATTACAGTGTGGCATGTTCTACTGAATTTCAATCATCTCTTACAGAGTGCTTATGTGGCTTGGAAGATATTCATATAGCCTCCAGATCTGGATACTAGCTGGGCCATGGGATACAAACAGGCCATCATGAAAGACCCATTTGTTTCTTGTCACAGTGCAGATGTCAACAATATGGCCACATATTACCAACAACTGTCACTTGTTCTTTCACTCTCTTCTTACCAAACATCCATGTTATGTTTAATACATGAACCATTATCTAATGAAGGCCACATTCCAGGAAATCAGGAACTGAATCAAACCTATTACCTAGCCTGGGTTACCCTCCTCCACTCCACATTTTTTACTCTCACTCTAATCAGCCTATGGGCCATAAATGAGATTTATCACTGGCACCAATTTGAGGGGAGAAAAAGGACAAGCAAAGATAAAGAGGGAGGGAGAATGGAGGCCAAGTTACAGAGAGCAGACAGCATGAGCCACATTTGAGCGATGGATCACAGCTGTTTGAGTTCATTCCACCAGGGAGCGAATCAAAACCCAATATATGTTATATCCTGCTGATAGCTACCTGAATGCATCACACAAAACCTGGATATTATATAATTTTTTCAAAAATCTCAGATGATATGTCTTTCAAAGTTAACTAACATGTTAATCCTGCTTTGTGAAACAGACCCGGTGTTTTTGCATATAATCCCCATTCCACAGAGTTCCTCTATACTTACTGTCATGTTGCTTTTGTTGCTGTATATGTTGATATATTTTGTGTGCACCTTACAGAGTTGCTCTTTTGATGTCATTGTACACTGTATAATGACAATAAAAGGCTTTCTATTCTGTTCTATTCTAAAAGATTTGAGGGCAGAGCCATCACTTGTCTGACAGTGGGAAACTATTAAAATGGGAGCTGTGCGTAACAACCACAAAGCTAACAATGGAGTAAAGAAGCAGTGAGTTGTGATATTTGACAATCATATATCCTAACAGCCTGACTGCTACAATTAAAGCTTTTACTTGGAGGTTATGACAGACCAGCCAGAAGGAGGGATGCGACAGCAAATGACACCAGGGCCATTGACCATGTCACAGAGTGTAAGAAGTACACTTAAATATAATACAGGAACTGCACATGGCATTCACTTCACAGTTACCAAACAGTATCCATCAACAGCAGGCGAATGACATAATCAGAAAAATAGTCCCTATAGGAGCTCAATATGTCAAGGCTTGTGCAAGGCCTGACTAGCTTTAGCTCCAGGCATTAGTCACAGCGAAACCTAAGATGTGAAAATTTTAAGAAAGAAATAAGAACTGGATGGGATAGCTTTGCAAGAGGTATTTTCATTGCGTCCTTGTCACTCCTGCAGTTTTCTTAGTCAACCCCATTTTCCCACTGTGTTTCTGTCACAGATTAAGGAAACATGTAGATCATGAGTAATGTTACCTTTAATTGCAGGAAAATTTTAATAAAACACATGAGTTATGTTTACCCTGAGCTCCTTCTGCATAATAGTGTATAGTCATCGTAGAACATTTAATTACACTTAAGTTCTGATATTTTAACCACTGTTTTCTTGATAAGCACTTAATTACTGAGCTGATACACACACAGATCCAACATCGTATAGCGCTGTCGTATTATAATAATTATATGACACCATGGCTGCATACCTGAACACGACCAGTTCATTATTATTTGAGAAACATCTTCCCATGCTTTGTGAAAACGACACACATTTCCAACCAACAGTTGACAGCGATTTTACCAAAGCTTTACATTCGCTTTCAACATCAGCTAACAATTTACCATGTATGCATGTTTACACGTAAAGATGACATGCGTGCATATAATCGTAGTCTTTCACATATAAACGCTTTAATAAGTCGGGTCGATGTAGCTTTCTCCGAGGAAACATACGGAGGCACAAAGGTCAGCGAACAGCACAAAGGGAGGCAGCCTAGCTCTGCGTACAGTGTTACTGCCACTACTGTTAGCTTAACGAAACGACGTACGATACATTGAACAAGCGCTGGCAAGAAAGCGAATGTTGTCCACCAAATATGTCTGGTTTGTCCAATTTAAACTATCGGCCATTAATGATGGACGCCAATATGTACCCAGATCCCACAATAGATTGCTAAAACGACGCTTAATTTGGATAGCTAATTGTGCTATCTAGGTTAGCGTACGTAGCTCGTAGTCATTTTCTCACTTTGGGTACGTTCGTTTTGTATATTGCCTGAAAACAATCAGAAAACATTTTCTTTCTCTATAATGAAAATTAGGGTTGCTGTAGGAAGTACATATAACACGTATATTACTCTCCTAAAGGTACCACTAGCCTGGGAATTTTTGATGAGCTACTGTAGTTGCTGGATTGCTAGTATCAAAGAAATAGCTGATTACTAAGTAAATAGCCAGCTGGCTTTGTTAGCTGCTAGCCTTTCTTGACGGTGGCATACTGATTCCGAGATACCAATAACACTATACCACGGTTATTTGCTGCAGCTAACACACGAACTCGTAGCCTCAACTCGTTTTTAATATAACGTTACCGATAACATCTCCTACTATAGGCTTTAACTCAAGGCAGTCGCTCAAGAACCGGCGTAGCCCGTCGTTAAAAACGTGCGCGCCTAGGAGAGGCTGCCCAGAACACCTAGAGAACTGCCGATGTGTCGCTTGTCTTTTCATAATATCCTCGAATTACACTCACCCTCGATGTGTTTGTTATCCTCAATCCAAACCCCGAGTGAACGGGCTGCTTTTGAACGAACACTGGGGCAAAAGTAACTGCGATAAGGAATTTTATCCAACTTATTCTTCTTAGTTGTTTTCTCCACTTCCTGATTGAGACGGTGCCATTTTGAATAGCGAAAAAATATTTCCGCCGCTGTCGTCACGCGTAGCGCCGCAAGCAGAAAACAGCCAGGCCTGAAATAGCTCATCACAGATAGGAACCAACGCTATAAGTTAGATAGAATGATGGCTGACGAGGCACAAAAGTAACAATTGACAGCTCAGTTATGGGCCTTAATATCAACATATTGAATTATAATACCCAAGTAATAACATGAATCTTGCTCCATTAGATGCAAGGTAAATAATCTGCCTAGAAGATATAGTCATACTCCTTTATTAAGCATAATTGACATTTTCTAAACTAAAGAAAAAACTATTGACTTAAGTTCCTTGTCTGTTATACAAATGAAATTCTTGGCAAACTGAGTTTAGGCTGATTTACAAAATACAAAAAAAAATAAGATTATAATAAACTATATTAACTTTATCAACACCAAATGAGAAATTCTGGTGTCATAGGATTAGTGTAACAGCCAGGTTAGAATATTGACCAACCAGTATCAGTAAGGGCAAGGGACACAACGGTAAACGGTTTAAGATACAATCTATTATATTACATAAAAATACACTAAAATAGCTAGGACTGACTTCTGGGGAATAGCTCTAAAAAAAATCCCTGTCCTTTTCAGAGTTCATTAAAAGGAGGGAAAAGTGATTCCCCTAACTCTTAGGGGAGAGGAGTCTCGGGTCCAAGTTGGTTGCTTCCACAGTCTCACTCTAGTGCTCCACAGATGGCAGTGTTGTCCACACCATCACTAAGATAAAGGCCGGCATCCACTTCAGCCTTTAGGAAGCCCAACTCTGCCTCAAGGCTGCGACACATGCAGCAGAGCCTGGCCTGCACACAGAGAAACAGCAGCAGAATGAGAGGGTTTCACACATGTGGACATTTCTCATAATACAGAACACATCATAAATAAGGGCCATGTTCTACATTTAAACATGCATACCTGCACACAGAGAAACAATAGCAGAATGAGAGGACAGCAGTGGTGACCATGAGGCACTTATATAACCTCCTAGAGGAGGAGACACACCCAGACACACCTGTGCACAATCACATCAATCAAAGCTTAAGCTCACAGCAAACTTGCATGTCCCCACACACACAAACCACTACCAGTGTGAAGGTGAGTTAGTGTGGTGATACAGATCTACCCTGTTACACCAGAAGTTAAGCAGAAAATGGTAAAAACAGTAACAAAACAATAACAATAGAATATTATAAAAAATATAGGTGGAATTGACAACCACAAAGACATTGTAATAAATGAATAAACAGTTTCATTAAAGCTCACAAGGGTGGTCGAGTGTTTGGAGTGTAACCTAATGTCTAGTGGCATAATAGACCGGTCAAGGCGCTCAATAGTGTGCTGTGGAGGGATGGGTCTTTGGCTAAATGTCCTCCTCATCCTCATCAGCTCAGCAAGGAAAGGATGGGAGGGGTTCTTGACGATAAGCTCCCTTTTTCTCCCTATCCCCTTTTCAGCAACCACCTCCAGGTTGTCCAGTTTAGCCCCAACCTCAGAGCAAGTTTTCTTCACAAGCTTGACTTAAAACATAAGACACTCTACTGTCATTGTAGATTTGCAATGAGATTTTGTTTGATGACTCTCTCAACCAACAGCAGCAGACGAACTAAATAAGAACATTACGTTAACATTAAGGCCAGATAAGAACAAGGTTAAAACCAGAATTACACACAAGCTAAAAACAGTCACATGATGGCACTAAGCATAAATAAGACAGTAGGAGTTCATTAATTGACAGCAGCAGCAGGTTGCAGTGCAAATAGTGCATGTAACATCAACAAATAGCGCAGGATAAATCAAGGAGGATGTATGCATGTGTTGAGGATGAGGGGGTGATGGAGGCTACAGATCTGAGAAAGAAGCTGTTCTTCAGTTTGTTTCTTAGAGGCCACTCTACACTTACCTATAACACATGAGGGTTTTTGGAGTTAACTGAATGACGAGGACCCAAATTTCCAGTAGTTTTTCTAAGATGTGATCATATTTTTGATCAGAAGATGTGGTGGTAATTATAATAAAAAATGTCCAATGCCGTCGACCCTCAGATTCTCGGACAGCTTTTCCTCAGATTCCCTCAGTGAAAATCAGGAAATCATGGTAAATATATAATTTGGCACATAATCAAAGTCTTTATTTTCAGTGATCAATTAGTACATCATTATCTTTCACTGATCGTTTTTGGACTTGCAAGGTTTTGCAGTTGTTTTCTGTCTTACTTTAAGAGGCCAGGCCTAGATTTAACCTCACAATACTATGAATACCACTGTTGCTGCTGTGACTATTACTACCACCTCTATTTCTAACCATAGTGATGATTAAATAAAAATATCCAGTTAATGTAGTAAAGTGCTCACTGGGTAAAATTAGAGATGACTGAGAAGAAAATGCATTGGACAAACAAAATAGCATATGGACAAATTAATACTGATAAAAAAAAAAGTAATATAATGTATATATGCCTTCTCCGTGCAACTAAAAATATTTTTCTTCAAAGTTTTATGCACAGTTTTTAATTGAAATTACTTGGACTATTTCCAGACAGACAGCGATTGCATGAAAGCATAATTCATTTTAGAGGCTAAATGGAGTACATGTTCATCTTCCTCCTGCAGGTCGCTGTCCCACTTTGGCATCCATCTGTCCATTTCATGTTATTGAGCGGCAGAGCTGGAAGAGCTCCAGTTGTTTCCAGCAAACACACACTGCTACTGTTTTCCTGGTATAACAATCCCCCCTTTCCTAATCAAGGAGGGTGGTGGGAAGCAAAGGGACAGTGGGTGTGTGAGTGTGTGTGAGTGTGTGTGCGCACGCGCTCAAATTCAAGGTACTGTTCATGAAAGATGCTGGCAGGGCTGTGCTTTGTTTTTCCTATCTGATATTGTTGTATTGTTTTTGTCACCAAGGTGCTGGTTAATGACAGGAGGATATCTGAATCAATGCATTCTGGCACACTTTAGTCATACCTTTATAAAACATGTTAGGGCGCCTTTGAGGACAATATCAGTTCTGACTGACATTGCTCCTCAGTAGCTTTGCTGCATCATGAAAATTGGAAATGTGCCAATTCTTAGAAAATTTCATGATTCCGATGTTACACCTGAAAATGAACGGAAATTCCACAGCTTTTTTTTTTCCATTGGGAGGGCGTCTGCACTTTTAGTTTGAATTTGGCGCACCCCACTGGAATTATACAGCAAACACTTGATTTCAAGTGAAATGGATCTTGACGTAATGTCTGCTTTAACAAATTTAATAATATAATAACTGGCACATGATCATTCCAGTGGCTGAGAAAATGCAGAGAGAGCAAGACACTTTAACAACACAAGCCAGTTTTCACCCACTGACACACATACTGAGACACCCCACATATAATAGTCACACACCAGTGGAACAGTCACACAGAGCAATTTGGGGTTCAAGGACACTGCAGCATGTAGACTGCAAGGGCAGGGGATCGAACTGAGAGACTTACCTCCCCAGCCAAAGCTGCCGTTGGAATGAGGATACGCCTCCATTGACCAATTTTTTATATGACTGGGAAAGCACTGCAGAATTATTTCCTACTTCCTCTTAGTATCCTGTTCAACTATTTCACAGCCAGTTTTATGCAGTAACTGTGTTCCTGAAGTAACTGCAGGAATATTACAACTCATCTCTCTCATTTTTTGCTCATTCAGCTGCTGTTCATTGTGACTCAGACAAGGTAGTTCCTGTAAGGCACAGTAGTCCAGTTCAGAGGACAAGCCAAAAGGCACATCAGAAACTTCTTTTGGAGAAAAAGTAAAAGAATGTTTGTTACAAAACTGAAACAGATCACCAATTTCAATTATGGGAACTGCATTTGTTGGGACTTTTAGGGCATATCAATAATGTATTTTGATAGATGGACAGTCACATATATTTTAGATAAAAAGTGTCCATAACTTTTTAAAGGATTGTATAATAATGGATAAAGAAATTAAAGATTTCTTGATAAAACGTTTGTTTTCCAATTTACTTTTGGTGCTTAACTCCCCAAAAATAAAAAAAAGATAATAAACGACTGCCACATCCATGCATTTCAAACAATATTGTTAGTATATGTGAGTACACAACAGACTCACAATGAACACATTTCATGAAACTCAAGATCGAGTGCTCCATAGAACAGGAATTAGTCTTTAACTTTAAATTGTGTTGCTGTATTAAGAAGAATGTAGCCCTATTCTCTAATACGACTTATGTAAATCTCTGGCAAAACCAAATTGCGTAACTTTCCCCCCAAAAGCTTCTTTGTCTCGACTTCATTATATTCCCTGTAAAGGCCATGAGTGCCTCAGGCCAGCTGTAATTTGGTTAATCCACCAAAAGGGTAGCCAGACGGTAAGAGCCTGCTCTGCCTCTTTCCACTCTATTCAAAATTGCAAATCTCATTTGGGATTTTATTTCATTCATATCATTTAATTTTACTTACTTTACTTAAAATATTTAATTAGTTTGTTCCAGTTCTCATAAATATATTGATATCTTGACATAACTTGAATATCTATTTGATCCAATATTAGTGTTGCTATTGCTGGAGCAGATTTTATTGACTTGAAACTGATATTGTGTTTGTACTGTATTTTCAGCCGTGCTGTGGATCCTGTTGGGAGGGAGGCTGAACCATTTTTAAAGAGATGGAGACCTTTGTCTTTTTATTTTCATTTTCTGTCCTTGGCATTCTTTATGCCATGAACACCATTCCTGAGTTTCAAGAGTGAGTAATTTACTGATTTCTTATTGCTCAGTTTCAGCAAACAGGCCCACCCTTTTCTGCTTTGGGGGTAAAGCTGTAAATTACTGCGATAGAATTGTTGCACTAACTTTTATGCAACAATATAATAAAATCACGATTCATACAATTAATTACTATATGGACATTATTGTGTATTACAATCAAAAGTGTTAATATTATAACATAATTACAAGAACATAATAGTGCATGTGATAAATTGTGTATCATGGACAGACAGTATCCTTTACCACCACTAGAGCACACTCTAAGCTTAAAACTCATTTCTGCCTGTATTAAACAACTACCTCATAAATCCTTGACCATGTTGAACAACACTAGTTCCATCATTTTCATAGCTTGCCTATTGTGTTTTTGATTGTGTAAACTCTTAACATGATGAAACCTGACATTTCCTGAGGGAATAGACAGCAAAAAGAAGGAAATGTGAACTGAATTTGGAGATAATCTGTTATGAAGTTGGATGAAATTATGTTTTTTAGCCATGAGGGATGATTTTCTTATTCAAGGCTGATCTATTTTATCTGTTGTTGGTATAACCACCTTCATACTATGATCTGTAGTTGGTAATTCCAAACTGCAACACTCTGGGCTGAATAAATAGAGATAGCAGTAAAACATATGTTCCTTCACTCTTTTTAACCCAAGTTATTTTTCATTCCTGACAGACTTTTATACTCCTCCTGTATGGGTATCTCTGCTGGCTCTCTTTCTGATTGTGTGAACATTGACAATCAATTCAGACTACGCAGAAGAGTTTGATGAATTGCTCTTGACATACAATATGCCTCATGCTCTGCCACTCTGCAAACAAACAGTATGTGTGCATAAATCTTGCACTGTTGAATTGGGAGCTTCCCTTTGCTCTAACAGCATTTGTTTTCCTTATGTGAGAACACATTGTGAGTTTTCCAAGGATGTAAAGCTGTTTACTGGGAGATACCTCCCGCACATTAATCTTTTCCGCAGTGCAAGGCAGAGGTACCTTTGACCTGTAAACATGGAGGGCTCTGCTGAACTAACATGGGCATAGCTTTCTGCTTCCCACACCTCTGCCTATGATTGATTACACCTTGGTAAATCTGTGCTTTTAAGCCACTGGATGGTTTATGACCACACCATTTCATCATTCTGTTTGCCCTTAGCAAGGTAATTATGAGGTTTTAAAATAGTCTTTGACAAAACAAACCATCCAATGCAAATAACACAAATACAGAATGTGTATTTTCATGTTGGGACCAAATGATGCTTCAAACTCAGCAATATATTTATAAGTATTTAGGTTTGAAGATTAAATATGAGGCTACTGCATGCTTGCACTGCTTGCTTTTTAAAAAAATGACAGGATATCAGGAGTGTAAATTCCATGTGACACTGCCATCTCACCAGGAATCTCCAGTTGCCGGTAGTGCCTTTTGCTCTCTCTTGGTGCAGTGCATCTATCACATAGATTTCCCATCACACTTCTGCATTATTTCTCCCACTGTTAAATGTGGTGTGTATATCATTCTCATGGGCTGCCCATTCATCATCATCTTCTAATTTAGCACTGCGGAAACAACTTCCTTAGGAGAGACTAATTAGTAAGGAGAATGAAGCAGAAAATCAGAGTGAGATGTCTAAAAGCATGGCGTCAGCAGTGAGATTAAAAACATGGAGAGTGTGTTTTAAAAAAATTAAGTAACAGTTGAATTTCTCTTCTTTCACAGGCCTTATGTCATCATGGAGATCGGTTTTGCTGTGTTGGTGATTGTGTTTCTCTTTTACTTCCTCATCACTCGTGGCAACCCGCCTAAAGATCCCTTATTCTTTGGTAACCAACACAAATACGTGCATTTCCCAACTTACTTGCAATGTATTTCCAAATACTCCGACCATGTACAGAGCTTAATCACTGCAATTCATTATGCTGGAGCTGATTCCAATTTCCACAAAAGGGTTTCCAGAACCTTCACTTGGAACACTCTGTCTCAGAGTGAGAACATGAACTGAGTTGAATGTGATTTCATCTCATTTGTTGAAAGCTGCTTAGACTGATCAGGCTCAGAGCAAAGCTCAGACATGACTAACCTTTTGTAAGCTATGGACCTTCACAGCACAGTCACTCACTTAACCTTTCAGATATTCTTTTGAGACCTGAGCCCTATATTGACCTTGGAGCAAAAGCACCTCACAGTGCTTGCATATAATACCGTTCATATTTCACTTCTGGCTCACCGTAAGGCCGTAAGGACTTTTGTGTTCAGTTTGATGAAGTGACAATAAGCTTTTGCACCTTTCACACACTTTTAATTAAGCTTTTCTGCAGGGATTTGTGTCATTTGTCTTACCTTGTTATGTGTATAGCTATAGGTCAAATGTATTCTCCTTTTTTAGCCAAGGGCTTCTCTGCAAACAAATCCCTGCAGCGGATGCCAGAGGCTGTGCTAGTGTTGTGTGGGAGAACTGCAACAATGTGGGCAGCGTCATGACAGCCTCTTCTCAATGATCGAGAGCCATAATCTCACTGTTGTCTCACCTTTTAGATGTCAGAGATAAACTGTATTGTCTTTAGGATTACAGAGACACTGGTACATGGGAGAGACAAAATGTGTGTCTGTGTGCATGCACATCTAACATGTGTTCAAAAAGTGTGTAAAGGACAGATAAGAGGGAGTGATACAGCGATTTTAAGCCCTGGTATCTGCAGAGAGATGCCCGTGTCATAACACACAGTTCTAATGACATTCAGCAGAGTCGAGATCGTAAATCATTGTAATGGCTTTTACAGCTGTTCCCTATGAACTGGATCCAATTGTTCAATTCACTGATGCAGACGTGTCCAACATTTGTGTGCCATTTGTTTCTGTTTCTGTTCATCCCATTTGTCTTTGATAATACAGAGATATTATATACTGCTGGAGTTATCAGTGGAGTGTGTGGATATTGAATGTCTCCTTGTCTGCTTGACGGGTGTCTACAGCTGTGACCACCGAGAAAAGGCCCATTGCTTCATATTTTCACCCGACATGCTGAGTCTACCGTTGACTCATCAGTCCAGAGAACTTTAAAAAAAAAAATTTTTACCAAATTTTCATGTTATCTACTATAACATATTTTAGCAGTTTATAATAGACAGCAGAGGTGTGTGTACCCGAGTTAAACTTCATGTTGCAACGCACACCAACAATGGCTTGTTAAGGTCTGAACTGCTAGATATTTCCTACTGTATGATGAAATCTGATGTTTTGATAATATGACGTGTTTGGTGGTCCATTTATTTTTCACCACTGGCCTTGGTAATGCAGAAACATATCCTCCAATAACCCTGGGACAGAGTGTAAGATTGCACTGCTTTACACTTTCCGATTTTTGGACGTGGACATTTCAGCTGGTCTCTTAACGTGAAGATAGAAAAAGACTGTTCACCATGATCTCATTATAAATATTCCTCCAGCCTACCTCACTACTCTAGACTTCATTTTCTCCCCACGCTGTCCAAATAAATCAAAATATATTGAACTTAAAAAAAGTGAATTTTAAAGCAGGACATGCAGAACAGCAGGACAGCAGAAAAAGATTGGGAGTTAGTTAGACATTTAGGAAACATGAGCTTCTGTGTCATTCTTTGCCAAGTCACTAATACTATATTTATATATATTTTTCCTTTGCAGTTTTTGCAGAATTTTCTTTTACTTGTGTCATTGACCTGACTAGTGCCCTGGAGTATGATGGCATTATCTCCGGCTTTATGGAATTCTACCGAAAGACGGTAGGTTTATTTGATTATTCTCACATTTAAAATGCTGATAATAAACCTGTAACTGTAACGATATTTATGTCTGGATTTAAAATCATTTTGAAGCATTATACAGACAACAATGGAGACAGTTAAAGAAACACTAAATGAAGCACAGAATACGCCACTGGAACATGCCATCTGTCATTAGTATACCATCCATGTAACGTCTGTGTTGTAGGGAGAGCCTTATCTGGGAACACCCTATGCCATCATGATGTGTTACTGGGATGGAATAGCACACTTTATCATGTACCTGGTGATGATCAGCAGGATAACAGACAGGTGGGTGATGGTCAAGTGAGTTCAATCAAGCTCATTTATGTTTCTCTCTATCACAAAATATCTGCCTAAACTGACACTATAGAGATCTACAGTTAGCGATTCAACAAAACAAACAACTACTTAGGAGGTTGTGGAAGCTGAAAGTAGCAGTAATACATTTAAGTACTGAGATTAAAATATTCCACAGCACACAATAGGCCCCAGACTGTTGTTTTGATGTATTTGATTTGAAAGAAGTGTTAAATGCAGTTGGGAAAAATAATGAGTTTCAATCAACTCAATGGCCAGAATTTAATATTACTAACAGAGGTGACTTCGAGTAAGTTTGTCATGTGCAGCCAGTGAGTTCAAGAGTTCAGAGTGAGAACTGCCTTGGGGCAGGTATTATCATGGAAATTAAATTGTCTTTTAAACAATATCAGCTTTTTACCGCTGAGAAGAATTGTGCTGGGCTTTGTACTGCACAACAATTTTCATGATGGATATGTCGATTATACCATTATAGAGCCATGAGACTAAACAAAACTTGTGTCATCACACTTGTTTTACCCTCTATCTTTCTTGCTATCTGCACAATAATGTAATCACCCTGTTTTTTTTTTTTTTTGGGTTTCTCTCCCAGGAAAGCCTACCGCAACCTGGGCTTGTTCTGGGCCGGCTCTTTGTGTGCCAACATGAGTGTGTTTATTACCGGGATAGTGGCAGGTGAGCCTCATCTTCTATCCCCCCTCCACCGGTCCTGTGATGACAAAGCTTTAATAAAGTGAACATCTGCAGCGCCGCGTGCCATCAGTGTCACAGTTCAGTCTGCCAACTAAATAGACCCGAGCCCCATGCCTCGCCCGCCGTCACAGCTCACAGAACAAAGCAGAAAGCAGACTTAAAGCAGCTGTTGTTGGTATTTCAAACTGCATACATAAGTGTCACAAGATCAAACTGTACAGCAATATGTTGTTCTCTCTGTTGTGTTATCACAGACACAGTGATGTATGCCTTTGCCTTTGGTGCCCTGTCGAGGTTTTATTTAGAAGCTTAACGATCAGTTCGTGTTGAGATGTGTCTTTGTATACTGTAGGTGACTACAAACTGAAAAACGTATCCTTCTTCTTTTTATGGCAGGTAAATATGGATCAGAGATCCAACCAGCCTTCTGGCTCAACTTTGTCTTCCTTCTGGTGCCTGTTTGGGGAGCTGTCACATTATTTACCAGGCCTAAGGACAGACCACTCATCGGAGGATACAATGTAGGACATAGCTGCCTTGAAATGAATTTGGGGAGGGTTGCTGAATGTATTTTATGAGGGTATAATACAATGCAGTCCAGTTGAAGTTGATGTATAAAAGACGGCAAAGTGCAGCTATTTTTATTCATAATTATAATTGATAAGAATTGTAGTGTATGCACCGTAATCTAGAAGATCATCAGAGTTAGTTACAAAGTGGAGCTACAATGTTTTACCAAATTACAGTATGTTCACCACCTCTTTTACTTTATCCAGTAATCGTCCATTAGAGTCAGTCTTTTTGTGGCTCCACAGAGCTTTCTAGTATCTTTCAGCTCAGTGATTTGGTTTTCTTGACCGTAACTTTACTATTTTGGTTCGCTCTAATCTGTGCCATTTTCTGCACCAGATGGCAGGCAAACAGCAATTGTTGAGTGAACATAGTGGGGCATCTAGTTGTGCAGCTGAAGAGCCAAATATTTCCTTGAGGAGGTGGTAGAGAGCAAAATAGAGCTTAAAGAAGGGTGAAAATTTGACTTATTTTCACAGTGGATGTAAACATGAACAAATGAAAGTTAATGTTGTTGCACTTTTAATCAATCTGCAAATACACACAGGTTTGCCATAAGGTTATGATAATTATGATATTTAAAAAAAAACAGGTGTAATGTTTGAAAGCCATGAAAGAGAAGCCTCATTCACACATTAATTAATTCCACCCTGCAGGGACTGGGGTCTCAGTGAGGTGGAAGTGACAATTGCAATGAAACCCCGGCCTTGACCAGCTCTATAACGTGCTTTACATCATGCTGACATATTCCCACAGGCCCAGCATGCACAGAGCATGAAGTTAATCTGGCGTCCCTTGGATTTGATCTTGGTACTGCTCTTGTTAGTTGCCATGGCCTTCACCATCCTCAGAGGCTTGGTGAGTGTACATGACATCCGTGTTATGGATAGAATTTAGGGCAAGGCTGTCTGGGGGATTGAAGTCATAGCCTGCATTCTTGCTCATGCAGAGTAGTTTGTAGAGTGAGTGTCCAGGATTTAAACAGAATCTATTATTTAACTATTACAAGCAAAACATTCAACTAATTGAGCCACATGGGAATGATATGTGTTCATCATTAACTCTGTAAAGGACCAAGATATATGAATTGTGTAGCATCATTTCTATGCTATGTATGTATTTAATATTAAGGAATTGTTAAATGAAAAGTTCAACATTCAGGGAAACACTCTTATTCCCTTCCTTGCCAACTTTTCATGAGAACACTGATACTACTGTTATGCCTGCATCATAAATAAAGCTACCTCTACCAGTTGGTTGGCCTAGCTTAGTTTAGCTTAGCTTGGTGCGAAGACTTGAAACAGGGTGAAACGGCTAGAAGTATGTTTTTCAAATGTTAAAAAATGTCTAGCAACATTTCTAAAAATCACAATTAACATGTTACAGATTTTTCCAGTTTCCAGTATTAGTGTTAAGATAACCTTACTGGTTGCAGAATATAGCAATAGCTTTTAGATTCTACTGGACAGATATGAGAGTGGTATCGATCTTCTCAGCAAAAAAAAAAGCATAATAAGCAGGTTTCCCAAAATGCTGAAGTACTTATTTAACCATTTTTTCAGTGTGTCATTCTGTTTCTTCTGCTCTGTTTTATCCAGGCAGTGAAAAGGAGATGATCAAATCTGTTCTAATTTGCAGCTGTAGTTTGTGGTGTTAGTAGAAGAACTGCATTATATTGTGAGGTGTTATTTCATATTGTCCACCCTCTGTAGGTTGCTCTGGACTCTCCTGTAGAAGCCTGTTCCATCTACCTGAGGCACTATGAACCCTACCTGAAGGATCCTGTGGGCTATCCTAAGGTCATGGTGAGTGCTTTTTTTCTGCCTCCTGTCGGCAGCAGCAGCACCTGAATGCTCTGCAGACTGTTGACCAGTCACATAATGGACTGCTTTCATGAATGGCACTTTGGCTGTGCTGGAAGCTTGCCCTTATCAACTCCACTCTTTTAGCTCACAGCTAATTTCAGAGCCATTTTCATCATTACAGCAACAATGGGTGAGGGTTGAGAGGCCAGTGCATTGTTGTCTCTCTTAGGAGAGACAAAGATGTGTAAGGTGGATAACAGATTGTTACTGTGACCGGCGGCGTGTCTGCTCCTTTTATGCTGCTGACGACACAGCTGTGGGTATTCTCGTGTTTTGTTCAGCGTACACAGCTTTGTCAATAGGTTATCCAAAGACCTTGTCGGGGTTCAGTACAGGCACAATTGCAAGTCATTGATCAGACAGACGAACCGCATGCTGAGAACTTGATAAGCTAATCCCTCACCCAAAGCCCCCCATCAACACCTCAGTGGGTGGGAAGAGGGTGTGTGTGCAGCATGTGAAAGAATGTCTTGGTTGGCGGCATTTGGAAATGTTTGTGTGTGTGTTGCATTGGTTATGGTTGCCTGTGTGTATGTCTGGCTGTGAATACATTAAACAAGTTTGGTTTGTTACAAAGGGTTACATCGGTTCTGCAATGACTGACTTGCTTATTCATTGATGATGATGAACGGTACGTGTCAGATTACTGCGGCAGCACTGAAAAGACATTTCAACAAAAGATTGAAGGGCATATATGATTTGCCTTCAGACGCTGGGCTGAACTCGTCAGAATTCAGACTGAGAGTGAAAAGAAACTGTTCCGTGGTATAATTAGAGGCTTTCATAAAATGGGAAACTGCTTTCATGCAGCAAATATTTTAAGTTGAAGGTCAAGTAAGTTTAAGTGTCTGTAATGATCCTTGTGTGGAAATAGTAATTTGTGCTTAGGGTGAGAAATACTCTGCTCTTAACATTTTGGAGATACTGAGATTTTATTAGGGGATTTCCATTTTGTGAAAGCTAATTTTTCTGCTTCACATTTCAGGAGGGCAATGTTTTACTTTCTACTGTGCTGCATTTGTCACATTTCAGAGTAAAATATTCTATTCAGCATGAGATTAGGTTACGGTGATTTGATCAAATGAGTCACTGTTAGCTGGATGGAGTTGGATCCAGGAGCACCTGGAGCATTTAAACACTCCAGTAAAACACTTAAAAAACTTATTATTGCGTTATAGCTGGGGAACCACGGAGAAAAAGACTCAGAGAGCAGGTTCAGTTTAGGATAAAAGTCTTGAGACGAGAGATGAGTAACAAAATAAAACAGGACACATGGAATATAACTGAAAAAACAAATGACATCACATAAGTAGCTTCACGAGGTCTGTCAATCAGTACATTCGCTTTTGATACCTACCTACAATTAACCGCTAATACTTATTAACATTTAGTTTAATCTAGCTGCATTTAGTAGTGCAACTTTAATGCAACAAATTATTCTGAGGATGTTTCTGTTTCTGCATTCAAAGCACCCCTCCTCTGTATTCAGTGTGAGTAGGAGAAGTGTTGTGCAGTGTAGCCCAGAGGACAAGTGTTCCAGATCCATAATCCCCATTCATTGGATTATACTCTATAATATACATTAACAACTCAGCTTCTGTATATAACTATGGAACCACATATACTGATAAGCTGTAAAAGAATTGATACTCATGAGTCATCACTTTAAACTCTTTATAGATGCAGCAGTTATTCTTCTATGGACTCCCTCTGTTGGGTGCATTTGTCTATGGGCTCCTCAAGCCCGGGTGCACGTGGATGCTGGACTGGACTATGTTCTTCGCTGGAGCCATGATTCAGGTAACGCCATGAAGACAAACAAGTGAAACTAAATACATAGTATGATACTGTCTGACACATCCTACTGCATTTAAACTCCTTGTAGTGAGTTCTCGTCCTGCTCATAATTACCTGAACCATATTTACCCTTTAAAGCATATTTTTCTGTAATTAACATTCTGCTGATCCTCCTCCTATTTCTCCCACACTAATCGGAAAGAAAAATTGGAACCATGAGCAAACACTTGATTAAAGCCTTCTTTTACTGTTCATAACAGATTGTAGATTCTACCCTCCTGTTTTAAAAAAAAATGTTTTTCTATTCCTGCAAATTAAGTCTGTGCATCTCCCTTGCAGTGGTTTATCATCTCTTTTAGCATCATTCTCTGTTTATCTTACCAGTAAACTAATGAGGGTAGAAGAAAGACTCAAGATAATTCCCTCCTTCCCTGTTATTTCTCCAGAGGGTTTGTGGAAAGAAGCACGTTTCAAACGACCTGCTATTAGAATGAAAGTAGAGAAGAAGAAAAAAAAACAGGCAGTATCTGTTTTGAACAATCTGCAAGAAGACAATCTAACCTCTGTCTTACTTTCTGTGTCTCCCTCCAGTGCCAGTGGGCCCACATCGGAGGTTCCCTCCACCCTCGTACCACAGCTCAGTTTCGTATCCCAAATGATGTTTTCTGGTCTGTGCTGGCAACTAACTTGCTTTATGCAGCCACTCCCATCCTCGTGGCCTTGCGGGTTCAAAATAACCCCTATTTCTTCCTGAAGATCGCTCCCTTTCCTGGGCAGACAGGTTTGCCAAACAGCGAGGAGAAAGACACCAAATACAAAGACAAATAGCCTAGAAATTCCTCATCTTGTCTGACCTTTGAAGTTAATTGCTTATCTGATGATTCATGAAGAGCTGTTTTATTGCATATTTCAAAATGCCATATTCAAGATTGTTTTGCTCACCATATTTGGATTTAGTAGTTATTTAAATCTTTGCTTCCAATGCTTTGATCAATTATATAATGAAGAAACAGGGAAATAGCTTATTGGTCAATGAAGTTGGTTTGAACGACATTGTTTTGAGCCATGCTAGTGGCTTAGCTCTGTGGCATTGTCAGCCACGTGGCTGTTCTGCTGGTGCACCACTTCGGTGCATACTGAAGTATCTCAACTAGCGAAAACTATCTAAAGTAAAGAAAGATCCACTGAGAGCTTCTAGGAGAGGCTCAGTTAGCAGCCAGTCAGAGGACCTGTAGCTCCAACATGATCCAAACAAACCACGTTCACTGGCTGCCATTTTCTTTTGATAGTTTAATGTGCATCCAAGGCAGGTCTTGCATTGTTAGTTAATTGTGTGTCCTGTATTTTAAGCTTACCAGTGAAGCACTCATTCAAAACATGCCTGTTTGCCAGGTGTCATCTGGTGTTGCTGCTGAAGAGCTCCACAGTTGTAGACGCTGCAGGTCCAGACCCACCGTTTCAAATGTTGAACCACACAGTCATACTGCAATACCCCACTGTTTTAGGCAGTCAGTTAGACATGAGCCACACTATAAATATTTTAATAATAATGGTTATTATCATTTCTGCCTCTTTGTTAACATTTAATTGACTGAATGTAAGTCAAATTACACTGAACACATGAGAAACAAAATGTAGAATTTTTTATGTTCATAAAAATTCTAAATAAACACTTCAAATATTCAATTATTGACTAAAATAATTTATTGTTTAATAAATTATTTTAATTAAAAGTACATCTCCTAGCATTTACATTCAATCTTTTGTACTGGGGCGTTACTGTGGTGATGTGATAAAACTTTAAAAAAATAAATAGATAAATTAATTAACTATTGCATTTTAATACCTAAAATGTGATTCCTCTAATCTAAATTATTTAGATTTTAAAATTATTTTCTTTCACCAGTTAATAATTGCTTTGAATTAAATTTTTTCAAAACATAAATGACAATATAGTATTTAAATGACAATGGAATTAGCAGAGGTATGCACTCTTTTAAAATCTATCTATCTATCTATCTATCTATCTATCTATCTATCTATCTATCTATCTATCTATCTGTCATATTTTTTATTGTTTATTGTTTACTCTCTTAGAGAGGCATTCATGCTTTAAAATCCTGAATAAAATATATCATTCAATACATCATTGCATACTTTACTGCTCACACAGGTCATTTCACAGGACTCATCTTTGTCCTGTTAGCTCTACTTCATCTGAAAACTTTCATCATTTTGGAGTAACTTCACCACAATTTAAGCTCTATTACTGTGTGGTTCAGTCTTTATTAAAGGCTACTTTTTTCTTATGTTGTATATATATTGCAGTGTTATAACTGTAATACTTGGAAAAGTACATATTAGCCCACAAGTGTGTGAAACAGACATTGTGGGGGTTCCATTAGCGATTAGGGTTGTACTTGATCAATCCACAATGTGCTTGGTATTTCTTACTCAACACCATCGGAACCACCACAGATCAATACTGAGAGCTGAGTGACAATGAAGTGTCAACATGTGCTGCAGAAGCTAATGTATGCTTCACCAGCAGCTTTCGTCATTCACTCTCTCTGGTGAACGCAGACTGCTGCTGTCATGCTGCCAGCCTGTCTCATTTGAAAAGGCTTTCCTCTCTTGGTTAAAATAGGAACACAAGACATTCCTCTGCCATTCTGTATTCTCTCTGATCTTGTGTGCCCATATTGTGACAATGTCATCCCTTCTCTCTTATAAATATAAATAAAAAGCTGATCATCAGTAAACAATCTTATAATTGAAAAATGCTGGATGCATCTGCCAAACTTTTAAAAAAATATTATAATGCTTTGGGTGCTCAGCCATTTAAAGGAATACACACTGTTTTTCTTTACATGGTTAGACAAAGTTTTTTTTAAAACAGCAGTATATTGTAACCCCTCTCTCCATCCTTACCCTATCAATACCAACAGTCCACTCATATGGTAGCTAATTATCGGTTGTATTTCAATAGGCCAACAGAACGACAGAGAGAAGCCAGCTCATTTACTTCATTCTCCCTCAGCAGCTTTTTCATGCTGAAGTGTGACATGGGCCCTGCTTGCACATGCTGCCAGTGTGAGACAGAGGCTTTAAATCAAATGAGGCCACTCCAAACAGCTCCATGATGAGAGTCACAGGGGATCTCTGCTGCTGATGTCTGCATATGGCTGTACATTCAACTCCAGAGAGCTGTGGAGCTGTGGCTCTGGAAAATACTGAGGAACATTTTGCACTGAAGTGATGAAAGAGGTACCACTCTATAATGGGATGTGTTTTGAATTAATGTTTCAATGAATGGAAGACATTGTTTCAAGTAAACTATGAAAGCATGACATCATGAACTCATGAGGGTCCACATTTTTAAGGGGGTTATATCTATTCTATGTGTCTACAGCGGTTAGGTTAAATATTTACTTCATATTTTAGACATGACAACATACTGCGGATCAGAGTATCAGAGAGTACACACCTCTACCAACTGTATTGTCACTAAAACCTGAAAATAGTTTCCTGGCTATGTCGACAAAATCCTGTAACAATTCTCCCAGTGGTACATTTTTGTATCACTGTGAGGAAACCATCATTTATTGTATCATTGCACCCATAGCTCCCGCTGTGCGTTTAACTTAGAAGTATGAAATTTGGTGCACATGTGTATCATATCAAGACCTACAAAAATACCTCTTGGTGCCATAACCTAAACCAAACAGGAAGTCCACCATTTTGAATCAAATTATTGATTCCACACATTAGAATTTAATGAACTCCTCCTAGGGATTTTGCTCTATTTGGTTGGTGAAATCTCAACAAGTCATTAATGAAAAGTTATCAAAAGCTTCTGCATAACTTTAAAGGTGTGGCCATGACTGCAGGCGAATTTAGATGTTTCCGCCGTGAAACAGGAAGTTATCATATCTCCACTGTTCACGGTCCAATCTTTGCTATAGATCACAGCTGGGATGACGGCCCCACCCTGAAGACATCCACATGTCAAAATTCAGTTGTGGTCACGGCGCCACCATTCATCATTCTGCCCTCAAATTGAGTCAGAAGAGCTTTAAGACCTTGATGATGCTTCAGTGTGAATATGGTCAGCTGCTGGTAAACGGTGAAGGTGTGGCCTCTTGGCGGAGGATGATGCTTCCCTATGATACAGGAAGTTCTTATAACTCCACTGTCAATGCTCCAATCTGGCCCAAACTTCATATGCTGAATAAGATTTCCGCCCTGAAGACACCGATACAACGATTTCAGATACAGTGATAGCACCACCTGCTGGCAAATGTAAAAATGTATTGTGTGACAAAATTTGTTTTACTCAAACTTTTAATACAGTGGTCATCACAGGATTGGTCAAAGAGAAGGTTGATTAATGCGTGCTCTCTACTGACACATAGTGGACAAAAAAATGTGAATCACATTCCTTCCCTCAGAGTCCACAATACATGCAAATACAGAGCCGTGTTTACCTCCAGGAGAACAGTACTGAGGGCCCAACGAGCGCAGGAGAGCGAGGGCCCGTTGAACACTGCTCGCAGCTTTAGCAAAGTGGACCCTAAGACCCTGGACCCTCAAGGGGCCCGAAAACTAAACTGTGTGTTTAGTTTGTGTTATTTTTGTTTGTATGTGAAAGTGTACCACCACACTACCTGACAAGGGTCCTACATCCTGCCTTAATGTTTAGACTTTGCCGTGTAGAAATCTTGTTAAATATCTTATATTGTTATATATTTTACACAAATGCTCCATCCTCCTAAATAAATTTATTTAAGGACGATACACAAATACACAAAAGAGAGACGGTGGTATGGTGGTGGAGAGGATGTCGAGAGAGCTGCACCTAATTGTTGCCCATAACACCCTGATAAGGTTGATCCAGAAATTCTCGTATCTACCCTGGCAGGCTTCTTGACTCAAGCTTTGGGCAGTTAGTATTTAAAATGTTCCATATTCATTGTCTTACAGTCTTGTTGTTATTGTTTTACAGTTGCAGTCCTGTCTCATAGAAATTATGATTTATATAGAAAGAATCTGCAGCTGCAAATACATATATACAAGTTCAACAAAATCACGGCCTGATTTATGATCAGAGACTAAATTTATTTGACTGAATGAAACACGTTTATGCACCTCACCAGTTGCAGTACAGACTTCTGACACCAGAAGCCACAGTTTGAGTCCAGACTCTGTGGCCTGTAGTTAGTTTTGGTAACAAAAAGCACTTGGGTTAAAGTTAGGGAAAGATTAAATCTCCTGGAAAACAAATGACACATGATGTCTGTGGATATTTTACTCATGTGTTCTGTGTCAACCTTTTTGCAGCGCTGTGTATGCTAATCAATATTTCCTCACTATGATTATAGAATGTAATTAATCAGAATTATGCTTTCCTTGTAAACAGATTTGCTGATGGAAATTTGTTCCATATAAATGTACTCTTTATAGGAGACGGGGCTGCCAATATAGATGTGTGCCACACATTTGAATACAGCAAACATGTTTCCTAAACTGAACCACTTCTTTCATTGGTGTTTGGCCAACGTAACCAGCTCTACACGCGCCCTATGATGGAGATCTTTACCCTCCACTGCAATGCAAACACTAAATAGTTGATCGTTACCTTTTCAGCACTTCTTTCTCCATGATTTTGTTTCCCAAACTGGCCTTTTAAATCCCCAGAATTCAGCCCACTAAATCACTGCAGATAGACATCTCAAGCTCATAGTTCATTTTCATGAATTTTATATGAGAAAATGACCTTTCTCTCAGATAAGATGTTATCTAAGGAAAATCCTCCGTGCTACAAGAATATTGGAATAAAGTTGCCCAGAGTGTAATGTATTTCTCCTCTTGTAATAAGTATGGAGGAGGATACTCCTTCTCTGCTTTCAGGTCCATAAAGTGGTGCAAGTTTTCTACAAAGGCCTTAACTAAATCCTGTAGATGCAGGGCAGAAGATATTTTTGCTCATGTTGGAGTAAACAATGCATTATTAAAGATGACGTTAACGGAAACAAGTCAACAAGCATCCAGCTGTCAGCTCCAAGCTGAAAGCAAGCTTCCAGTGTTTACATTATTGCCCTCTAATTTCTCACTCTTACAAAGCACCACTTAATTCTGGTCTGCATTCTTCCCTTTGTCCTCCTGTGCTTTGTCTCCTACTGAAAGGCCTGACACGCTCCAGTGAGAGTCTGGACAGATTTCTCAAACTCTGGTAAACATCTCACACAGCGATGCTGCAAACATCTCAAACGGCTGCAAAGCAGATGACAGGTCCAGTGGCGTTGCTCGTCACTCAGCAGCACAGCATGCTATAATCTAGCTATCAGGGCAGTTTAACTTTTTCATTTAATGCAGAATGTAGCTGCCTCGTGAGTGTCCTGTCTACTCTGGTTGTCAGCCACGATGATCTCAAGGGCCTCTCTCTAATTTTACCGTCACTCTCATGGAGGGCTCTTGTAGCGTCTGCACCAGATGCCCATATGGTGCTTCAGAAAGACTCGAATGTCATATATATCAGTGATGCTGTTATGAAACACCACATTCAGCGTTTTCTGTCCCAGCATGCAAAAAGCATGCAGGGCTACAGATGCTCATAAACAGACTTACCTCCCTGCAACTGATTTTGACAGCATTTACATCCACAGTATTCAATGGACTGGTTGCACGAGTAAAACAGACTTTTCACCTTTGCCTAGGATGTTATACTTTCACCCATGTCCGTTTGTTTGTTTGTTTGTTTGTCAGCAGGATAAAGCAAATCTCCAAAATTTCTATCTATGAGTGTAGACAATTGGGACGTATCCAAATAAAATTACGGATCCATCAGATTTTAATTTTTGGCTGTTAAAAATAAGAAAAATTAAAATGCGGTTTAAAGGCTATGAGTATGATTTTGGATCAGGCTTGATTGAATTAAAGGGGATTGTTGAGCCTTGGTGGAGGTATGTGCTCTACTGAGAGCCATTCTAGTTAGAAGTCTATTATTATGACTAGTAGTAGAGGGCGAGGCCTGGTCTCAGATCTGGGATCATTTTCAGCACAAACTGATCATTTGTGGATCCAGCCTTTATTGGAAAACCCAAGGAAGCCAATGAGGCCGTTGATATCCTGAATGTTTGCATTGTAATCAAAATTCAGTCTCCTTTCTGGTATAATTGTTGTAGTATTGTTAGAATATCAGTTTGGTCATAGTCTTTTATTCACTGAGTAAAGAGGCTGTATATTAGTTTCTTCACGATAAATGACTTCACGACTTCATGATACAGTGCATGTTTAATCATTTACCTGATATTAATTGATCATATTATTCAGCAGGGGACGAGGTAGTCAGATCAGTTACTTGTGTAAATTTAACAATTCTGCAATATTAAAATACACCATTACCAGAAAAGTACATAATTTAATGTATTTATTGTATTATTAGCAACATGTGTTTAAAATTTCAAAAGTAAAATTTATTTACAATTCAGAATTATGCCCCCTGTGAGTGTGTGTACAATTAGAATTAGTAAATCTGCCTAATAAATGTTGTGGTATAAAAATTGACTTGGTTCTTCTGAATTGGAGTAGAAGCATAATGGATTTAGAAATTAGGAAATACCTCAGATTTGTCTTTAAATACAGTTAAATGAATAGCACTCACCATTTTTTATGAATGTTAATTACTGTGCCATTATTATAGCCTGTCACAATGTATCAAGACGAATTGTAGCTGAAAGCCATAAAGCTGTTTGCATGAATTTAATTTGTCTTGAAAACAGATCAGTCTTAATCTGCAGTCACTGTCTCAACACTAACAGCTTCCATTAATCTGATTGGTCTTTAACAGCAATGATGTTCTGCCTGAAATGTGAGATTTCACTGCACTACAATAATAATAATAAATACACTGTGTGACACTCAAACCAATAAGTTACACTCTAGTGGGTTTCAAAATGCACATTCTCAAACATGAAATCATTGCGAAATCATTGCTGTGATTGACTGTTTTACCACTCAATCTGCACAATCCAATGTGCTGTGTCATCAGAGGACTGCGGAACCCAAAAACAGCGGTAGTTCCCCTGCAGTGTGAGAGATCAGCGACGGGACTGGAAAAACAGAGAGGGAGGGAGGGAGGGAGGGAGGCAAGTGCTGCTGCAGAAAAACATTCAGCCTGGGCCGAGGAGTTAAAGGGCGCACAGCAGCACATCTTCTTCATCCAGGCATTAATCCTGTTGTGATAGCCATGGTAAGTTCAATTCTGTGCTCCATTAGTACGGCTCTGCCCTGCAGTTCTCTGTGCTGCATGAGGACCGCAAGGATGTTCACTGGACTAACCTTGAGAGAAAAGATTGCAGCAGGGCTGTTTATAGTGTGCATGAAAAGTGTCTGGTAGTGACTTACTTACCTTTTGCTTCACTGGGGCCTGTTCAGATGTACAGTTCTGCAGCAGTTGCAGTGTAATTCACAGGTGACCTGACAATGCAGACCTCTAGCAATGTAGCAGACATAGCATCCTGTATTCTGTTGTTCTGATAATATTATTTCATCCAAAATGAATTAAAACACTATAACATCAGCCTATGTATCTGAGCTTGTGTTGAAAGATTGCATCCCCTTTGCAATCCATCGTGGATTTAGACATACAGAATACACATAAATCTGCAACTATAGCGTTCTCATCCATAACCTGGAGAGAGAGAGAGAGAGCTTGTAAAGATAAGAAGCACTAGACCAGAATTAGCAGCAGTAACTTCCAGTAAGTGATCATTCTTCTCTCACTGCCAGGGGAGATTGTTCACAGAATGTGTTTCCTTTAGTTACGTCTAATATGTGCAGTAAGCACAACAGACAGCGGTTTTCTTCAGTAATTGTGATGATTTTGTCTGCATACATTCCTTTGTTTACTACCGGCCCCTGCTGAACCGAGCCTGTTTCACTCACAGCTTTAAAAATACTCCCTTTTCCTTCAACTGGCAGCTGGCAGTGAGGATTAAAAAAAGTCCTAAACAAGCTTAAGTTTTGCCTACCCTGTGAGGACTATCTCCTCCTCTCATTATGTGCGATGTGCTTTAAAGCCGGTATCTGTAGCAGGCTGCTGCTTGAAAGCGTGACTCTGAAACCCAAACACAGTGGAGACACCTAACCTTATTTTCTTGTTTGGAGAAAACTGAAGTAATCAATTAGCCAATATGCTACTTTTTTGTCATACTCACCAAGCAGCTAAGCTATGCCACATTCAAACGCAGCATGAGTTCTCTGGTGGGATTTCAGCATGACTGAAAGGAGACAGACATGGATGTTGCATTGTTTGGTGTGTGGTCTATAATTATTTAATCTATCATTATGTGCTGTATGTAGAATTTTCATACTGATGTTGCCATTACGTTATTGCCCTTATTTCTCCTTGAGAGGAATCCTGTTGTCCTTGATTGGTTTGCACTCTTTACCTTATTGTTTCTAGGTCTTGACTGCTCTCCCATTCTTTCTTTTTGGCAAATCTGTGATAAACACAATTCTCTGTTGTATCCTTTCCTGCCATTCTCAAAACAGCCGTGGCCTCTGGCTTTGGCGGTTTTCGTCCTGACTTCTGCCCTCTCAGTGACTTCCCTGCCTGCTGGCATACACAAGGGAAGGAGAAAGGTGGTGCACGTGCTCGGTGAGGGCAATTTCTTTCTTTTCTGTCTCTCACAGCTCACAGCAAGAAGGAGCTCTCCATGCTTCGGCAACGTGCATTTGCTAGAGTATATTTCAGACAAACGGAGGTGACTTTAGTGTTATATTGTTTATTTATGATTTTATTTATTGAGACTGGGAAAAATGCAAGTGATAAATCTTACACGGAGCTTAAATGTCTAAAGAAAGTAAGGAGAAAACCAAAGGGAAAATGCAATGCAAAGCCTTAAAACGCAGTGTTTTCCAAACTCACAGTTTGTTTCAGCATTGCCGTCAGCGTAGGGACAGAATGTGTTTAAAGTTCTGATTGAACAGCACTTAATGCTTTCATGACTGCTGATGATAAACAACTTTGCAGAGTGCAGTCAGTGACAGGACTACAGTAATTGCCTGCTGGCATGGATAATTGCGGTTGCGAATATCTGGTCACAACATTGCAGAAAACCTCTTGCAGCCACTCTTTAAATGGGTTAAATGTTTATGCCACACTCTTTGTGTGTGTTGTCTTTGGCTGCCACACACACTCAGTGTCTACCAGAAATGCAAACAACGTCTTATTATTGCCCATTTGGAAAGAGGAGGTCTGTGGTTACCATTAGTCTTGGGCCGTTTTTGATGAATTGTTATGAACAGAGGTTGTGGTTAAAGTTTGGAATGGGCAATCTGATGAGACTTCACACTGGACTGGAAAAAAAATGTTTCCACTATTAATATTATTCTGAGGCACTATTATGACTGCTCAACAGCTAACAACAGACTCTTTATGACGTTATTGTGTCTTATTGTGGAATCCCTTACAAAGAATCACATGTATTTTTTAAATTAGAATAGTATTGAAACAGTCAAGAGCGATTGCAAAGAGTGTTACATACCCCAACTTTCCCGACCTGACTGCACATACAGTATTTAATATGACACTGGAGATTTATTCATGCATTCCTTGCAGCCACCCCTTATTATTATTACAGAGGTTGGGAAGCAGATCAGCAAGACTGCATATTAAATTTCTGGATAATTATCATTACCCAAATACAGTGATTTGATAAGCTTGTCTTCCTTTTCCTCTTTCCTCCCACAGAGGATGACACCGGAGCAGTGATAGTGCAGACAGCTCCTGGTAAAGTAGTAACACATCGTGGTGGCTCCATCACTCTGCCCTGCAGATTTCACCATGAGCCGGAGAACACTGATCCTGCTCGGATTAGGATTAAATGGACCAAAGTTACTGATGCACTGCAGTTTGAGGACGTCTTTGTGGCACTTGGAAGGTCAAATGTGCTTTTTTTTTTATTTTTCAGTTAATTATTTTGTATTTATTGTTATCTAACAGTTTTTCTGTTCATCAGTTGTCCCAGTTCGACAGTTCATTGATTGGTTTTATTTCACAGCCGTAATCTATAGACAGGGGTGGATCCAGGATTTTTCCAGCTCAGGGGCCACAAAGGGGCCACATTTTACACAGCGGGGCAAAGTAGACATCCAACATCCAGACACATTTCCTCATTCAGTAAGATGTATACATTTCATTCCTTGTTTGCCATTGGTTCTATAGCTTTGGGCAAAGACAAATGTAATTAGGTATATTTTGCAAATTGAGCCTCGTTCATGCACACTGTGGAGGTCAAAAAAGCTTCGGAAATAAAATTCTTAACTTTCATGCAGTGAAAAAGCATAATACATAAGGCACCTTTTTTCCCCAAATATAATATATTCAAATTTCTGTCACATCTCTTCAGACAGCAGCGAGTATTTGGATCGTACAGAGGCCGTGTGTTTTTGGAGCAGGCTGGACCAGGTGATGCCTCTGTGATCATCCAGAATGTCACCCTGGAGGACTACGGACGCTATGAGTGTGAAGTCACTAATGACATGGAAGATGATACAGGATTTGTCAGCCTCGATCTAGAAGGTCAGCACTGAAAGATGCAGATGAAGAATTATTTTTGAATATCTAATAATCTGTTGGCTACTACATAAAGCACTGGTCACCCTCACACTGAACAGTCGGCCAATTTCTGCAATCTCTAGGAGTGGTGTTTCCCTACTTCCCCCATGAGGGGCGCTATAAGCTCAACTACCACCAGGCAGAGGACGCCTGCAAACAGCAGGATGCCATTCTGGCTTCCCATTCTCAACTGCATAAAGTAAGTTTATGCTTTTCTTGTGGCTCAAGTGTCTGTCATGTTCAAGACAGAGTCGTAGAGATTAGAATAGAGGTCACAGATCACTTCCAAGGATTCTTTTAGAGCTATGTATACATAGCTCTAAAAGAACCCACCGTAGCTCATTCATTTATAGACCACTCTTAAAATGGTAACAATGCACTTACTTTCTACAACCCTCAGTCATAAACTGTTTGAGAGAAGCAGTAAGCCTTGAATTAAATATATGCATATAACCAGAGCTGAATTTTTACTGCGCGTCCATCCCTCTATTTCAAAATCAATGTGCATAAAAGTCTAGTTTAAAGGAGTTATGTTAGAGGAGATAAACCAAATCATTTTGCCTTTTAATAATATACTTAATACTTAAGTATGACTATATTATTTTGTATTATCTCACTCCACAGGCCTGGCTGGAAGGGCTAGACTGGTGTAATGCTGGCTGGCTGGAGGATGGCTCAGTCCAGTACCCAATCTCTCATCCCAGAGACCAGTGTGGCCAGAAGGACACCCCTGCTGGCATTCGTAACTATGGCTACAGGCACAAGAAGGACGAGCGCTATGACAGTTTCTGCTTCACCTCCAAGCTCAATGGTGAGAAAAACAGAAATGTACTGTAGGTGGGTGCACATGCACATCTCATCAAAATGATCATACAAATATCCAACTGAGTAGTCAGCATCGTTAGCTCATGACTGGAATAAAACAAGGCACTGGAGGAGCTGTATTGTTGTGGTGCTACAAAAAAAAGAGGATATATATAACATGAGTGTTGTACCCTGGGGAATTTAGGTCCAAGCCTCTGATCTGTGCCTGTGATCTGGCAGGCCTAAGGCCTAGACTGTGTTGATTCTGCCTGGCTAGGGCCACAGTGTCCTCGGGGTCCAAAGCATCTCCTTTCATCTCCCACTTCTATGATTTACATCACATTCCCACTGAGAGTCTGCTGGTGTGTCCG
Source organism: Chaunax sp. Z400 (assembly GCA_037577475.1). NCBI lineage: Eukaryota > Metazoa > Chordata > Actinopteri > Lophiiformes > Chaunacidae > Chaunax > Chaunax sp. Z400. The sequence goes on from CM075188.1 coordinate 10,914,711, forward strand.
TCACACACAAACCGCCTCCAGGTTCACAAGCTCAAAGAAACTTGGGAACATCAGAGGCCGTGTTAGTTTTAGTATCATTAAAGTAGTTTTGGAACTCTAAAAAACAGTCTCTATGAAAAAGATCCAATAAAAGGTTTTACTACTTGACTATTGTTGAAAGATACCAGCAATCAATGTTTTCATTAATATCAATCAATATTGAAACGTTGATTATTTAAGTAAAAGTTTGGAAAATAGACTCCTAGTTTGAAGCTAAATTATTTAGCCCCCATTTTATAAGATATCCCTTTATTAGTCCCACAGTGGGGAAATTTACATTTATATTGGGTTTACTGGCAAAATGTATTTATCAGCTGTTTTAAATAACCAAATCAAAGAGCAGTTTAAATAGCTCAACACAACAGACAAGTGTTTTTCCCAGATATAACACAATTGCTACTTTTACTGACCCCTAAATACCCCTGAATAGCATCTCTCATATGAGCACACATTTACAAATCAGATGCCGTTAAAACACTATGCCAACCTTCATAGATGCACCTTAAGTGGTAGAGTCAGTACATTTACATAAGGGCTCCATGCCTGAAGACATACACCGCTGCTGACCCAAAAGCATGCAATCAAGGAAACATCTTGCCGTCTGTGAGGAAGCTGAGGCATCGTTGGACAATGATCCCAAACATACCTCAAAATCCACCAAGGCTTGTTTCAGAAGAAGTCCTGGAACGTTCTAGAGTGGCCATCATCGTCGAACTTGAATCCCATAGAAAATCTTGGATTTGAAAAATGTGGTTGCAGCATATAAACCCAGGAATATTACAGAACTGGAAGCTTTTACCCACGAGGAATGGGCTAATATTCCGCAGGAACACTGTCAGAAGCTGGTGTCTGGACATGCATCACAGTTGCATTAGGTCATACAGTAGCCGCAAAGGGGTCTATAAAGAACTAGAGATGCCTGTTATTAAGGGATTTAATAATTTTAAGACTGGAGTATTCAGTCAAAGTGGTATTTTGTGTTATATCTGTTTGATTTTGTCATTGCAAACAGCCGATAAATAGTATATTTTGCCAATTAACCTAATATACAATGGAGGTTGAATAATTCTGCTTCCAACTGCATTTCCTTCTTGGCTGAAGTTGGGTGAGAACATTAATATCACTGTCATGTCTGCCAATTAAATATGAAGAGACAACCAGCAGCTGATTGGCTCAGTGACCAGCGAGGAGGGGGAACAACTAGCTCCTGCATTTCCACTATGCTCAATGTAAAGTGTGGCAAGGAGAGGGAGGACAGCTGTTCTTCTAATGTCATGAACTACTATGTGCTGTTTGAATTAAAACCCTCCTCACTAACAGAGAACAGACAGATCAGTGAAATGATTTGGTCTGGTGGCCTACAACTTTCAATTGTAAGGTACAACATTCCCAAAAAAAGAGCAATAACAGTGCTTTTCCTCAATGAGAAAAAAAAATAGTAGGACAGGAAACTTATACGATTTCTCGTGGCTTTCCCCTGTGTGTTAATTATTGTGGACAGTCTGCTGTGGGCAGGAGGTTTCAGCAGTGGTTGTGACCGACTGTTGCTCAGTCCAGCTGGAAGGTAGTTACTGAGGGTCCCCTTGGGAAATATGAGACAATTTTCTGCCTCTATAATAGCCGACGGTCACACATAAACAAGCATAAAATCAATAGTTGAGCCAAGTGCAAAGCTGAGATTGCAGACATGATTTTCATGATAGCCGTTGTTATTTGGTGAAATCAACAACCTCTTTATTCTTGGTGAGGGCAGTTCTGTAGTTTTTAACTCTTTCCTGAGGAGAAGCTACCTTACGATTCACTTCAGTTCAAACAATTCAGCCAATCAGGATACCAATTTTTTAAATACTGCTCGGCGAGAAGTCTCCCCAGAGGTGAGATGAAAGCAAAAATGGAAGCGTTTTAAGGGCACTTTTGCCTTTTGATTTTGAGCAGCTGCCCGGAAGGTTGTTGGAATGATTTGATATTCTGGACACAATCAAGCTGAGATACAAGGAAAACTGAGAATACGCACCCTCAGGGCTTGGCTTGTCTCTAGGGCTTAACTCTCTTATTCATGTGTTTCTTTCTCTCCTTTTCCCTCCTGAACAATGAACCCAATCTTTTCACCTTTTTAAATGTTTTTTCCCCCCACAAAATCCTCTCCTCTCCTCTATACCCTTCAGGCAAAGTATATTTCCTCAAACGCTTTAAGAAGGTGAACTATGCGGACGCGATGAAGGCGTGCATTCGAGATGGCTCAGTGGTAGCCAAAGTGGGTCAGCTGTACGCTGCGTGGAAGTTCCAGCTTCTGGACCGCTGTGAAGCTGGCTGGCTGGAGGATGGCAGCATCCGTTATCCCATAGTTAACCCCCGCGCCCGCTGTGGAGGACCCCAGCCAGGTGTCCGACACCTGGGCTTCCCGGATAAAAAATTCCGCCTCTATGGAGTCTACTGTTTCCGCAAGAACAAAGATGAAACCGTAGGTGGTATTGAAACTATAAAAGGTCCCACTGATATTTTGACAACGAGGTCGAACAGCAACAACCTCCCCATGAATGCTACAAGGGTGTGATATAAAGTGGAACAACTGAGAACAGTTTTAGATTTGACTACAACTGTCGCCAATCAGCCAGACTCCATTTATCATTTTTAAAGTAAAATACTCTCAGACAAGAAGTACTCTTTGGCGGATCTGCCAGAGAGAAGCAAGGCTGAGTAAAACTGAGGGAGATATCTGGGTTTCTGATTGATTGTGACTGTAATTGTGATTTGTTAGGTTGATTTTCCTTTCATCTCCAGTCAGTCTATCATCTTAAGGGGAGAATATGTTACCACATCTGCTGTTGGAAAAGTGTAAGATTCAAAAGAAGCTTCATCAGCAGACGCACATCACATTAGAGAGCTCTGACATTATTATCCTTGTGTGTTTCATATTTTGTGTATATTTTATCATATTTCAACCCTTGCTGTGGCTCCTGAGCTTTGAGCTATGGTCTGAGCCAGAACCCTGGTGCCAGGGTGAACACATTTATTACTGGGTGACACCGGATGATCTGCCCGACTGCATGGAAAACATCCAAGATGTCCTGCAAGTTTCAATTGTACCAGGTGATATTACGTGTATGTGAGTGTCATATTTGGTTAGCACAACATTTTTCTCATTAACCTTAGACCAACCATAGACCTTGCAATCTCATCATCAGAGCTAACAGGCCAAGTAGTAAATATTGCACCAGCTCTAAACTATTTGCACTTTAAATACATAGAGCTTTATCTTATAGTGTTTTAGCCTAGATTTAAGGAAGCATGCATTTCTTGGCTGAGAGTAGTTGCAGAGGCTGAATAGACAGAAATGCAAAGCTACAGAAATTCACCTCACATACAGTTCTGCACTTCTAAGCTACCTGGGCCTTCAATGCGCCATAAATGTTGCATTCAGTGACCTTTATTACAGACTATGTTTGCCACCACAGAATGGATTATAAAAATAAAAGTCTTGAAATTGTTGATTTGAGCATGTGTTTGGGTGCAGTTCTTCTATATCAAGAGATCTACAGATGGATGAAAATGTGAAGAAAATAAAAATGATTGATTGGTGTCTGCAGGACAAGTATATCTTTTGGCCATTCGATTTTCTTTTCAAAAACAGGCACTGAAAAACAAAAAAAAGTGATAAATTGACTTTTATTTTGACATATCAAACTTAAGACTTGAATACAAGGCATTTTTCTTTCTGTTGGTTAAAAGAAAGAATGATAAGAAAGAAATTTAATTTAAAAAGTGGCTTGATTTTTATTTCATTTAACAAAAACTAAAATCATGAAGACACAGAAAAGAGAAGAGACCTCTCTTTTTTTTAATATTCTGAGACTGGATGTGGTCTATTTTATGATTTTAGACATGGCAAAACAAGGCCTATCATCTAGAGGATTGATATTTTCTATATATCAAGCTGTCATTAAAGAAATCCTCAAGGGCTTTGCTGAAATGTTCAATACATTCCTGTTCTAGATGACTATGACGGTGTCAAAGTTTGAGTTATTTTCTGAATCTGAAAATTATGAATGGTATGATGAAACATCAGCTTACTTTTCAATTCCTTTCTCAACAACAGTAAAATAACTCACATTTTCACATGCTTATTGTCAGAACAGGATTGCTTTTGAAATTTCAGTAAATGACAAGAGGTGTTGATTATGAATATATACTGTAAGGTTAGCAAACTTTCAATTAGATTTTCTATTATGGATTAAAAAAAATCAGATTAGATTAGGACAATTAGAGCCTATTGGTGACGTCAAACTGAACAAGACTTCATTGAATCATGATATGTTATAAAGTGAGAAAGGGAAATTATTGCTGTAATGCATGTCTGTTGTCTATTTCGGCCACGGTACCATAACAGTGTGAATAGATGCATAACAAAATCCAAGCAGTGGCTGCCTTGACCAGGTCTTTGAAACTGGCTGCAATGAGATTTCTGCAGATGATAGGCTTGTTTTGTAAAATCCAAAGATTATTTTAGTCATTTTGAGTAAGAGCAGCTTTGTTAGGCACACTAACAACACACACATTTTTCAGCTCTGTGTTCAAGTGATATTAGTTTTTCATACAGAATAGAAAACGAAAATCCAACCATTGAGAAAAGAAAATGCCCTTTTTGTTTTTATTTCAACAGTAATCTTTACATTTAAAATAAAAATCAGATAAACCGTTTGTTTTTTTAAATAAATAAAATTGAATGACCAAAAGATACACTGACTCCACAGCCTTGGTAGAGGCTCTGTAAAGGTGTACATGTTGGTGTTGTGATCTTACATCAGCACGCTAACAATAACATTGCTAACATTCTGATGGGGATGTCATTAGTTTTACAGATATTTGATCAAAGTGCTTGATGAATGAAACTTTTGACCAAATAATGGTGCTAGATGAAATGCCAGGGGCAGTCTGGACCACTGCCTGTCAATGATCTGGCCCACAGTGGTGGACTGACAGATGATCAACTGAGCAGGAGACGGACGTTGGCATCCATGGAGCCACACTTCACATGCAGCTAAAAATGACACCAGAGGTTCATCATTGTCCTCGAAAATGTGCGTGTAGAGGATACACACCTTATTTCCAAATAAATTAAACTAAAAGATAACTAATGAACCTCATGAAGCCTTCACTTTGTGTTTTTATAATGTTATAAATCATTTGTGTGAGTAGGAATAAGCACTGATAAGTAATGAGTGTTTCAGTCTGGAGTGTATCTGCTTCACTCTTCCTCATACAGTATGTTTGGGTGTTTTCTGGTGAGAGGAACTGCTGGATCTGCATACCGTATTGTCAGATTTTTTTTCAATGGGGAAAAGAAATGACCTCAATGATCAAAGCTGATGATTTTGAAATACTTGGAGCACTCTCACCAGCCCAATTAGCTGTTCTACTGTGTGAATTTAGAGTCACATCCACTAAATTAATAACCTGCTTTTGGCACTGTGTCATTTATAATTTATGGAGGATAATATATTCCAAATTCTTGTACTGAAGCAATTTACAAGTATTTTTATGTGCACAGGATTGTGATAGTAACACTTTGCATGGTATTTAGTGGCTAATTCCATCTTGTGTAGGAGCGAGGTCACCATAAATAGCAGCCAAAGATTTTGACTGCAAGCGTTTTGGCAAGCAGAACTGTTGCATATGTATGCAGTGTGATTCTGTTATGAAGAATCATAACAGCATGAGTAGCTACATATCGGACTAAAGAATCCACACATTCCACAGATGGTGAGCTCAACAGGCCAGGCAGCAGAAAATCCTCAGGAGACGTAAGATTAAAGGGGCCCTCGCCTTGATTAAAGCGTCATCACATTCCTATTATGCAATGATGAGAAACATTCAGTGTAATGATAGAGAGAAAAAGGCACGAGAGGTACAGCAGGAGGATGGAGTGAAGACAAAGGCACTGAGGACAAAGTGATTGAACCTTTGAAAGGGATTGGTGAGCAGATGACAGGTCTGTGTTTCTTTCATCAGGCTTCCACATCACCTTTCCTTCTGAGCATTAAGGGAAATTATAAATACTACCTATAAATACAGCAGAAAACTTCAACATTTGTTTTATACTTGAGTATATAGTTGTATCCACTTTTTTAATGTTAGATAGATAGATAGGATGGATGGATGGATGTCCACTACAGAATCCTGTGTGTTTTTAATGCAGTGCCGTCTGAGGGCCTGAAGATCACGGCCATCCAATATTGGTTTTCAGCCTTGTCCCTTGCTTACAGAGATTTCTTCAGATTCTCTGAATCTTTTAATGATTTTGTTACTGTATTATTTGTACGATTAAATTCCCAAATTCTTTGTAATTTTACATTGAGAAACATTGATCTTAAATTGTTGCACTATTTGCCAGCAGTCTTTCACAGAGTGGTGAACCGTTCCTCATCTTTACTCCAGACAGACTCAGCTTCTCTGAGAGGCTCTTTTTATACCCAACCATGTTACCAACCTGTTGCCAATTAACCTCTTTAATTAAGCTCCACCAGGTGTTTTCTTTTAGCATTTCACAACTTTTCCAGTCTTTTGCTGCCACCGTCCCAACTTTTTTGAAATGTGTTGCTGACATCAAATTCAAAATGATCATATAATTAAAAAAACAAACAAGTACATTTCTCATTTTCAACATTTGATATGTTGTCTTTGTGCTATTTTCAATTACATATGGGGTTTCAATGTTGTGCAAATCATCACATTCTGTTTCTGTTTAAATTTTACACGGTGTGTCAACCTTTTTGGAAGTGGGGTTGTAACTGCCAGGTTCTGCACATTGAGGAAGGCATTATCAAAAACCCTCTACTTGGTATTCTTATACATTAGAAATAAAGCAGAGGGCAACAAATGGGAATCCTGAACCTCTAAATTTTCAGTGTGACCCACAAAAGACCTGAATAAGAAAAGATGCACTAAAAAACAATTAAGGCCAATATGATGATATGAAGTATCTTTGCACTGATATGAAACAACACAGTGCATTTCAATGTGCAGCGTACTGTGGAGCTGGAGAGAGAGAACTGAACTGTTATGTGCAGTTCATGTGCAGGGAGCTAGAGACGAGGCACTGCCACCGATATGTAACTGAGATAATGTGGATTCAGAAAGGATCAAGGAAGAAAAGGCAAAATGAAGGGAGATAATTATATGATGGAGAGCAGTTTCATGTTTGACAGCAAAGCAATCTGCTCGTCTGTTTCCGGAGAAACTTCCACTGTAATTTATGGACACTCTGCACCGTTCTCTACCAAGTTGTCCTTGAGAGTGTTTAGCTTTATTAATGCTGCTTTCATACACACTAACAGGTTGGTACACTGTACAAACTGAGTTGAAGAACCTTTTCTATTATTCCAAGAACCTCAGGCCTCCTTCAGAACTCCAACTTTCCTCAGTGCTCTTTGAGGTGTCTGCAAGAACTTCTGTCATTCCTCAGAATGAAAGAACCCTTTTGAGGTTGCTGCCTAAAGTGTTTTTAAACTACTATATTTGGATATGTGATATTTAAACTACTATATTGGATATAATGTCAGGATGTTTTCTCAATAAATTTACAATTGCTCTGCAAACACCTTCTTTTTCCATGTTTTTGAACTGTGTATTAAAGTCAGAAAGTTGGTCATTCAAAATGTATATTTCAAAGTTCTTCTTCTCCTCCGTCCTTTTCTTCTTCTCATTATGTAGCTTTGAAAATACCTTTGTGTTGTGTAGCTGGGGAGTTGAACACTTTTTCAAGCCACTATATGCATGTCACCCAATAGGGGCTGAGCCCCCTACAGGTCTGATCCTAGAACTGCCCCTGTTGCAGCTTTAACAAGTTCTTTTTACATCTTTCAAAGTATCTTCATGTTGTTAAATGACACCAAAATAACTGAATTCCAGTCACATTGCACAGTATTGGTTAATAAGTTTTGGTGTAGTTAAACCAAGTATTGGTTTAATAATTATAATCTTGGCTGATCCGAGCCATCCCTTGTGGTGTGAATTTATGTTGCTACCATCAGGGCGCAGATACAACCTGCCATAATGCAGAACTAACAGGTTCAAAAGGTCATTTATTCCTGCTATCAGCCTTGTTAATTTTGAATTGTAATTTGTGTATTTGGCATTTGTTGTTGGATTTATTTGTTTTGTTTGATGAGTATTTATTACTGCTGGCTGTGTATCATATTGCCCCCTGGGGATAATAAAGATACCTTGAACCTGTAAATTTGGCAGGCCTCATTAAAAGCCTGTTGGATGAAGTTTCATATTTTTGAAGCTTTATTAAAGTGTCATCAGGTTTCCATCAGAGAGCATAACATCGGGTTTGGACATTCCAGTTCAGTTCAATTCAATAAACACAAAAAGAGTAATATTCAAGATGTAACATTTTTATTTCAAATCAGTCATGTTTTTAAAACTGTACTTAAAATTCCTTATCATTTTCTAACTATATTTACAATATTTGATCATTTTATAACTATATTTACAGTAACTTGATCATTTTCTAACTATATTTATAAAAATCTATCATTTTATAACTATATTTATAATATTTGATCATTTTATAACTATATTTATAATAATCTATCATTTTATAACTATATTTACAATATTTGATCATTTTATAACATATGTACGATGATTTATAATTTTATAACTATATTTACTATAATTTATAATTTTATAACTATATTTATAATCTATGATTTTATAACTATATTTACAATAAATGATTATTTTATGACTATATTTACAATAAATGATCATTTTATAACTATATTTACAATAAATGATCATTTTATGACTATATTTACAATAAATGATCATTTTATGACTATGTTTACAATAAATGATCATTTTATGACTATATTTACAATAAATTATCATTTTATGACTATGTTTACAGTAATATATCATTTTCATTTTAGACCCAACAATCCACTATGAGCAAGCACTTGGCGACAGTGGCGACGAAAAACTGCCTTTTTTAAAAAGGCAGAAACGTCGAGCAGATCCAAGACTCAAGGTGGGCGGCTTTCTGCTTTGACTGGTTGGGGTGAGAGAGATAGAGAGAGAGATAGAGAGAGAGAATATAATCACAGTAATTTATCACTTTATAACTATATTTAAATTTTTTTTATCATATTTGAATTCATAATTTTCCAACTATATTTAAAAAAATGTATCATTTATATTTAAAAAAAGTATTTTGGAAAGGATACTGAAGGCCACAGACAAATCTTCAGGCTCATCAATTAGGCAGGCCTGCAATGAGAGATACAAGAAGGAAAAGGGTTGTAAGAATCAAAGTTCGTAGAGTATCATGTACATGTCACCCATGGGTGCCATAAGAATAGTATGTAGACAATGTCCTACTACCACACTGTCTATACAGTATAAAGGAATAACTGAGGAAAACATTGTGGCATTTGCAGGCTGATGCATGTAAATGAGCCAAACACCAAGTCTCATGGTTGGTACTGACTGAAGCATGGCTAATATTTTATTATAACAATGATAAATAAAGTCTGCATTGTTAAAACTGACTTTTAATGGTGTCAGATTTAGTGTGTTTCTTGTGGCATTCAAATCTAAAGTATACGTCCTCTAATCCTCTTCACCAAAAAGACCCCAAAAAATAACTGTTCCATAATGAGTGTTTGTGTCTGTCATTAATTATAATCAATCATCTCAATATTCTGTAAAGAGATCACATAGATCTACTGGCCAAACAGGGACCTCAATTACATTTTTTAAAGCACAAGATGATAGCTCAGCCTCACAAATGCACCACAAAATGATCACTCACCACATCACTGATACTATCTTCTCTGCAAAGGACATAACATAATGTACATAACATGTACACTTTGTGTGAGGATCATATGGGGACACAAAATAGCAAGAAAGGGAAGGGGTGTGTGCAGATAGAGGGAGCTAAGATGTTTCTATGCTTAATTTTACCTGAGAAGTTGGAACTTGATGGCACGTTTCACCACTGGGAAAGGCTTGGCAGGGCCAGGAGGCTCGTCACACAGGTCGACAGTCAGACTCTGAGAGAGGAGGAAGTCACAGATACCAATGTCTTTACATCAGGTCAAAAATAAATGGCAACTTAATGGAGCATCTTCAAACATACTGTAGCTTAGCATACCTGGTCATCTTCAAAGTTCACGTTGGGCACGCCGTCGTCGACAGGTCTACTGGTGGTCGGTGAGCTTCCAGTGAGAGGCTGACTGGTGGTTTGGAGAGCCTCTGTGGAGGACTTGTCACAGCTGGGGTCTTTAGTCCCTGGACCTGGTTCCTCAGTGAGTCTGGGCTTCTTTGATGAAGTCACTAGACAGGGCAAACACTTTGGGGCCTGGGGAGCCATGCAGGGTGTAATGGGTGGAGACGCCTGACCAGAGGACTGGTTGTTCACTGATTCCTGTACAGACAAGGAAAAAGTTATTTTACTAAAACAAATTTAAGAGTTTTGTTTTAATTTACATTTTAGTAGTAAGGAATGGGAGATGCACATATGTAGTGTCTTTGATAGAGTGAGATGACAGGATTATTACTACTGTACTCTCATGGGTACATTATAAAATTTGCTCTGTAAAATTGCAACTCGTCATTTTTACACTTTGACCTCCATACAGACAAAATTAATGACAGGATAATAAGCTAAGTTAACCAGCTGCTGGCTGTAGCTTCATATCCACCGTACAGACATGACAGAAGTATCTTCTCTTCCAAAACGTAGCAAAAAGTAAATAAGCAGATGTGGAATTCCTTTAAAAGGACAGTACTAATAGTTAAGACGTTTGAATCCATTTAAACTAAAACATTTTCCCATCAGCTGAGCATGAATGGTTTGGTGTACCGTGTCAGTTTTGGTCCTCTTGGCTGGCGCCTCAGAGTCAGAACAGCCTTTCCTCTTCATGGCTGGTTGGCCTGCGCTGACTGCTGGTGTCTGACATGGATTCACGTAGAACTGGAGCTGGGTTGTCACTGTGGCCTTGAGCTTTGGAGTGAAAACCCCCGTGTGCCGATTTCTCCGCATCTTCAAGGTCACATTTTCTCTCCCTGTGTACGAGGCCGATAAGCTCATCCCTTCCTCCAAGATCTCAGACACCTCTGCCAGGACGTACACTGCAACAGCACAGAATCAATTTGTATGATTTATATTGTCATTTCTCCATTTCTAGTGAATTTTAAACAAATGAAAACAACCTACTGGCGTCGGTGAAGTTCAGGAGTTGAAAGTTCAGGTCGATCTCAATTGGTTTACGTCCTGGTATATTAAAACCAAGACCAACCAGCCATGTTGTGCTCATTCTACCACTGAAACAGACGGAAATACAGGCCAATGAGAGGACAAAGTAAAACAAGCACCAAAATGTCAAGTGAGATTTGGTAACAACGTATGGTAAGGATATATAAATGATCAATAATTCACTGAGAAACTATCAGTAATTTACATATAAGAAGAGTATCTGAGCTGGTCTGACTCGTGCATGTTACCAATGCTCTTTACAGCAAAATGAAAGTAATTAACATAAAAAAGAGAAAAGGCTATTAGAAATTAACAACATTTACTTAACAGCTATTGCTTAGGAGAAGTCCCTGCAATAATGAAAACCCAACCATAAAACCACGTGTCCTTACCTTCCATTTGCCTTTATGGTTGAGGAGAAGGCCTGCGGATAAACATGAACCCTCGAGATGTACTCATGTTTTTGCAGCTCCATCATCAAGAGTCTGATTTTAGATTCCACCAAGCCGGTCCTGAAAAAGTGAGCAGGACACAATTTTCAGAGAAAGGAAAGCGCTACAATTAGGCACACATAAGAAGTATTCAAAGAAATGATTGTCTGTAAAAATGTCCTCATTGGTTCCAGTTTTCCTTCCTTGTCTCTGCTGTGAACTCACCACTGAAGATGACTCGTTTCTGTGGGTGAATCTGCCGTCAGCAGGATGAAATGCCTTGAAATGAAAGATACAGAACAACGTCACATCATTGTGCCTTTGTGTACAGGCTGGAATCTTACATACTACATTCACCTTATTTCCTGTCTCTCCAATAATCATAGTTGTGGGAATTTCTGATCAATAGTTAAAGCAGGCTGAGCTACAGCACAATGAATAGCATCACTAAACAAAGATGGATACCGGTCTTGATTGTATCATTATAAACATTAAAAATATTTTTGCTCTAATTTCATGGACCAGTGCCATCCCAGGTGCCCCCTTCTGGACATCAACACCAATTCTAAGCAGAATGTGTGAAAAACTAATGAATTCAAGTCATTTTAAGATGAATAATACAGTCAGTTCATTAATAGTATAAAATGTCAGCTAAATCATTTCCTTTTGATAAAATAGGGTACAGGAGACTCTGCCTTTTCTGTGGCTATACTTTTTTTAAACCAAGTACATGTAATCTTTATTAAGGAAACAAAAATCTGATATAATGCTCTGCCTTCTAAACATGTTTGGGCTGCTTAATACATACCTGTACTCCCCCAAAAAGTCAGCTCTCTGGAACAGTTTGGACCAGTAGGCCTTTCTCTGCAGGATGCCCTCGGTGATGGCGTGGCCTGTGAATGAAGAGGGGTGTGCATGTTAAAGTCTGAGGAAAAATAAATCCTGTCTTTGTTGTAGTCTTGTAGTTCTGAGTAATTTCCTGCCAACACTTATTAAACAATCATGATATTTTTGTCTTTGTCGGAACCATTTAAAAAAAATCTTTGTACAACATTCTGTATTTTTCTCTCTGAGGCATGATGCATTAGTAATATACTGTAGTGATATGCTATCTGTGAAACAGATACAAACATTTGCTTGTTGTGTTTTGTATTTGGAAAGCAGTCTGTGTTTGTTAGAGAACCACAGTATATTTGTAAGACATGTTTTGTTATTGGGTTTTGTCAGGATATTAGCTCCATAGATCTCAGCTGACTGACTACATACCTCGTTTACACTCCTCCTTGATGATGTCGAAGGTGGACCGAGTCACATTGACGCTGCTGTTCTGTTGTGGGTAGGCCGGGGTGATGATGGGCAGCAGGTGACGGCGGTCACTACGATTGGTCTAAGATTTAGAAGAACACAGTATTTTCAGCTTACTTGTGCTTTTGAGCACATTTGATGATTAATTTGCTGACATGAATCTATGTGTTTCGCCTGAATTCCTGATAAAAATCCAGCTGAGGTCTTACCTTTGAATCCCAAAAGCAAAAGCCTTCGAAGGACCAGTTCTCCACAGTCCTCAGAAGAACAGGTTCTGCCCGAGTACCCCTGAAACAAAACAATGTTTTCACATCCTTTTAAATCTTTTTCCAAGCATCACATTCAGCTTCATTTCCAGAGTGGAACATAGAAACATTTTATTACTTAAATCAACTGTGCCCATCAAAATAGACTCTTAGTAAATTTGAAGCAAACGAACGATGTGCTAAAAAACTGTGTTTTTATCAGATCTCAGTATCAGTGACTTTCAGTAAGGACAACAGAAATGGGACAACTCACCATTCAGACCAGACCGCGAAGCATTTGTTGACCAGAGTGGACGCTGTAGCGCTTGGATGCAGCTGGCAAATTCTGGCCACCAGAATGGCCCATGAAACACCGCCCAAGAAGCCCAACTTGTTGGAATAAATGTTTCGGCCTGAAGGGAAATAAGAGGAGAAAAACAATGAAGACATCCAACACATAATGTTACCTCATGTTAACAATGTCCTGCTTGAACCGTGCATTCACATGCTCCTGGTCCCATTTTACGAGTTGGACATTGGACCCTCTGAGGAGCATGTGAATGCATCATTGTACTATATACAGTATAGTTGGAACATTTTACACTGAAAGTTGGGAAACACACATCAAATTTGATGAAATATCAAAAATATTCGTGCACCTATTCCCTCTCAACAAATTGAGCTTAACTAGTTGTGTGTGTTCAACTCACGTTTGGCCCACAACTTGATGACTCGCAAAGCCTGCCTGAAGTTGTCCACGTTTGGGACCCAACGGAGGATCTCCTCTGTGACCCTGTAGCCTAAAAAACACACAGACACACAACAAGAAAAATATTAATATAGATGTAAAAATGGTCCAACCTCAAAAACACAAACATCACAAAAACTTTCATCTGCCAGATTCTGATACTGCAGTTGTGTTCTTTAATCTGATGCTTACCATTGAGACTCACGACACACTTCTTGTTCATGTCCTTCAACATCTGGTCATCGAGCAGATCCACCTTTTTGGGAATGCTCCTCTGATTTAGGCAGGCGAACAGTAAGTCAATCTGGAAAATAAGAGGAACAGACACACCATGATTAGGACAAATGAATTGAATTGAATGAACAAGACTTTAATTGAGACCTAGTGCAGACAGTAGAGTAGAGCCACATTACCTCAATCCCATCATAAGTCATCTTGATGATCGGGACAAATGCTCCTTCAATGGCCTAAAGACAACAACATGGTCAGTAACTTGCAGCAGGGAGAAACATCCTTTGACTGGATGATGAATATACTGCGATATATAATGAACCACTATCATGGCTTACCCGTATGTCCTTGACCTCCTTCTGAGCTTTCAGTTTCTCCAAGAAGGAGGTGAAGAAATCTTTCCTCTTTAAGAACACGGGCCCGACACAAAGGAGGTCCATGTCAGACTCTGTCAAAACAGCACAGATTCATGTGAGAGCAAAGCATAGATATAAGTGTTTACTATATAATATGAGAGGAGGAAGCCCACTGCTGAAAGAGTCTGTGCTGTGTGCCCCATGCTGACCTTTTGAGTCGACGCCCAGATGAAATGAGCCAAAGGCAACGACCTTTCCTCCAACAGTGTCCCTCACAATTTCAGGTACATTCTAAAAATAAAATAAAAAACATGCAAATAAGCATTATCTATGCAATAAAATGTTTTCACTGTCATATTTGGAATTACTTTTGAAAACCACAACATAGATAAAATAAAGAAGTCTTACCATGCTTTCACACATTTCAACGAGCCACTCCCTAAACAGTGACTCCAAATTGTCGATGATCTTCTCTCTGCAAATAAAACATGAAGACCATTTTCAAATATCCTCATTAGCTTCATTCACTGAGGATGTTGTTGATTCGATTAGTCTTTTTGCAGTAATAACCAACACAGGCCTCAAGACTGACATACTATCCAAGGCAGTAGGCCCTATTCAACCCATCTGGATTGATCATGGTCTAAAGTCTATGGCGCAAGTTAATTGCATAATCTGGGCTCAAAGTAAGACATGACGCAGAGGGTTTGGCTCTCGAGTCCAAAATGTAATGGGTTCCTCCCTGCCATATACCCAACTCTTCTACCAAGTTTCACCAAAGTCCATCAAGTAGTTTGAATGTAACCCCACTAATAGACAAACTAACACTGATGAAAACATTAGAACCTTGGTGGAGGCAACAATGAAATAGAAAATTAGGCATCATACCGGTGTTGATGGTCCAAGGTGTCCGGGATGACACCAAACGAATTGAAGCAGTCCATCAGTGTTTTGGTCTGACTCAATTCTTCCTTGGTAGGTAGATCCTTGCTGATGCCATGGATGACATCATGAGAGTTAGGAACACCCAGAAGGTCAAAAAAGTCAAAAGGTCTGAAAAGATACATTTTGCATATTAGTATCAAAGAGTTTGTATGTTGGGTAGAAATCAACAATAATAACAACAGTAATGAGGAAGTAATAAAGATTTTAATGTAAATAATGTTGAAAACACATAATAAATACTTTTGAAGTACAATTTATGCATATCTGTTGGACAAACTGTTATTCATATGACTTTTCTCTTCTCTGGATTTTCAAGAGGAATGAATCACATTATTTACAAAATTGGGTCGATAAAAATATCTTTTTTATAGAGGATTTATTTGAACTATAATGATTTTCTCAAAGAAACAGCATTCCCTATCCAATGTAAAGAATTTAGCTCTGTAGTTAATTCCATACCAAATGGCATATTGGTATGAAAGGCTATAAAAAGCAAGATGAGATTCCTAGATCTGTAGATATTCTTTATATAAATGGTATTGCTGTAACAAGTAACAAATGCACCAACAAACATGTTAGAAAATGTCTACAATAAAAGCAAAATATCACCCTGTGGTAAAGCCCTTTGGAACTCTCAGCTCACAGACATTAAGTGGCAGAAAGCTTGGCTTGTTCCTTTTAAATTCTGCATCTCAAACAAAATCAAAGAACTACATTTGAAAATAGAAAATACTTTTTGTAAAACTGAATACAAAATTGTAATTTGTTTATTTTTTAGTTGCCCTTTTTGTGTCACATTTTGGAAAGAGCTTGAGAATTATATTTTATGCAAAACTTCAAATGTGACTGTTTTCACATATTTTAAATGTAATAACAAATTGTCCACTATTCAACCTTTTTATCTCATTAGCAAAATTCCATTTAAAGTAAAAGTCCTTAACTCAATTCCTTCATTTAAGCTATTTTTTAATTGCATTAGAACGGTATTTTGAGTCTCTTAAACCTGTAAACAATGAAATCCATGTCAATGATTTCAATTTACTCAGACCTTTTTCTTGAATGAGTCTGTCACAGATCTGTTGCATTGTTAGACCAACGCGTTTCGGCTTGTGGCCTTCATCGACCTGACCCTGATGAAGGCCACAAGCGAAACGCGTCGGTCTAACAATAAAGTTGTTCGTATACTGCAAGTGTTGCTGGAGTTTTTGCCTTTTGACCTTTTCCCTTCTCCATGCACCTTGTGAGTAGGTGAAGTTGTGCCAGAAACCCCTCTCTGTTTCTACAGATCTGTTGTATTAAATATATTTTTATTCATTTACTCTTTCCTGCCTTTATATGCTGTCATCATTTGACATAGGCCGATGGTTTGTAGTCCATTGTTAATGTATTTGGTACCTACATTGTATTATGAACCAAAATGTCTGACTGTTTCTATATTGTTGTAAATAAATCAAGCGGAAAAAAAATTACAGTCAAGTGTAGCTGAATGCGGTTTCATTAGTGCACAGATATAATTTTTTTAATCTATTGCAACCTCTTGACACAAAATGTACAAACACCCATAGATGTAAAGATAAAGTGATTTTAGGCTTGTTATGTTAAAAATCTGAAATAAATTGTATCAACTATAGTTTGGTAGCCTACTATAGCAAACAGGCTACATTATGTTAGCCTGGGTACTGGGTGAGAGTCAAACATCGCAATTTCATTAATTCACTTAATTAGCTAAAATATTTTAGATTGTATCAACTATAGTTTGGTAGCCTACTATAGCAAACGGGCTACATTATGTTAGCCTGGGTACTGGGTGAGAGTCAAACATCGCCATTTCATTAATTCACTTAATTAGCTAAAATATTTTAGATTGTATCAACTATAGTTTGGTAGCCTACTATAGCAAACGGGCTACATTATGTTAGCCTGGGTACTGGGTGAGAGTCAAACATCGCCTTTTCATTAATTCACTTAATTAGCTAAAATATTTTAGATTGTATCAACTATAGTTTGGTAGCCTACTATAGCAAACGGGCTACATTATGTTAGCCTGGGTACTGGGTGAGAGTCAAACACCGCCTTTTCATTAATTCACTTAATTAGCTAAAATATTTTAGATTGTATCAACTATAGTTTGGTAGCCTACTATAGCAAACGGGCTACATTACGTTAGCCTGGGTACTGGGTGAGAGTCAAACACCGCCTTTTCATTAATTCACTTAATTAGCTAAAATATTTTAGATTGTATCAACTATAGTTTGGTAGCCTACTATAGCAAACGGGCTACATTATGTTAGCATGGGTACTTGGTGAGAGTCAAACATCGCCTTTTCATTAATTCACTTAATTAGCTAAAATATTTTAGATTGTATCAACTATAGTTTGGTAGCCTACTATAGCAAACGGGCTACACTACGTTAGCCTGGGTACTGGGTGAGAGTCAAACACTGCCTTTTCATTAATTCACTTAATTAGCTAAAATATTTTAGATTGTATCAACTATAGTTTGGTAGCCTACTATAGCAAACGGGCTACATTACGTTAGCCTGGGTACTGGGTGAGAGTCAAACACCGCCTTTTCATTAATTCACTTAATTAGCTAAAATATTTTAGATTGTATCAACTATAGTTTGGTAGCCTACTATAGCAAACGGGCTACATTACGTTAGCCTGGGTACTGGGTGAGAGTCAAACACCGCCTTTTCATTAATTCACTTAATTAGCTAAAATATTTTAGATTGTATCAACTATAGTTTGGTAGCCTACTATAGCAAACGGGCTACATTATGTTAGCATGGGTACTGGGTGAGAGTCAAACACTGCCTTTTCA
This sequence comes from Chaunax sp. Z400, assembly GCA_037577475.1. NCBI lineage: Eukaryota > Metazoa > Chordata > Actinopteri > Lophiiformes > Chaunacidae > Chaunax > Chaunax sp. Z400. The sequence continues at coordinate 10,933,104 of CM075188.1, forward strand.
TTAATTCACTTAATTAGCTAAAATATTTTAGATTGTATCAACTATAGTTTGGTAGCCTACTATAGCAAACGGGCTACATTATGTTAGCCTGGGTACTGGGTGAGAGTCAAACATCGCCATTTCATTAATTTACTTAATTAGCTAAAATATTTTTTTATATTTTGTCTAACATCACCTGCTCTGTGCCCGATAAGGCGCAACTTTACCAAAGAAACAACACACAGGTACTTACAACGACATGATGGTAACGATGCTGCTGAAGAAGGTAGAGATGTTGGTTTTCTTTCCAGAAATGTATTTCCTCACTTGATCACTAGGATGCTAGGTCTCTCGTAATCCGGATACAGCAAGCTAACAGCTAACACTATCACGGACTGAGCGGTTAGAATCCAAACGTCACTTTTATAGAGATATTCTCCTGATACCTTGGCAGGGTTGACAACGCACACGGGTTTTGCATCAAGGCGCCAACACCGCGAGAACTGATAACGTGAGGAGCTACACCGTGTACGAATTTCCTAATCCTACTATGCCATGTATGGTATTAAGTTTCAATTAAAAAAAATACTACAATAAACAAACAACATTAGTAAGGTACGGAGCCCCTCTGGTGACATTGGGGGAAAAAATAATAATGCGTGGCCACGCGTTAGTATGTTGTGGCCAGAACATATTAGACCTATTGTCATCTCCACGCAGTCACTGTTCATTGTTGCTTTAGCCACTTTGCTGGGTTCTTGCAGACTTGTTACTTTATTTGACACCTGCACCATGTGATCAAACTGTATATTTGCTGCGCTACACCTGCTCCGTTCGCAGCCCAACATGCGGGACGTGCACTGACTCTGCGTCTCCATTCATCTGACTCTCGCTGTCTGTCCCATCACACACCTATGCTACAAGCACACTGTGCGTACTTCATATTTAAACATAACAAAACCTGTAAAGGAATTACACAGGATATTATTTATATTTAGCTGTAACATGGCGATACAGAGTGTAATTCCTTCACAGGTTTTGTTATGTTTAAATATAAAGTAGGCTACGCACAACGAGGAAGCTCTTTATCACTGAGAGGCTGCATTTTATCCTTCCACTCCAGTGTTTTAATTTTGTTACTGTGCTGGATTCAAATTAGTGTGTAATTATCATCCAGAGTGGGGGTAGTGTTACAAGAATGCTCTAAATCCTCTGTACTCGGTGCACAGTCTCTGCGCGTGGTTTGCACGGTGACTTCAGCCACTGTGCTTGTCGTAGCATAGGTGTGTGTAGATGGGAGACAGCGAGAGAGTCAGATGAATGGAGACGCAGAGTCAGTGCACGTCCCGCATGTTGGGCTGCGAACGGAGCAGGTGTAGCGCAGCAAATATACAGTTTGATCACATCGTGCAGGTGTCAAATAAAGTAACAAGTCTGCAAGAACCCAGCAAAGTGGCTAAAGCAACAATGAACAGTGACTGCGTGGAGATGACAATAGGTCTAATATGTTCTGGCCACAACATACTAACGCGTGGCCAGCAGATACTAACTCGTTCCCACGAGATACTTAACTCGTGGCCCCCAATGTCACCAGAGGGGCTACTATTCTTCTGATTAGTTTATCCTGATATTCTTAACCCTAACCAATCATCACCGCTAAAGGCTAATCCTAACTAACTCAACTATCCAAAGCCACAAAAACTAGCCAATCAGAGACAGAGTAGTGTTGGTCATGCCTTCACCGTAGTAGGATTGGAAATTGGAAACACACATCTCAGCGTCCCTAAAGATTAATTAACCATTTTCTGAAATCATTTTAGCCCTCTAATGTTAGATTTTGTTCGACACACAAACAAGGCTTTTTTTGTACATTAGTAAGCAGAGTCGGCCCAAGCGAATTAATCGGCTTCTTGGGATTATAAAGGCCACCAGGGGACATCCGAGAGCAGGTGAAATGACCCAGAAAATTTGAGAGAGAAAATAGGAGGGTTGAACACGTTTTCAAGCAATAGCAATAGTATAGCAAAAGTACATGCTTACCACTTTTGAATGAATTAGAGATGTAGTCTTCTAACATAAAATTAATGAATCCAATCCAATCCAATGGAGATCTCCACTATATGCTTTCAGATTTTTTTTTTTTGGATATAGTTTAATAAATATTGAAATTCATACCCCACCATAGCAAGTAAACTGCTCCACTTGTTTTATGAAGCTAAAACAGACAGCGCAGGGATCACTTTAATGTTCAACAAACATAAATCAATTCTTTGTCCACCTTATGCTCATGTCCACTTTTAGCATATTCACAGGCCTTTGAGGGTTTAAATGCTCGCACAGACTCATGGGTATACTGACCTACTGTAGGGTGTCGATCAGATAGAAACAAAATATCAGGAAAACTCATTTCGGGCCACATGGTTGGATCCTCAAGCCATCCATTTCATAGATTGGCCACACACACTGTCTCTATCTATCTATCTATCTATCTATCTATCTATCTATTTATCTATCTATCTATCTATCTATACTGTATATTATGAGATTCATCATCAGATGTTTTTTAATTCATTAATAAATAATGTCTTCATCACAATAACAACTGAAAACCTTCCTCTATTCTTCTCAAGAAATTCCTAAGCACATGATTCAGTTGTTTAGTGTGTACATTGCATCCTAAGATGTGGGTAATACAGCACTTAGAGATTATCCCCACAGGAATTAAATTCAGACGCTACCATTGTTAAGATTAAACGTACAAACAGATGCAATATCCATATAGCATTAGCCCATGGGAAACAGCCTCTGAAATTACCCCATCTCCCTAAATGATCTCCCCTAGTGCCTCTCTCATTCTCTATGTAATTTAGCTGGACCATGCTACTGCTGATACATATTGTGCATTGAAAGCAGTTGGTTTGTCGAGTTGGGTAATTGGCCAAGTTATGAGAGGTTTTCTCTGGAGTGCAGGGCATATTAAACAGGCAGCAGTGTTGAGTTAATTCAAAGTGTTAACCATCTAATGGAGTGCACTGTGGCTAATTAATGGGAGTCCATACGCTGTCATCTATAAATGCCTCTAAAGAAAAGTGTGCTTTAGTTTTGGCTCAGTTCAGCCTCTTTCCTCTCTCCCCTCTATCACACTCACACATCAGGAGAGAGTCACACTGGTTTACAACAATTGCAGATTTAGTTTAAAGAGAATGGTGGGAGGTTAATGAAATGGTTCAAATCATTTGTGTGTGAATGAGGATCTGAATGTGAGTGTGTGTGTGTCTGTGTGTGTCTGTGTGTGTGTGTGTGTGTGTGTGTGTGTATGTGTGTGTGTGTGTGTGTCTGTGTGTGTGTATGTGTGTGTGTGTGTATGTGTGTGTGTGTGTGTGTGTGTGTGTGTCTGTGTGTGTGTGTGTGTGTGTGAGGGAGGGCAGAGTGAAAGGAAAGCATCGAAAAGCAACAGAGAGATAATGTGAGATGTGGGGAAGAGAGATAGGTGGGAGAAACGTGTCTGAGGGAATAAAGGGAAGGCAGAGCGATTGGAAGAAAAAAAGGGAAAGTCGGATATCGGCTGAAATTTAGACTGCTAGGCAGTGCAGGAATACTCTGGCTCTGCACCGCCATGCAGAAATTGGCTGGTCAGTTAGCTATTGTGGTCCTGCAGGGGAGAAAGAAGGAGTTGAGTGACTCAAGAAGTACACTGAAGCTTATCTCACCTCAGTCCCAAACCCAGTTCTACAAACACCTACACTTCACCTCATGGCCTGTGTGCACTTTCATCTTTTAAGGAACTTTGAGTGACCTCCCTCAGGGAGCTGACACAAAGAGGCAAATGCCTCATCGAAAACTGTTAACATATTTCTGCGTTGTTGTATCAACACATTAACAATGCCTGTTCCAGGGCTATCTAAAACATCTGTCTGATATAATATTTCATGAGCTCAGTAGGCTCAGGGGGGGCGGCTATTACAACCTGCAGACTCGGATAAGAGGGGCAGTGACCTGGCCACCGCTGCCGGCCTGCCTGCGTTGAGGATAAAGTCCAAAACACTCAGTGAAGGTTGGGCACTTCCTGAAGACCTCAACGCATCCAGATGAAGTAACCAACTACAACCAGGCCCTCATCCATCGGCCGCCCCCCCCACACACAACTGGCTCCACCGTCGCCCACAAGTCTCCCACAAAGTCTCCCACAAGCCAAGACACCATCAGGATAGTGTAACTACCAAGGAATTGAATCATCTAGTCATAGGAATAACTAACAGCAACCTTGCAGCACTGCTTTTCTTTATTGATAACCTTACTGTCCAGAGAACAGGTGGTACACTTGATGAGTTTTAGAAATTTTGGGAGCAAAATAAGTAGCCTTCATCGTCTTCCCACTTCCAAAATATAAAAGTCCAGTTGTGAAGAGACAGGAAGAAGGTCCTTAAGGTGAAGTGTCAATACCACATAGGGAATTTACTCTTTTACATGTAAAAGTTTGCATTAAAAAATATACTCAAGCAAAATTACAGAAGAATTATCATCGAAATCTACTTCAGGTATCAAAAGTAAAATGTAAAACGGCTCAGTTGTTGTACTATGATACATAGGTGATATATGTGATAGTAAGTCTGAGGATGTAAATGGTAAATGGACTTATGTAGTGTCTTTCTAGTCTGATTGACCTTTACAATACAAGTCTGCATTCACACATTCACACACACATTCAGTGGTAGCAGATGCTACCATGCAAGGTTCCACCTGCTCATTACGGTAACCATTCAAGCAATCAGTCACACACCAATGGAACAGCCACAGGGAGCAATTCAGGGTTCAGTATCTTGCCCAAGGACACTTCGACAAGTAGACTGCATCTCAATCACAAAATCTCCCAGACTGTCGGGCAAACAATTATTTTAACTTCATTTGCTTGTCTTTCCTAATTGAAATACATATATCTGATAATACTTCTGTACTTTTTAAAAAAAGATTTGGAAGATTTTACTTGTAATCGAGTATTTCTAAATTGTTGCATTTATACTTTTACAAATGAACAGAACACTTCTTCCACTACCTTTTATATTCAAGAACGTAAGGTCTTGACAAATGGTGACCGCTGTTGAGGAATGAGTTAAAAGCAGCTTTATGAAGCCAGATTTCCAGATCATCAGCTGTCCTGTAACAACACACTAACAGGTTACATCGAGCTGGCAGAGCAGAACGCTGGAGCAATGGTGAATGAATGACCCGGCTCAGGCTGATGTTTTTTCTGGCTTTGCTCTTCAAGTCTGACTCCCTCTCTCTTTCTCTCTTTCTTTCTCTCTCTATCACACACAAACGCGCGTGCACACACACACACACACACACACACACACACACACACACACACACACACACACACACACACACACACACACACACACACACACACACACACACACACACACACACACACTACTGCAAAAGAAGCTGTTAGTGAGCCGAGACATCACCATCTGCAGTCATCATTAGGTTGTGTATGAGTGCAGATTCATGGGTGAAGCTTCTCAACAACCTGTCTGTAATAAAGATGAGGAAGGTAAACAGGGTTAAGATGCATATTAATCTATTTTTGTTTAGGATAAGCAGTTTGGTGTGCATTTGTGGAGACACAGGAAAAAAACAGCTTGTTTTTTCTGTCTCCATAAATGCACCACCAAACTGTCTCCATATATGCACCACCAAAGTGTCTCATAAATGCACCACCAAACTGGGTCCATAAATGCACCTACAAACTGTGTCCATAAATGCAGCACCAAACTATGTCCATAAATGCAGCACCAAACTGTGTCCATAAATGCACCTACAAACTGTGTCCATAAATGCAGCACCAAACTGTGTCCATAAATGCAGCACCAAACTATGTCCATAAATGCACCACCTAACTGTTGCCTGCAGCCTGTTAATGTGAGAGGAAAGACAGTAATTCTGGATGGAAAAAAGTCAGAGCAACTTGAGGGTGAATCGGAGGCTGCCAGACCTAAGATGAAGCTAAATCCCTTGTTGTTTTTCATAATCATCTTGAACTTTGGCAGCGTCATTAGGAGGCAATGCAGGATAATAACAGAGATCCACATTGATTCACCATGCCTGCCAGATGAGCCTCATATCGACCCATGAACACGATTATGATTAGCCGACTTTTCATTTATCTGCTCATCCAAAAACCAAGTTATATTGCAAGAATCAGGCCAAATCAGGAGTATAAATTGCATGATTTTAAGCCTCTTTATGGTTATTAGGAGAAAGTTTTGAAAGAAAGATGCTTGGATATCCTTATGAAAGCGTCATGGACACTCCACTCGGAGTGCACAAGTGCATGCTGGTCCTTGGGGACAAAACATTTCAAGTGGCAGCAGCAAATCTTTCACCACTGCTTGGCAACAGAGGAGAGCTGAATGTCATTTCCGTCTGTGAATTTAAGAGAAACCCGTTAAGAAGCCATAATGAGCACTGTCCTTGGAACTCACCAAGCTGAGCTAAAACATCACTCAGCCAGCCTGGAACAGAGGAAGAGGATGCAAAAGAGATGCTATATTCAGTGTGATTGATTGTCGTTGGAAAACAGAACCCGGCAGTGTGGCTTCTTCCGGTGTTTTTGGAATAATAATGAAATGAGTCACATATCAAAGGATATGAGAGGAATGAGAGAGCGAGGCAGGGAGAGAGAGAGAGAGAGAGAGAGAGAGAGAGAGAGAGAGAGAGAGAGAGGAGGTTGTGTTTTTACAGGAGACGGTGCAGTGAAACCATCTATTGATAACAGATGACTCTCATATTCAGCTCATCAGAGGAAGTTCAGGTGATTTGAAGGTCTCTGAGTTTAGACCATACAACAGTAGGCGCATTCACAAACTGTTTGCTGCCAAAATACTGTAATGGATCTCTCTCTTTCCCCCTTTGCCCTCTTATCCCCCTTCTTATATCTTTGATCCATCTCCTTTTCTGTCTTCTCCTTCCTCTCCTTCCCCTCCTACTCTTTTTCGCTTGTGCTGCTGAGGGGTTTGCCCTTGGTGACCCACTCTGTTGCTTGAACGATATGCAGAGCGGTGTTTTTTTTAAAAAAAAAGTAAAATTGGGTTCTTTTTGTTATCCTGGCAGTAGAAAAATATTTTTTACCTAATCCAAAGAGATTTGAAAATGCATTTCCTCAACAAGGTCAGAGGGATGCAACCAAAGAATCTGCAGCTTAGAGCAAAACTGTATCTCTTACACACAGAGGACAGGATGATAGGAGGAGAAGAGACATTTGAATAGAGGTAAGGAAAGTTTTAGGATTCCCTTTGAATATTATGGACAGAGTTAAGAAATCTTGACTGGCTGGTTGATACAATCATTCTGCAAGGGAAGTGTAGAAGTGAAGAATAACGAGGAACGCTGCCATGGGCTCGATAACTGTGTTTCATTTTCAGCATATCTATCTGTCTGTCTATAATGTCGTTGCCCTTGGAACAGCAGGTCGGTGGTTTGAATCCTGGTTAGGGCTGACCAGGCAGTAGCCATGCTGCTGGAACAACACACAAATGGACAAGGAACTGTGAATGAGAAAGGAGCATCCACACTGACAAACATTAATGGAAGGAAGCTACTTGGTACCAGGCTATTTCTTCGCCACTTGATCCCTGGCAAACTGTTGTTTTTACTCAATTTTTGTCCTAATTTGTTTTTTTTTATAGACCAGGTAAACAAGACATGCAGAATATTCAATGACCTTTGGAGGTGCTGGTACAGTAGATGGACTTTCTTAACTTTGGACAGAGACAGGCTAGCTGTTTCCTTCTGTTACCAGATTTTATGTTAAACTAAATTAACCATCTGGTGGCTCAAGCTTCATATTTATTGTACAGACATGATGTTATCAATCTTTTCTTGGTAAGAAAGCAGTTACTCTAAGTGTATTTCCCCAAAGCATCTTACTGTTGCTCTACTAAACGCTTATGTATGCTAACATTTATCAGTAAACATGAATTTTCAGGATGATAATTTAAATTTTTCTAACTTGGGGGCCTCCTAGGGATAATATAAAAAGGTCACTTGCAATCAGCAATATGTGCTGCTTCTCCAAATGTCTCATTTTTCTACCAACAAAAATGTATGCCATTGGTAAAATGTAAATAAGAGTTTAATTATATACAAAATTATAGACCTAATGGCTTTATGAAACCAAATTAACTTTACACAAATAACCACTCCAACAAAACCACATTCTGGATCGAAACAAGGGTTTCCTTTAATGATCATTTGTCTTGAAAAGAATATAATACAATGATAAGACTTGAATTCATAGGAACATACAATTACAAATATGGATAAATACTCATGGACCAGATTCACACAGCCGCAGACTTGCTCACTTGACATGAACGCATAGCTAATGTGTTGTGCAGGGAACCGACCAAAGCGGTGATGTTTTGTCTGTGTGATAAACCATGACTCACTTCTGGCTCTCCTGTAGAGCATGTGTTGACCAGAGCTCTGTTTTCCTAATGCAGCAGTAAACAGCAGTGTGTGTGAGTAGAAGTGAGAAACTGAAAGAGGGAAATGGGTTTTGGATCCACTGAGGCTGTATGAACATGGTCCACAGAGGCTAAGCAACAAACACACCCACAATTGAAATGGATTAAAAAAAAGAAAGAAAAACCTCAGAGTATATTTACATCACAGAAGAGGTTTGTCATTTCTTCTGATCTGCGTTTGTCTCTTTCATTTGTCAGTTTCTCACTGGAACATGTGTCCATCCATCCCAATAGAATACAGATGTTTTCTTGACAATGATTAACATTCTCATCTCAACATTAGACAATATGCAGCGCCATACAAATACCACTAGGGGTGTACCTGTTCATTATATACTACAGAGAGACAAAGTGATGCAGCAGTCCACAGGAAGAAAAATAATGAAAAGAATAATAATGAAAGAAGATAATGATGCAAATTATTTTATTTTTATTTTATATTTTTGGAGGATAGAATTACATGGAAGAGAAAAAAAGTGAGCTATGACTTGAGTCTGTTTTAGTCATTTAGAAAACATCCGGCGGTCAGTCGACACTGTTGTGCCATCAATGCAATCGACAGACTTATTAAGAGCCTAAGACAGACAGCCTAATCATGAAATCAATAGTCTGTCTGAGAGCGACTGAGGACAACAGCCTTGACCGCTCTTATCACCTTGCCATTGCTCATGAGGGCAGCGCTTAAAATGCTTCAGGCTTAGAGTCATGTAACAGCAAGAAGAAAAAATAAAGCTTCTCAGGTTTCACAGTGTGTGCTACGAGGCCCACAAAATAAATCTCAATAATAAATACAAAACAGGCAGAGTGTGGTGTTAAAACAAACTCGTCTGACTTTGCCGTCACTCTGAAACATCGCGAGCATCATTATCATACATGTTTCCACTAAGCAGTCATACGTTGTATCTTATCAATATTAAGTAGGTACAGCAGGCCTGCAAAGTTGTGAGAACGTAACGAATGTATTGGACAATGTGTTTTCCCGTTCGAACTTGAGATGCATTCGTTGGCACGTTCAGCTATCTAGTTTATTAACACAGGCACCTTAAATGATATTCAAGGTAAATCCATTTGTCTGCAAGGTTGAATGTGAAAGATACTGCCTGTCCATGTATTGCGTTAATGTCAGATGGAAGCTGATCATGTATTTGTTATTAATTAATTAATACATAGGGTTAGAGCAATGCAGTGTATTTATCTCCATGTCCTCTACATGTATCATAAATGAGTAAGGATGGGATTGGGCTATTCACCTCATGAAATGTTAGTCTCAGTCTTTAAGTATGATAATCATGTAACTCTGAAATTATCAAGAGCATATTTAAGACCCTTTTAGGCTACGTTCACATTACCAGACTGAAGTGACTCAGTTACGTTCTTTTGCCTTAATGAGACACAAATCTGATAATTTCAGGGCCGTGTGAACACAAAAATCTTGAAATTAGATTTGGGCCACTTTCATAGGTGGTCCTAGATCAGATACAGATCACATGTTGATTTGTGTCAATGAGACATTACTGAGAACAGTCAGATCAGAACTTATCTGGCTTTTTGCATATACAGATGCACTGAGCGCTGTTGACATCAGCCAGCGTCAGAAACAAAATAACCAGAGACGAGAGATGACAACAGCAATGCTAACCGTCTGCTCTTGAACGGCTGACAAAGTGTTTGCTGTCCTTCAGAGCAAAATGTCATGCATACATTCGCTACCAGCACATTCATTTCAGTTTGAATACCATGAGTTGTCTCACAAATATGATGTTTTAAGTAGTTGGTTACACAGATGACCTGTGCAAAAATGTGTCATGTATGTATCGTGTATAGTTTGCACATGCCTGATGTTCTGGAGGACAGATGTGTTCACATTAGAGTTAGATACAGGTCACGTGTAATTCTGAGTATGAACCATCAAGATAACCAAATCTTGGCTTAATAACCTAGGTAGCTCAAGCTGGTGAGATCCTCCAAATACAGTTGTTGCTTCTGCCATGAAAAATTGAGATTGAATGGGTGGGAACCATCTGTGCTCCTATTATAGTTTTACACAATCATGGCTACAACCACACAGCCTCAGAAGGCTTCAGTGGTGAATGAGAGGTTGACTGTCAAAATTGGGATAGAGTGTTGAAGCTGAGAAGAGGCCTGCTGGCTGTGAAGATGTTCAGTGGTTTATTCGCTGCTCTTCTCATGGCGTCGTGTTTGTTTCTGAGCCAAGAGATAGCTGGCAGCAACCTCTGCTCTCTTCATTAATACTGGTAAGACTCATAATTATAAGACTTTGGTTCAGTCTGTATTCCTGCCTTCCACTAAATACACCAACAAGGGGGGAGGAGTGAGGGAAGGGTGGAGGAGAAGGGGAAGACACTCCCTAGAGCAAGGGGCAATGTGTTTGAGATTTGAAGAGGAAAAATGTGAGAAAGAATGTGTGTTATTGTGGGATTCCAGCAGAGATGCTGTGACTTTGAGAAAGCTTGGCACATAAAAAAAAAACACAGAGCGAAAACCTGCCAGTGCCAAAGGATGTGCCAAAAGCAAACTGTGTGCCTAAAAGAGGCAATGCGCATGTGCGCACACAAACACACACACACACACACACACACACACACACACACACACACACACACACACACACACACACACACACACACACACACACACACACACACACACACACACACACACACACACACACACACTGCCCAAGGGGGCACCATCACTTCCTTGTAAGTCTGCTCAAATTTCATCATGCATTCATACCAGCTCATTGAGGATGGAGATTAGCATAAATCTGTTGTTTTTTTTTTTATAGTTGGCTGATAAGGTGAAGAAAAATAAGCAGCAGTTTAAGCATCAGTTCAAGGGATGATTTATTATAACCTCTATAAAGACTCACCCATTAGTATGTAATTTATCTTACTAGTAGTTTGAATATGTTAAATTCTGTCCACCTGTCTCCTCATGCTCTCCTCTTTTCACTTTCTTTAACATGGCGTGACAGGGCTCCCCCCCCCCCATTTACATCTATTACCTATAAACTACCTGATGGATTTTGATGAAATTTGGTAGAAGGGTTTGGCAAAGAGAGAAAACATTAAATTCTGGAGTCGAGGCGGGTTCAGGATTTGTTTCTACTTTTTTGAACATTGCAGGATAGGACGTTTCTGTCAATTATGTATAAGCCACTGAATGGATTACCATCAAAATAGGTGGTGGGGTGGGGCATGAGTCAGGGAAGAAACAATACATTTGGAGTAAATCCACGTAAAGGCAGCAGATCCATTCATTAGATAAAAGTGTGGATCCATGGTTTCTTTATTCATTTCCTTTAACATAACTATCTAAACCTATTAGGCTAGATTGCTCATTGGAATCTGGATTAGGGTTTAATTAAATTAAAATGAACAGTTGGGTCTTGGTTTGAGGTTTATAATATACTGAGTGCTCTACATGTTTCAGAAAGTTTTCTACTCCTTTCACAAAGTTGAGACTATACACAACTGTATGACAGTGTCTGAGGGCATGAACACTGATTTGAATTACTGTGAGAGCGGCTTCTGTTTGCTATTTCATTCATCAACTGGTGCTCAATCCATTTTCATGGACAGAGAGAAAAAAAAAGAGGCCCATTGTAGCCTGACATCTAAGAAATGACAGGGGTTTGATGGCTGTGACAGTTCTCTGGGCCTCCTGTCCGTCACCCTAACCCTTCCCTTGTCATCACAGCTACACGGTCTGCAGATAATGCATGCTAATTAGGCATGCAGAAGATTAATTAAACTGATAGAGCAGTGTAGGTTCACTATTCTCCTCCATGGGGAGGAGCGTTGCCATTGCCAAGGTGAGAGGAGACAAACAAAGGCAGTGAATTAATGTGCACAGGATGGACTTCCTCACCGTGTGACTTTATATAACTTGATACTGCTTTACTCTTTAAGTTAAAAGCTGCTGAAAAAAATAATGCTGATTAAACAGAATTTAGAGTTGAACATCCTCCAAAAGGCAGTAAAAGGAATGTCCAGTAAGTAAGATCAATGAAGAGCACTAAAGTAAGAGGTGGTTGAGGAAAAAGCAGAACAAGATGGAGAAACATAAAGGATAAAAGTGCAGGAGCCAGTATTTGGGACATAATCCAAGATTCTATGAACATCAAGTGCTGGCTTTAAAAACATCAATTTAACCCGTCAGTAAAAGGGAGGGAAAAGAGAGCAAAGTGCTTCTTCTATCCGTCTCAATCCCCTCTATAAAGCAGGAGCAGCAGGTGTGAGCGCTGTGAGACCGTCTGGCCCAGAAATGAAGTCTTAATCTCTGCTGACCCTCTCCATCATCATCCGCTGGGACTTCAACTACTGTCAACATCTTCAGTCACACACAAACACACACACACACACACACACACACACACACACACACACACACACACACACACACACACACACACACACACACACACACACACACACACACACACACACACACACACACACACAGAGATGAGAGATCTCAACATCCTGTTCATCCTCATACTCTTTATACACAGCTTTGATTCAAGATCATGAGCATCAGTCTCTTGTTCTCCAACTCATCTCGGTTTAGAAGGCTGGTGAAATCTGCAGAGCGCTGCACACTGCAAAAACTCCACATTTTAACAAGCCATTTCATCTTTCTGTCAAACCTTTCACTGTAAATTTACCGTAATTATCCAGCAACAGCTTCATCTGCAAAGAACTGTGTTTCTTACTCCATTACAGTCCAGGACTTGAACTAAAGATACCGTTCATTACTGTATTATTGGAAACCTACAACACAATACTGGTCATAGTTTTATATGTACACTGTATTTTATGTATCCTTGATTTAATGATAAAGAATGTTACTGTAATACTATTGCTAAAATGGTAAATGTACTTACATATAACACCTTTCTAATCTGACTGACCACTCAAAGCACTTTCCAACACAAGACGGCATTCATCCATTCACACAGAGGTTACTAAGGCAAGGTGCCAGCGATAACCATTCACACAATCACAATTCAAGACAATCACACCAATGGAACATGTAGACCGAAGGGGATGGGGATCTAACCACCGACTGTCTAATACGAGAAAGAACACTCTACCTCCTGAGCCTATTAAAGTACGAACCTACGACTACACATCCTACACATAGCCTGCTGCTTTCAATCGACTGAAGAAAAGCAGGTCATCACTTAAATACACACCATGAAGTCAAACCAAATCAGCACACGTGTATTGAAAAGCCTCTAAAGTAACATTTTGGACATGACACTCGACTCCAAATGATTGCTAATGTAGAGTCATATCTGATGGATGTGTAAAGAGGTAATTGTTTGCTAACACATTACCTATAACAATTTTACAATGTGATAACATGTATAGGTGCAAAGTGGCCAAAAATATTGTAACAAGTATAAAACAAGTGGACACACACACACACCCACAAATGCAAGGATGACCTCAAACAAATTGCGAATTGACGTATGCTTTTTGCAGTGTAATGTCCCTAAAAAGTATGCAATGACAGCATAATGGGGTCTATGTTATTCTGCCTCTGTGACGGCAGCAGAGGGAGTGACAGTGCCGGATTGGACATCTGTGTAAAAGCGAGGTAGATAGACGGGACGGGGTTGTGACGTTTTGACGATGCTAACACAAACAAGATCAAAAGCAGCTGAAAATGTCTTCAAATTGGGGTGACGGTGTGAGGTCTGGGAAGGTAAATGTCACAGGGAAGGTAAATGATTGCTGTTCTCATGTTATTCCATTGTTTGGAAAGCGCTGGCATAAATAAAATGTATTAGTTGCAGACGCTGCTGTGTTATACGTCACATCTCTTTTGCACACGGAATATCAACACGCTATTTAAATCCCACACCAAAGCAGCCTTGTGCCGCCATTGTTGTTCAGTGTAAAGAAACAAAGGTGTCATAGAGAAGGGTCTTCGTTGCGGATCTCTGTGTACAAAGGGCTTGTACAGTTTCTCCTCATCAGACCAAAGAAGCAAGAATTCAAAATAAAGAAGAAACAGATGAGTGATAGGAACTTTGCCCTGCTGCATCACCCTCATTGAGTCACAACACACGCTCTTACAGCGACACACATGAGAAAAGTCAAAGCAAACATGGGCTTGCTGAGTCGAGACAAACTGGCATCAGAAGTTCAGATGAAGTCTTGAGTGCAGGGATGGATGTCAACACCACAAGAGCAGTTTGAGATTGTTCGACCCCTCAGAAAAGTGATTGACGTGTGATGTAATACGATGAAATTGAGATGCAGTTTGTTTTCCAATTTCATCTGGGGGTTTGTTATCGGATGTAAAGTAACCGTCTTACACTGACAAGAAGATACAATATTAACAATGAAATAATTCAGTTGCCTCTGATTCATAGTAAACCAATTACATCGCTTTAAGTCAAGCACAATGTCTTTCAAAGAGCAAGCCAAGGCTGTAGAGTCAATAAATAAACACTGAATATTTGAAACAAATCATGTATTTTCAACAGACAAAAGGCTCAAGTCAACAATATGGATGTTGTCTACGACTCGTCTGATTTTGATATTTTCATTGATGTCGTCCCTATTCATATTTTGTACTACACCACATCTTTTTGAAGAATGTTCAGTGTGGATTTCAAAAGCAGGTCATCATAGCCCCATGTTTCAGGTCATCGTTGAGTTGGAGGGTAGCGACTGGGTGGAGTTAGTGGGTAGGTGAAAGACAAGTAAAGACAAGAAAGGAAAGCAGAGGGTGGAAAGTAAAAAGAGAACAAATGAATTTTGTTATTGTCCTGGTGAGGCCTGGCAGTGCTTTGGCAGGCCTCAGAGCTGACTATGATACTCACTGACCCGGACAGCCAGGTAAAGATGGAGGTAAAGGCAGGGCAGTGTGGTGCAGGGAGGGGGCTTGGGCAGAGAGTTTTGGGCTGTAAGTGAAGTAGTGTTTGGGGACATGGAGCCAGAGGAAGGGGCGACATGAGACAGGCAGACTGCAGTTGGTAGCAGAGGAGAAAAGGAGGGGGGATGATGGTTTTTTTTTTGGTTCAGAAGTGGACGTGGTTGTGACCCTGGCCTTGCGCTCCTCCGTGGTGCCCTCCCCCTCTGTGGCCATGCCTCTTGTGCTTCCTGCGCTCCCTCCTGCCCTTGTGGTGGTGGCGCCGGTAACGGTGGGCCCGCCGGGCTGGAGAAGGAAGAGCCCGGAGACAGTGAAATGAAAGAAAAGGGCAAACAATCAATTTATTGAAGTCAGTCAGAGATGGAATAAGGTGAGTAAAACTGATATGAGTGGATGATGAATCGCTGACAAGCATTGGAAGGGAAGGAATCAGTGAGCATGGAGGTCATGACCTGGTGTTCTCTGTAGAGGGTTTGACGGTTTCCACCGCACTGATGGAATCTGTTTCATCTCTCATACATTCAACTGAGCACACTGAGCTAGCCACCCACTCACAGCCTCAGCATAAGCTTGCTCCTGGGGTGTAATGCCAAATTAGGCGGCTCCATCCCTTTCTAGTTTTGCCGACAAAGAAATGTTGTCTGCAGTGAATGATAACGACACTCTAACCATAGGCCATGAAAACAACTGTCCAGAGATAAAGAATTATAGAAAAAGTCATTCTTATCACTTTCAACAGAGAATACATTATTTCAGCATTTCATCATCACTGTCACACAGAGGAATGATACACAAGGAGCACTTTGTTGAATATTTATATATACCAACCATTTATATCTCCTCTGAAGAAGCAAGAAATTAGGCTGAAAAGTTATGACATCTGTTCCGTCTCTTCTGTCATAGTTGGAGTGAGTCTTTTAAAAGTAATTAATTAATTAAAGTTTATTCTGAGGCTCAAAGGAGATAAGGGGTGTGAAAACTGTATAACAGGAGACTGTTATTCCTCATTTTAGAGGCCAACTTGCTCTAAAATAAGATGTAGATTCAAACATGAATTACAGACTGTAGTAACACTTTTTAGTAACACACATTTATAATTTCAATTTATCTAAAAAACATAATGGGTGGATATGAGGATACCTGCTGCAAATTACGGTATTTAATTCTCAAAAACCTCTTGTATGATGTGGGGTATAAAAGTCAAATTTCACTTTGGTTGAACAGTTTAAGTTTTTAGTAAACAGTCTTTGAATTTAACAGTTCAACAGTTGCAAAACAAAGTCACTTCAAAGGAGACCCAATCATTTTTAAGTAAGCCCAGGGGATTTAAATTCAGTCTGCAACCAGAGTAATGTTTTTACTTTCAATTATTAGTAATGAGAGCAGGGATGGCAAGCCTGAATGTGCATGGTAACAGCAGCTCCCAAGGGCAGCTTAAGTAGAGGTTCATCTTGCGGACATGTGGTGGTATGCATGCTAAAAATAGGCTAATGTAAATATGAAAATGAACTAAAAAATGGAAACACTGCTTTAGGTCTTACTGTCTGCCATCTGGCTCTATGAAGAGTCCTGTTGTGTAAAACTCACATTTTATGCAGATGATTTTGGGTCGGTCCCATTTTCCGTTGGCACGACACTTTGCAGTGGGCACATGGCGCTGCAGGAAGCCATCTGTACACTGGTAGCGCACTACAGAGTGGATGTCATAGTGGGAACGCTTCCGACCAATCAGGAAGGCATTATCCACAGCCGGTGGGGCTCCGCAAAGCACTGAGGAATCAAATAAAGACACAGCACAAGACAGAACAATCTTCAGATCATTCACTTCTGTTACTTTCACATATCATGTTAGGGAAATCCATATGGGATTAAGATTTTTTTTACCTGGATTCACCTTATCAGTGTGTTGGATTAAAACAGTGAAATGTCTCTAAGGTTTCTACCATTGATTTCTGACTTCTTAAATGAAGGCATTCACATTTCAAAAACTGCGCACAGCACAAACATCAAAATGGGGATTTAGTGTTTGCAGGACAGCGTGTCCGTCCAAGTCTGTAAGTGAGCGGACAACTTTCAAAGTAGTAGCACAGCAATTTAGACTCGTAAAGAGTTGAGACACAATCAGGAAAATGTCTACACACGCTGAGATAGCGCTCTGGTCAGAGACTGACAGATGGACACGCCTCAGGGAGGAACCCAAACAACTGAATTGATTTTTGCTCTTCTGTCAGGGGATGCCAGCTTCTGTGGTGGAGGCAGCAGGTGAATATGTACTCTTCCTTCAACTGAACTCTATTCCTGCCTGTCAACATGATGTACACACAGTCATGGAATAAGTACGTAGCATGGGCGGATCCAGGGTTGGGGCCAGAGTGAGTTCCCAGAGCACCAGGAAGAATTCTCATGTTTATGACGTTTGTTTCAACTTGGATGTCAACGAGAATCTTATTTATGAGTGAGAATCGGTAATTCCGATGTAACTTGAACACAGCTGAGGTGGGAAACCTGTAAATGTAACTTGAACGTGACATGAGACTGCTCCTGCTTCAAGTCGTGCAGACGCACACAGTGTTTCCATACCACACAGGAGCTTTATAGTGAGTTATGATGCCCCACATTAGTTTGTGTCAACATGTGAAAGAGTGTTTACTTGCTGCTGTCACTGAACTTCATGCATTTTCCTATTATTTTCTGTTACATAATGAAAACCGGCTTTTTGTTTTTGTATATCATGCACAGGAGTCCGTTGCCACATCGACAAAAAATAAGCTTCTGAACTTCTTTCTCCCAGTCTTGCAATGGCTCTGCATTGCTCCAGTGGGATCCACTCTCAAGTTTAGGACCTATTGTTTAGTCTAATTACCCAATATTTTGTATGTTCTATCATGCTATCTTTACACGTTTCAGCTGTATCACATACAGTATATGTGTTTGCATCAGTGTTTATGATGGAATGAATCACAATTAATTGATGATTTGATGTAACTGTATTTTATTTGTTTAAAATAAATAACACAACAATTAGCACCATCAAGAATAGGTCCAACAGTCCTGACTTGAATAAAAAGAGAGAAAACTAAGACTTAGTTAACAGTGTGGGGGTTTAAGGGTTGTGGAAACTTGTTTGAGGCGGAAAAAACTTCTATGCTGCCTCCCAAACACAGATATCTAGTTTTCCAACTCATGAAAAAACAACCATTGATCCCACTGTTGAATGTGAATTACACACTTTAATGCTAAAGGCGGTCCTGACTGGACTTAATCAGCCATCAGAAAATGTTTACAATCCCTCTTAATTCTCTTGTCCTTGTCTTAATACCTCTTAAATTCTTAATAAGGGAAAGTAATGTCATTAACTCTGATGAAAGGTTTAATGCCACAGTTACAGTTTAATGTGTTGTGGAGGGAAGAGGCAATAACCACCCCCCTACTCACTTGAGGTGATCTCTGACTGAACACAAATGGAAGTCTAAAAAGTAGCTTTCCATTAGCCCTCACCTATGTTCACTGTTGAATGATTTCTCACAGTGGGGGCAAGCAAAGTCAGAAAGAATTGAAGTGGGGATAAAAGGAAATGCCTCTAAACTTAGAAAAAGCATATTGAGCTGTGTCTTTATGGAAGACGCTTTAAATGAGAAGGTCTTTGGTAAAATAAAGCCTCAAGGACTTAAAGTGCTGCTGTTGAGGGAGGAACTAGAAAGAGCCAATAAAAATATACTTTCCAAAAAAATTCCAAAGCTGCTTCTCAATCCTTAAACAGTGACTTTCAATCATTAAAATACAAGTATGGATTTCTTTTTTCTCAGTAAAGCACTGATTGTTTTAGACTAAGTATTCAAAGTACTGCCAATTCTGTATGTGTCTGATAGCTGATGGGTCAAACACACTGTGAGTGGTCCTAATTGGAAACTAATTAATTACCTGATAATTGGGTTTAACCTGCATTTAAATACTGACTCTGCCCTCTTATACGCTGTATTGAACTAAGCTTGTATTCCTCAGATGCTCTGATGAAGGCTGTGTGCTGAAACGTGTCAGTGTGCTTTTTGTGATGTGAGTTTAATAAATGATAATAAGGTAAATAATATGGTAAATATGACTTCACTTTGAAATGTGTGGCCTTCTGTCATTTTTTGTAATATTGGACTTTGGGTTTAGCACTCTGAAGCAGATTTGTTGTTGAAGTGAAATTCACTCCTTCGTTACAGAGTCAAACACAGTCAGGTTTAAATCAACAAAGGTTGCTTAAATGATGAGATTGGTTAATAGAAACTATGAGGCTTGATATCTACACTCTACCACTGCACTAATCAACAACTGTATTGTAATATGGATTAAATGATTATCTGTAATGTGGAACATGTCACTCATAGTGACAAATCCACCTTCCACTTAGCTCTATGGCGCAATTTAGCATCATTAAGCTAAATTTTTTGGTTTTCCATCCATCCATCCGTCCATCAATCCATCCATCCATCCATCCACTATAACCGCTTATTGTTTGCAGGCTCGTGGGGGGGGCTGGAGCCTATCCCAGCTGGGTACAAGCTGGAGAGGTAACCAGTTCATCACAGGGCCAACACATAAAGAGCTAAACAACCATTCATACTCACATTCACACCTACAGGCTATTTAGAGTCACCAGTTTACCTGTGTGGGAGGAAGCCAAAGCTGAAAGACACACATACAAATGCTCATACTTTGAGAGCAAAAAAAAAAGAAGACACTACAGCCACTCACAGACAGGCATCGCGCAACAGCGCCGAAAGAATTCCATTCTCTGCGATCCCTTTGGTGCTTTCAAACTAGACCAGCCAAGGCATGGCAACACAACCTCGGTGTGTGCGTTCACAGTGTATGTCAGCGCACCATTAAAAGGCATGACGTACGATGTAACAGTGAGAATAAAAGCTGATATACTTCACTATCTCCCCAGTTTAGCGGCAAGTTTTCTGTGCTGGTTCTTCAAATAACGGACTATAGTATAATAATAATGGGGCTTAATTTAAAGTGTCTGGGCCATAACATGGGTGAAGAACAAAGAGAAGGGGAGAATACAGAAGTGTGGGTGAAGAGGGAAAACAAATGAGATGAGAGGAGATGAAAAGAAAAAAGAGTGGAAGAAGACAATCTACTCCTGCAGAGGAAAAAGAGGTAGAGCAGATTCACTGCAGATTTTAAAAATAATTTTCTTGAATAAAGATTAAAGAATTATAGAATAAAGACTTAATGCGTATGACACAGGTGTTATTTTCACCGGCTGATTTAGCCAACAACAGAATATAAGTAACAGTTACTTCCATGTGTTTTACCTGGATACTTGAAAACAGCATGTTTCTCAAGGTATTTTCTGTCACTGTGTTCCTGCATCTTTGGGTATTCAGTGTGAGTTAGTGCCATGGGGAGAGCTGTAGACAGTTAGATGCTGGGTTTGTTTCAGCACTCCTTCACACATACTACCAATCCTGTCAGAATGAATCAGAGAAACATGGAAGTGTGTGTGCATTCTCAGTGAAACAGTACTGGTAGTGAGCCTCATGTGGACAAATTAAGTTGTGTTTATTAAATAAGAAACTGTAGCAGGTGTTTGTGTGAATGTTTTCTGACAGCCCAGACCACATGAGAGAAAAATAAATGGTTTATGCCTTATTGAGTGTGGAAAATCCCCAAAATATAGATATTAGACAGCGAATAAAGAGAATGACAAACGTGAGATGTACAGTAGGATTTCCTCACACTGTGTTTGAATCAGAGCAAACCAGTTGGCCTTTTTTTTCCACAGGAAATATTTTTAATTGCTCAGATGTCACCAATAACATTATCACAGTCTATGGGTTTAATTCAAAGTTCTTTTTCAAGAGGTCATTTTAGGGAATTGATTTTGGGTAAAAACTGCAAATCTCCACGAACAGGAACATACAATGTTTAGAAAGGAGAGACTGAACTGGGTGATTGGCTTCCCATGGCAGTCCTGATAAATCACAGTTTGGCAAACATTACATGACCATGACTATGTAGCTTTATCTGTCATGGATCTTATCCTAGTTTGTTTGTTCATCTTAATTTGAAAGGGTTATGTCATGATCTTTGTGTCACTGTTTCCTGTTTTATTTTATTTAGTTTATTCCCATGCTGTGTTATTTGCTTTACACTTCCTGTCTTTGCTGTTTTTATGTATTTTGCCCTATTAAACCCTCTGTTCTTGTTTCATGTTCATTGTTTGTATTTTTGTTCTTCCTCTTGTGTCTTTGGGATTTATGTTCTCTGTGTTCTTTACCTGTCTGCCCCTTTAGTTTCCTCTGCTTGTTCCCCTTTAACATTGTCCCTCCAGTGTGTGATTCTCTGATTGTCTCCACCTGTGGTTGTCTCCTCCTCCCTGTGCCACCTGTTTGTCGTTCCCTCCTTATCCCAGTGCATTTAGTCTGTGTGATTCCTGTTTCTCCTAGTGTTTTCCCAGTATGTTTTTCCCAGTGATTTCCTTGTGTATTCCTGGTTTTCTGACTTGGACTGTTTTATGGATATTGCCTTTGCCTATAATTTTTTGGATTGTTCACCTGATTTTCCTTGATTATTTCTGTACTGATATTGCCTGTATTTGGACTTTAAGTTTGCCTTACCCTTTTGAATACTGTCGCCTGATTTTGGGCTGCCTTTCATAGGTTTTGAACCTTTTGGATAATAAATCTCTGCCCTGCACTCCCTATGTCCCTGCCCTGTGTCTGAACATGGGTCCTTGTACATTTCTGGCTGTGACATTATCTGATTGGTTAATCATTAAATTATTTTTTACAAAGGGATGTCAACTTAACCTGTGCTCCTTGTAGGCATGACGGTGTACAGTAGGAGTGCAACCACACATTCCCCACATAACATTTAGAGTGGCGCTAATCAATGAGAAATAAGGAAGAGATTAGCATCACGACAGCACAGAAGAATTAGACAACTATGACAACTATGTCTGAAAAAACAGGAGGAGCTTCTTTGGTCTATGGGAGAAGCTATGCATACAGTACGTCATGCCACCCCTGAGCTGATTCTAACTTGTTCATGGTCTGTTGAGTCCTTTAATGTTATTAGTTGCATGTGTGTTTGACAAGTTAAAATCTCCCTGTAAGAACCCCAAATTCTTTGGAAAATGTTTAATTAAAGATTTGTTTAATAATCTGGTGAGCAGTGTAGGGCAGCGAGAGAGCAGCTCCTCAGATCTCTGGTGGGTCTTGGACTCCGGCTGTTTCCCTGCAACACACCTCACTGCTCACTGTAACTATGTGTAGCAGCAATGTCTATGATAAGACAGGGTCCCATGAGGAGGCCTGTGGCTGCTCCGGTGGAGGTGGTGTAAAGGACCTTGAGCTCTGCGTCAATTAAGCACAAGAAGAGTGTGTACTTTTTCAGCATAAACACATATACTATTCCTCCCCTGTGGCTTCCTTACATGCAGGTGAACCTGCACAGTCCCCTCTGAACAAAAATATAGAATTTTTGAGGGGAATGTGGACGACAGTAGCTAAAATAGAAACGGCTCAATGTGCACACATTGCACATGTGACACATGCACAATAGCAGTGTGGGGAATTCCTATAAAAATAAGTCATTTTAACCTTACTTTCAAAATAAATATCAGCAATGAAAGTTTTGCTGTACACAATGTGGACACCAATTGTAAAAGTCTCATTTCCCAAAGCACTCATGAGAGCATGCTGAGGATGTCATGCAAAATTAGATTTTCTGCCTCTGTGCACAATAAACCATCAAAAATAATGGAATAATTTCATAATACTTAATGTCCTGTTGTCGGTAATTTCCCTCTTATCCTCGCCTGGAAGAACTTGCAGGCAGAAGATTGTGTGTGATTCTCTCATCGCTATAATCTGAATGTAAATGTGAAACTTGAGCTACTGATTTCCGTTAAATCTTTTTTTCTTTGTGCTCCTTTGTATGATATTGATCCAGCAATCAGATACTGCTTATGAGAGCTAAAACGCCTGCTATTAAATGTGTTGCTCATCAATATAAAAGGGCAAAAATGATGCTGCGTAAAACATAAACAAACCAATGTGATAATTTGCTAATCCTTTTTGACATATACTCAATTGAAAATGGTGCAAAGACCAAATATTTGGTTTACCTCATCAATTTCATTGATTTTTGTGAATATGTTTATTCTGAATTTTATGCCGGCAACAAACCTCTAAAAAAAGTTGGGACAGAGGCAACAAAAGACTGAGACATGAGGAATGCTCCAAAATGCCTGACTGGACCATTACACAGGTAAACAGGTAACAGGTGGTAGTATCATAACTGGATGTGAAAGGGGCATCCTCAAAAGTCTGTCGTTCACAAGCAAGGATGGGGAGAGGTTCACCACGGAACACTTTGCAAAACACAAAACTTAATTTGTTTGCAACTGATTGCGAGTAATTATGCAAGCTGGTAATATATTAATTATTTTTAATATTAGTTGGATAGTCCTACGTGGGGAAGAAATTCCATATTTAGCTGTCTAGATAGATAAAGGTAGAGATTTTTGGCAACTTATTGGAAAGGTATAGGAAATCGGAGGCAGAGCAAATCAGGTTCAATATAATTAATGCTAATTGTGTGAATGGGTTGTACAAATAAGAGTGATGAGTCTGGCTCTCTTTCCCTGAGATCTCATCAGCTGACAGACTCACCTCTTTCCAGTTAGATGGAAAAAAAACATCTGCATACCAGATGTGCCTGACTAGGCCCCTTGTGATTGATTCAAGTGTGCTGTTATCATGTAATCAGGCTGATGAACAGACAAACAGATCACGTGAGCTGTGAGCTTTAGAAATAAGGTGGAGAATACTCGGCATGGAGCTGACAAACTCCAATGATAAGACAAGACATTACTCAGAGTGAAAAGAGGCCAACATGGGGAGAGAGGGAAGATGAAAAGATGCTGGTGATTGTAACTGACTGATTAAGGTTAAAGGTGTGCTGGATGCTGTGGACCCGTGACATCACAAGTGGTGCAACACCTTGCTGGAGAGGGAAATACCTTTCCTTTCATACAAGAACAGAGCTGGTTGTGTTGGATTCCCTGAGGCTTTACAAGGATACACAACAAATAACAAATAATTATAAACTTCAGTAAAGGCTATAAAGCTTTTATGTTAAGGCTCGCAGTGATGGATGATGAGGCAGCCTGATAAGGGAAGCTTTTTAATTTAGTTCTACGTGTGAGTATAAATTAAACACTTCCAACAGCAAGATGGCAACCATGAATTACCTTGTTTCTCTTGACTGTAATAAAGGCTTAAAGCCCTCAAAAATACTTTATATCGACAGAGAATGGATTTAAGTTAGCTGACTAATAACCCTGATCAAGAACAAAGTGTCACTATGTGGAAAATCCAACATTTACCAAAATAAGAATTACCTTTGCACGCTTTTAAGAGCCCCGTTTGGATTAAAAAAGTTTCTTTTGCTTCATCAAACAACAATGTGATATATTTATGATTTGATTTGATTTAATAATTAATATTTGATTTAATTATAGGGAACAGACTGCAATGGAAGCTAAAGAAAGTGGAAAATTGGAGGGAATTCAGCTGCTGGTATATAATACAGAAATCCCATGATAAGGAGAATTTAGTATCACTCTGACAGATATTGATGGAAAGAACTGCTACAAAATAACACACTAATAACACACTAACACTTAACTGAACCCCTGATGAATGTTATTTAAAGATATCATAAACATATTCAAACCCAACTCAAATAACAAGCTATAACTACCATATGGGGAAATACACATATTGCTGAACATATATTCATTGTGACCAATGATATTTTGTACAAACATCTCAAAAGGTGCTGAAGTGTTGTTCTTTACTCCAGTCATATCTCTGATATGTAGCTCATATTCTTAGTTTGTGAGTAGGAGTCAGAGTGAATGATTTTGACTTTAATCTTTAATATCCAAAATGTGACTTTCGATATTAAAGATTCACAGCTAAAACTGAAAGCTCACCCAGTCTCCAGTCTCCACCTAGCCATTAATATGTCTGTCTTCTTGCCACTGGCTATGAGTCTGACCTGTATGCAAATATTTGGCAAACTAAGCTCTAATAGGGTCTCAGAGGAGGATGTGCTGGTCTAACTTCAGCCTCAAGAAAGGGTGGCTGCAACAGGGGACACAGAGCTGAGGTAGCGGTGTAGATAGGAACTTAACCAAGTTTGCTCACTTCGATATGTTGAGTTTAAGTTTCCTGGGCATTATGCACCAAGTACTTTCTGCCTGAGGACATACTTCACCTTAGTAATACACAACATTTGGCAGAGGAAACTGAGCCGTGACATGAAGTATGCGGAGAACTTTTTAAAGACGAGCTGGGGGATGATGCGGGACAGAAGAAGGAGTGCTGGTGAGCAGTAATGAGTGTGAATGTCGAGGACGGGACTGAATGAAGAGGTTCGGAGCTAATCTCTTCCATTGCACACAGACATTTATAATGTATGTAAAGTACGACATAACCACGATGTTCAGAATCCCCTGAAGGTAAATGCAGTTAGTCTTTGTGATTTAACAGAAATAGGCTGCAGCACTTGAGAGCTACTTTACATAAAATGCAGGTTGAAGAACATTTTGTCACTTTAAGATTCCAGATTAAAGAACTGATAGTGCAGCGAGGTTTCTTCTCTCTTTTCTCTGACTTTCACTGTCTCCTTCTGTCTGTTTCCCCTCAGTCTCCCTCTTCTTCGTCTCAGTGCTCCTCTGCTACTCCCTGCCTCTGTACCTCTCTGCCAGTCACCTTAATCAAATGTTGAAGTCTCACATTACGTCTCCTCTCCTCTCCTCTCACCTGTTCCCTTCTTGCAGACGTAGGGCAGATTGTAGTTGCAGGGCACATCGTTCCATTTGCCGTTCTCATGAGCAATCATCACCACACAGTCTTCTCCTCCTGCGAAGAAGTTGTCTGGCTGGTTTTGACGCCAGTTCTCAAATTGCTGCACACAGACACACAAAAAACAGACACAGTTAAACAAACAAGCTACTCTGTTTATACTCCAATAAAACCTAACTTTGTTGACATTGACACGATTCGCTGATGACACAGTCTAATTTCTTTTACAATAACTTGTGGGCATAACATTATTTACTTTTCTTTCCTGACTTTATGTTTTGTTTTCTCATTTTGTTGTTGTGCATTTGTGTTACTTTCACTGACATAAATGAGAATACATCTCTTAAGAGCAATAAATTTGAAACCTGTGTGCTTCTAAGTGCATGCTGAACATATGTGGACATCATTAGAAGGTAAAGCTGGAAAGTAAATAGAAGCAAATCATGAAAATATCAAGGTAGAAGTAACAGTGAAAATATATTATTGGGGATCACAATAAAAAACTAATTATTAATATGTTTTTTTAACAAACTGCTTTTGAAGATGTTCCCAGCAGGGATACTGAGCACCTCCAAATGTACAGAGTTTCTCTTGGGCCTTGAACTCCACAGAGGAAGACATAAGACTAAGAAACCAATCAGACACAGCAGGTTCCTCACCAGGTCCATCTTGTCAGTCCACTGAAAGTCGTCCTCTACTGTTCGATCATTTAAACCAATCCAGGTGTTGTCATGGCTTAGACCTGTGTGACAGGTAACAGAGAATAAATTAATAGAAGAAATAAATCAGCACACACATTCAAAAAACCAGGCAAAAGGTAGTCAAAGAAATACGGTAGTACAGAGCATGACACCAATAATGACACAGTCTATGATACAATCGGACAAATCTATATGAAACACTTCAATATGAATTATGATGGAAACACCACATTCATGCTTATTTATATCAATATGAAGAAGGTTCGATTCACACCTTTTCTGCCTGCTGAAACAGTGACCAATAAGTCACATACTTCCTGTACATCTTTTTATCTGATATTTCAACACTTCACAAATTGACAGTCTTTTCAAATCTAAGGTTTCTATGAGAAATTGAAAATGTGTATATTGTTTTGGATTGCCATAGACTTTATGATATTGGGTCCGGCCATTGGATACTGTACAGGTCCTGTAGAGCTTTGAGACATCCATGTCTGGTAAACAGGAGTTTAATTAATATATTACAAAGACATTGTATAATTTATGAACTCATACCAACACATATCCAATAAAAGTTTCCATAAAGTAGAATATCCTGACTTTTACTTCCCGGTGTGTCAAGCCCCCAAAATACTGAATCATAAACTTCCTAAAATGCATCCAATGGTAAATACTGACATCTTTCAGCTTCTACACCCTACACATGAAGCCTCAGTCCAGTCTGGAGCTGAACAGCAGTAGGTAAAACATCTTCTCTCTCTGATCTCAGCTGAGTGATGAACAACAATGGAGGTACACAAGGTCATTATTTTTTAGTATGGGATTTTATCCTTTATGTGAAAGATAATTTCACTAATAACAGTTTGGGATCACCTATGTGCACGCTTGTACAGATATGTCCATGCACATATGTAGTGCAATTTCAATCAAGGTGTATCTGATTAACATCATTACGACACCCATTAATCTTCCTAATGGCTCTGATCTCCTTATTGAGGAAGAGATGACCATTTTCAAGGACATTAAACACACTTTTTTCTAACCATGTGCATATGGAATAAAGATTAGTGCTAGATGGATGGCACTGATCTAGTATCTGTCAAAGACAAAAGGTGGATCCAATATTACCGGGGCATGCTGCTGGTGATCTGGTCTTATTACCATACATGTGATTATGGAGCACTGCCAGGGGTTGAGAGGCTAAGAATGAGGATATGAAAGTTTATGAGCACTTGATATGCTCTAAAGACTGTTTGGATTTTTACACGGTAATTCTGCCTGGCCCACAAAACATTAAGTAAAACTTAGCATTTTGCTAATTATTCAGAGAGCATGCTTTAAATACTGCATGGGATACTGCATGGGTGGACTTTCTTTAACTTCTATTTCTATAAATGCAATGACAGTTTCACTGTTTTGCTCACAAATCACCAATAATGTAAAATGAATTTAAGTGTCACTTTTGTCTTGATACTGGTCTTATTCAGTTTCAGCATAGTGACACACGCATTTCCTTCACTGGACTTAAATGGATTTAGTCTACCTCACTCACTGAAGTTTTGTTTTTCACCTGGTACTAGATACATCACATCTTTGAAAGAATATGATAGTATATTAAACGTTCTGTCACAGACACATGTCAGAGCTTATAGCACCATTTCATTGCAACGAATGGGGATACACATTTATTTGGCTGAACAGGTTCGGATGCTGAGAATGTGTTTCAGCAGGGAGCCAAATAAACCCCTTCAAGGGCTGCTCAGAGCAGAACTAGACGTTGATCACTGGGTTATGGAATACATATAAGGCAAGAGCTGTCATTTCCAGGCGGTAATGATAAGACCAGTAATAGCACTGTGTAGTAGGACAGTGGAGTGAGACCTGGTTAGATTGTAAAGACCATGTAATTGCTATTATTTAAATTCAGATGGGACTTGTTTAAATGTTACTGGTGTCTGTGGGAGGAAGAAATGCTGGTATTCTGGTCCTGGTATTCCTATTTGAAGGGTTTCTTTATACCCTTGACATAGAAATAAGGAATGTGGGTCAATCTAGTGATGCTATGGGTCGATGATGTGGTGATCAGTTGTTTTGACTTTTGTTCTGAGAGAACAAAAAAAAAAAAAAGAAGAAACATTTGCACTGTCAGTGCCACGTCTGTCCTTGTCCCCTCCTTCTTCTCAACCTGCACCCACCTCTGATGAAGTTCTGCTCTGCCAGGCTGTGGATACTAGCCAGGTGGCCGTTATGCTCCCTGCAGTCCTTCTCAGCGTCCTCCCAGGTGTGTCTCCGGCTGAAGTACCTGTAGCAGTGTCCGTGGAACTTCCTCCATGTGTGCTCGCAGCCCTCAGTGTCTGAGGGGGCAGACAGGAGGATTGGGAAAGGGATGTAGAGGGACGAAATTGAAAGAGACTGCGATTAGTCGATGGAAAAATCTATTTGGGAAGTGAAGTGTTTTTTTTTTTCACCATTAAACACTCACAGCTAACAGATGGAAATTGCACAGGAATAGAGTAGGATGACTAAGAAGAGGGTTATGATCATTATTCTTTGTATGTTTTCATATCCACACACAGCAAACACAAAAAAACTGTCTGTCTTGCAGCCCACAAGATCTACATATTGCTCCCCCCCCCCGTCCCTCTCTATATTCCTTCTTTTGGTCCCATCTTGCTTTAAGCACCCTCTCTTACACTCCTCTCTGTCTCCATCCTTCCATCTCTCTCTGCATCATCTTCTCTTTGATTTGATTTGGGCTTGTAATCCACGGCAGAGGCACGCCGGTGCTGAGACAGCTTAGTCCAGTGAAAGTGTTTTTAAAAAAAATCTATTCAAATGATAACAGTCCTTAGAAAGTGCTTCCAGTGTTTGGTGCTCGCTTGGTAATTAAGGCCTGTCACAGTCCTGTCAGCACACCGACTCGCCATCCACACATCCCTCATCCCTTCCTCCTTTTCTCCTTTCATCTCTTTCAAATATCGCCCCTCATCTGACTGGGGGGGGGGATAGCTGTGTGACTGTAAGCCTTACATCTCAAATGTGATGTGTACTTGTGTGCACAAATATGTGTATATGTGTGGAGATGTATGTACTGTTGATGCAGTTTGGGCACAATTTGTCAGCTAAGCCACCCCCAGTTTCCTCTCATTCTCACCCTCACCCCTCTCTTGTGCCCCCTCCCTGTGCAGGGATCAGGGAAAAGGCCTCAGCTTTTCCTCCAACAGATCCGAAGCGACACCAGTAAATTGGGTGGTGCAAATTGGGCCGTATGGGGCTTTGCTTAGTTTGCAGAGACAAGCAGTTTAGATGTGGAGGGAAAAGGAGGAGAGGAGTCCATTATGAAAGTCCTTCTACACTGTAATATGGAATAAGGGCCTCAAAACCTTCAAACTGCTTTGAGAGTGTCTTTCACACTATTAAGCTCCCCTCCATTCCCTATACTGTTGAGATACAATGCTGTAAAGTGCAGTGACACCATTTCTCAAAATGGACAGGGTCATCATAGCCAAGTGCATCAGCTGGCTCAGAAGCTGTGCACGAATGCCTCGAGTGAGTGTAAAAGTGAAACACACTTACTGACAGGGAGACATTATGTTGATGACACATGATGATGAAGACACGCAATATGGCATGTTCAGAAGGTAATGTCTTTGTCATGTCTCATGCAGTAAACATAAAGCTTCGGCAGGTCAGAGTGTTATCACATTCAACATTCAACACAATCTGTGTGAATTAATCTGTTAACATTAATGTTTGCATGTATCTGGGAAATGTATGAAGGGAAGTGTCTGTCTGGTTTCTATCACCATTTTAATCTCTGGTGCAACACAGCAATGCTTGACAGTCATTGTTTATCCACTGGCCTGTTTGACAAGCAGTCATTCAGTCCCATACAGTAGCTCTGGGAATGTACTCCTATATAAAGTATAGAAGCAGTCCATTCCCACGCTACTGTGGGTTAGAGGTAGAAACTGTCAAGTACTGACAGCTGGTATCTTTTTGGATTTGTGATATATTTTACTTTTAGTTTGAGCAGATATTTTGCGATTCAAATCAAACTTGAAGCTCTTACCTTGAAAATAAAAAGAATGTTGTAATATGTACTTACATCATCAATGTTCAAACCCATAAAAAAAAACATAATTTGCTCAGGAGGACGATGCATTTTCTTTGGTTGCCCATCACTAACTTCTGGGGAGGCGTTAGATGATGGTTCACAGGGAGGAAGGACGTTGGTGAACATGAATAAAAGTAAAAAACCTAGCCCATGAACATTTATGAGTTATGTCAGATTTTCATCTGCAGTAATTGTGTTTAACAACACCCACAACATCCTCAGATTATTTTCTTGTAATTGCTTTGCTTGAGAGAGCCAATACTGTGTTTAAGTTCACAACATACATTATGACAGCCTCTCAGCTTTACACGTAAGGAAGGAACACAATAGTCTGTATTAAAACTATCTGTCTTCAACCTGTTCCATTCACATAACTTTTTTTGCTTAATATCCTTTACCAAAATAATTTTCTATAAGCATTGCGCAAATTTTACAGCATCCAACCCAAATACAACATTTATATATATGAATGTAGAAACATGAAGATTATAGGATGATAATTGATCTCACGAAAAATGAAATATCCTTTAGAAATATTTTTTCGACCTGTCAGTTGTCTGCTGCCTCATGCACGTTTTTCTTACTGTTGGCGCCACTAAGGAATGTTGACCAGTTCCCTTTGTTTGTTTGTTTGTTTGTTTGTTTCAATGTATGAAGAAATAAGTTACAGGATCCACACGATTAAAAAGTACGTTATCTAAAATCTAATATTAAATAAACAGATTGCACAATAATGGAATAGTTTGACTAATGCTGCATTAGAATCAGCATTTTACAGCCCCACTCCTCCACATGGCACCAACAGTGTGTTTCTGAACAGACAGCAGCAGATTGGTATTAGGTGGGACAATATTACTGCTGCTATTTCTGGTCTTGTGGGACCAAACCTGGTCACTGCTGCAGTATTATTCTTCTCTGCTGACTGCTAACTTACTCTTTCACTCTGTCATCACATCTGGAAGCTACCTGCTCAAATTGTTTGTGCACATGGTCGCTGGTAGATTGTATTAGCATTTGGAGTGGGTCCAGTTTGGCTCATGAAGGTGGACAATGAGCTGTTATCTACACGAACAGGGACAGGAGAGTCAGGATAGGTGTCACAGAGACAGACAGACAGACACACACACACACACACACCTATGAATTAAACATGCACGCTTTAATTGATTTACGCACAAACTGCTGAGGGGTCCAGGCTGGCAGTTGTCCCAGAGTCTGTATGTGAATAGGACGAGAGCTGCTGGCCACATTCGACTTATATGACTTTAAAGCAGGGACTACAAACTGCATACTTGTTGTAATTTCAACTTGGGGGATGTAAAACACATATAAAGCAGTTCGGTGTCCAGGGAGACAAAACACTTAAGACAAACTAAGTGCATCAAACATGGTAAGATACAGAGTGGGAGGACAAAAACGAAAAAGAGAGAATAGGTAAGGTAGGTAAAGATCTGCAGAAACAGAGCGGGAGATGTAGAGAGTGAAAGAAAAGCAGACATAAAAAATAAACAGACATGTTTTCTCGCCCTCAGATCTTCAACATAGTCTCTGCTGATTTCCTCTCCCACTCGCTCACAGTGAGACTCAAAGCCCAACATCACATCAGCCTCTTCAAATATTTAGACATTATTCAAGTCGTCTCCTTTTTCCCATTTTCTCTCTGTCAGGCAGCGAGTGGTAGGGGGTATGTTTGAGCGATTAATATTCCCTTAGACTTTAGTGAGCGGCAGTTAGGATATAAAAGGCCATACACTGACTGATTGGGTCGTTTATCCACATCACTAAGTGATATTTCTGCTGCTTGGCTTTTTTAGATCCCCTGAATGATGAAACGTTGTGAGTTTGCATGTATGTCTGTGTGCTGCCATTTTGCCTCCTCCCTGTGTGACTGTTTGAAGGCTGACAGCTCAATGTGCCATTTGCAAGAGGGCAGATGACAGCAGTCCAGGGAGAGAGGAAGTAAAGTGAAGGAAAGACCGTGAGATGAGGGAGACTGCTGATGGCCGCCGACAAAGGTGAGAATGTGAGGTGAATGTGGAATTATTGATGGTTAATATGAAGGCAGTGGTGATAAATGGAACATCCTAACAGTGTGTCTCACAATGAGGAGTGATGGATGGTACAGTAAAACAGCTACACAGTGCAACATGAATGACTCAGTCTGTAAGGCTCAAAACAAGCCTTTATGTCTGCAGATTGATGCTGATGTAGGAGGTAAAAGTGAGGGCAGCTTACAGTAAAAACTCCACTTTATTCGAATGGACAATGTATGATTAGCGTACGGTGAAAACAGCACCCACAACATATTCATGTATATCCATTTTCTGCATCTTTGTCAGTATTCTTTTGGAAGTGAGTGGGCAGGTAATGGACTACCAGTGTGCAGCAAATGGAAAACACACAAAAGCGATATTAGTTTCCTCTATGTGCTTTCAGAGGACGCCTGTTTCTGGTGGTCTGGCACAAGGGTGGGAGGCTGTGAGTCTCTGTTAGCAATTTAAATGACTCTTCATGTTGATTAATGGAGTTATTTATTTTAGAATTAATAATTGATTAGATTTTAAACTAACTTCCTCACGACCCCTTTAAAAGTTGTTACTGTAGAACATCTGTGTTTGTGTTTTTGAGTC
This sequence comes from Chaunax sp. Z400, assembly GCA_037577475.1. Taxonomy (NCBI): domain Eukaryota; kingdom Metazoa; phylum Chordata; class Actinopteri; order Lophiiformes; family Chaunacidae; genus Chaunax; species Chaunax sp. Z400. Next base: position 10,966,851 of record CM075188.1, read on the forward strand.
TGAGAAACTGTGGGCGTACAATTGTAATGACAAACATAGAGTCATCATGTTTGATGTAAGAAATGGAAAGATAGAGGATAGACACCGGATTCCAAAGGAACAATTATTTTTTCTATTATTATAGATAGTCCCATTAAAACAATAACATACCTTCGCCAAGGCCAAACGATCCTACACATTTGTTAAAATAGGAGAATAAAAGAAAAAAAAATTGGATTATTATCTGGATCTGCACACACTTATAGATACAGAAAGGATTTATGGATTATTGAAATCAGGGAAAATGCTTAGAAAAATGCCCAGCGTCGCAATGATAAAGAATGTTAGAAAAAAAATTAGACCTGTCCCTGTGTGCAGATCTGCACAAACATTTAATAAGCTCTTCTCTGACCCATGACCCATCCCTCCACAAAGTTGCCTGGAAATCAGTTCATTAGTTTTTGCATAATTCTGCTAACAGACAAACGAACACAGAACACAATCTGATTGGTGGAGGTAATGAAGAGTTTTTTCTGTTTCTGCACGGTTCTGTCAAGACTGGTTCAGAGGCCAGTTGCTCAATTTGTTCTTGCAACATGCAGCCACTATTGGTGCGTCTGAATTGATGGAAATAGGTACCACAGGAGCAGGAACCGAAACCGTTACAAGGTTCATGTTGCTTGAAATGCAGCTCGATTTTCTAAATTCCTATAGGGTTGAAACATCATGTGGTGAAATAAATTTCGGTTGACAGTAAACGAAGACAAAAGGAAGTGCAAAAGTACAATCGTGACTTGAAAAAATTATTTTCATGAGAAAATTAGAACAAGCTCAAAAAGCTTTTTAGAACAGCTCAAAGAACAGTTTTACTCTTCTCCATCAGAAGCGTTCATTGAGAGGAACACGGACTCTCCTCTCTCTCTTTCTCTCTTTGCATCTATCATAGCACTTGTTTTCCTTTCATTCTCTTTTATTCCCGCACATTTCTCCAGCCTTCCTGTTGAGAGAGTGAATTGGCAAGTGTTGAACACAATAGCATATGGAGTGCGAGGGATGCCTTGCTGTTATTCCATCTGAATAGCCTCTGCCAGAATCCTGCAAAACTTCAGGGATATTTTATGTATGTGCCCTCTGTGTCTCTCTCCAGGAGACCACCATGGGTGAGGCAAATAAAGAATATGAGGGCTCCTCTCTCTCTCTCTCTGTCTTGTCTCTCTGCACGTGTCCCTCTAGACACATTATTTGAACGCATGAATCTTCATTAGCATTAATTGCCTCCAAAGACCAAGAGGATGCACACAAATTAATTTTGAGCCAAACTTTCTGCTGAGTTGCCAGTTTAGACTGGGAAACGCTGAAGCGAAGTTTGCTAACTCAGATGCCTTCTTTCTCAGCCTCTCTGTCAACTCAGAAAGAAAACCAATAGCATTAAAAAGAAAATCGAAAAACAAATGAAGATCCAGGGATTAATATTTAACAGCAAACTGGATCACAAGTTCAGACCGAGTGTTCAGTGTATTGTGGTTTGACCAGATTACAGAGGAGAGGAGGATAAGCCTGGAGTGACATATCTAATTGACCAATGGGATTTCAGGAATAGACTCATTTGACCATTTGACGATAAGGGTGAAGCAACTGACATCTATGATAGTGAAAACCTGGTCTGAACCTACTGTAGATCAGTTCAAGCAAGACTACCAAAGGATTTCATTTCAAGGATTCATATCACAGCATATTTCCATTTCTCTGCTTTCTACACTATCTGCGCTTTATGATAGCCTGGTGAGAGTCCTCTGCTGATGTAAGCATTGCACCCTCTGGTACATTGTTAGAGCCACAATGGACAGTACTGAAATTTACACATGAGAACCAGATATATCATGTTTTTATTCCACTTGTTCGTCCTCACTGTAAAAATCTGTCGACTACATTGTCTACAGTGCAACTCAACCTTTTAAAGTTCACTTGGAGACTTCGGTGTGTTATAAAAGCAGTGGTGATAGTAGCTTCAAACCGGTAGCCTCAAACAGAGATGAAGAGTCGGCTATATTTATTACTGACTATTTATTTTTGTATTACTGCCAATTTATTATTGTTATTACTGAATATTTATTACTGTTGTTCTGTGTGAATATTTGTTGTCATTTTTAACCTTTTATCTTGTGCCTTTTTTCATCCCCACCACTGAAAGAGATGCACTGAATTTCATGGTACAGTTGTGCAATGATGATAAAGTATTCTATTCTATTCTATTCTATTCTATTCTATTCTACAGAGGTCTGATGAACTCCCCTCTTTCCATACTTTCCAAGACCTGCAAACAGTAACATGTAAAATCAGTGCACATTCATTTTAAGTTTAGGAAATAATATTGGTGAAGTCAAATGAACTATGGCTAAGATATAGTTATGGTAAGGCAACTAAAACGCTGAGGTAAGGTTGGGGAAATTTAGAGGTTATGGGTAATAAAAAACAGGATGCCATCTCCATTCTCCTGCAAAGTCAGACATGCCCTGCATTAAAGATACACAACCTCATGCATGTAAGTATGTGAAAGCAGTTCTAGCAATGAGCTGTTTTAACAGGGCTATTAAAACCAAATGATACTCAATATGCCCACAATGTCTTTAAGACATAATTGCATCACTCTTGTAACTTTAATGACTCTAAATTAAAATGAACTGCCTTTACTGTAAGCATGAGAAGGTATGCGAAAGAGAAGGCAGAAAATGACAAAGAGATGTCAGGTTGAGTGAGATAGTGATATAAAGTGTAGTGACAGAAGGACTGCATCTGGTGCTTTCTGAAGCACCGCTGTGAGTCTGCTCAGCCTGCTCTCCTTCTCATTAGTCTCAGTGTGTAAGTCACACTATATCGTCTGCTGCCTGCCTCCAATCTGCAGCACTGGTGTTGCTGTTGGCATCAATGCACTCAAAAGTCTTCCTATCTGTCTGCCCCAGATTCACCCGCCGTCCTCTTTGGAGAGGAAGTTGTGCTCTACTTTGCTTGAGGTTCCCTGTAACAATGTCAAGTTTTTGTTTTCCTGTCAACCTCCTGCAGTGTTTCTGTGGATGAATGTGTATTCTGCATGTGTTTGAAAATGTGAACTTAAGCAGTGGGTGGGTGGAAAGGGTGAGGAGTCCTGCCCGGAACAATTTAACTTATACTGGATTTACATTGGTTTCAATGAGTAGTGGTGGTGTATGTGGTCCCCAGTGCACTTTTGAACTCTGCAAACCCCCTCCAACACACTTTCAGGCTATTCTTATTAGCATGTTCATGAGTCACCAATAATACTTCACAGGAGCTGCTTTGCAGCCAAGTGGGGGATGGATTATTTCACTTAAGGGAAAGGAAAGAAGAGATGGGGGGGGGAAAGACAGATGAAATATTGGCCTTGTAAGTGAGTTTAGTGTGAAGGCAATCACGTTTTTCACTGATAAACAAATAGCAGCCAGGCACCAGATTAATTATCTACATAATCCTTTTAACATAGGGTTTCTCATTATAATTTGTGTACCATGAGTTCTGTTAGGAAACATTGAGAGTGTGAGAGAGAGAGAGAGAGAGAGAGAGAGAGACAGAGATCAGGAGAGAGGGGAAGAGCTTATTTCCTGTTGATTTGATTATTGTATAATTAAGCTGGTTGTTTGGTAACTATATGAGTTACTACACCACCACAGTAATTTCACTATTTGGAGTCCTTGTGATGGATTTCTATTCAGCTGTTCACTGCAAAAAAAAGAGTTGCTAAAATAGAAAAAATAAACTACTGAATCTGAGGAGAAAAAAGCTTAATACTAATGAAATTATCTGTGCATGCAGCAAGATAATTTTACTTGTCAAGAAATCTTAAAAATAAGTTGGTTCCAGTCCAGAAATAAGTAGCTTAGATTAAAATAAAAAAAACAACAAACTTTTAAAATAAGATGATGAATCTCATGTTTCCAGATCTAAGATTTTAAATCTTGGCAGGTACAGAACAATTTGCATTGTGGTTGAATAAAGAAAGAGGAAAGACTTCTTGTGATATTTTGAAGTGTATAAGCATAGGCAGACTGAGATTAAAAAAGTAAAAAAGAAACACAGCAAATGTGAGTGTTTGTGTGAGTCTTTGTATTTTTGAGAAGACAAATTTGAGTTTTGGACCTTGAAAAGTGAGGATTTTTGGTATAATTAGGAAAATTTGGCAGGTCTTCAAAATCAAGGGATATTTGAGACTTGGTTTTAAAGTTAAGGTTAGGATAATGTTTGGGCATTTTGTTGAGATTAAGGTTAGAGATTGGAGAATCTATGATGTCACATATGTGTGGCTGTGTGAGCTGAAAGATCGCCGCAGCTTTAAGAAACGTTAAAGCATCTCACAAACATCCAGACACAACGCTCACAGAGTGTGACAAAGCCTCCTGCGGTGGTCCAGAGATGAGAGGCACAACAAGATGCAGGATGTGCGAGGAGTGACAGCAGGAAGGTAGGGAGAGGATAGAAGGAAGGGAACATGAGACAGAGATGTCTACAGTAGTGGAAAAGCAAAATAACAAATCCACACTTGCACATTATGTTGTTTTTCTCTCCCTAGAAAGAGTGAGCGATGGATAAAAATACTGACTGGAGGAAAGAGGCTGATGAGAAGAAGCCAGCTAATGCTTCCTCTGTCACTAATCACTGCAGTGAGGCTGAGAGAAATTTGGTGTCTGCCTCTGCTGATTAGGCAGTGAGCCAAATAAATAAATAAATAGATAAAAAAAAGGTGGGATGAGAAGAAAGTGATGCTGTTGTTGCTTCAATCACAGCCGCATTTTCTTTTCAACAAATATACATTAATGACTGATCTAAAAGTGTTGAGAAAAGTCCAAGAGCATCGTTCAGCTGTTTTCCATATAGGCACAACAACAGAGCTGATAATTCAAATAATATCAATTCTGCTGAAAACTTTACTAACCATAATATTCAGAGTCAAAGCTCACAACTTCAAATTAAAAAAATCAGACAACATTTTAGATAGAATTGTAAAAAATACAGAATACTTTCCTCCACTCTCTCAGACCTTGAGCCTTGTCAACTTACTTTTACTGAGTCTCAGATGGGATCACCATGGTAACAGGCCAGAGGGAGTCAGCAGCGGAGTGGTTTTAGACAGTAACAGTGGTGCTTAGCTCACAACTTATGCACCTGAACATGCACAAGTGCGCACACACATGTTCACACACACACACATGTTCACACACACACACATGTTCACACACACACACATGTTCACACACACACACACTGGACCACATCACAGAGACAAAGACTGATTGGATGACATTTAAGAGGACAGAAGCCTCAGCGGAACCAAAGAGTTAATTTCCACCGTTTATGTTGTCATTCTCACCCCCCACCCCCACCCCACCCCCCCGCATATCAGACTGATATCACACTGAAATGGCAGAGGAATATTGATGCCTGTTGTGAATTGTGCTTTTCACAGTTGAATCCTACATTTCTGCAGAATAACGACAGATAAAAGCGACAGAAAACAGAGACTTCGGGTTTACAAAAGCAGACATGCGTTTGGCTCCCAATCAGCCATTCAGGCAGCAGCGCAGCAGGAGAGGAAACGTACGCACAGCTCCAGTACATGTCAAATGAGAGGAACATTCTGGAGATATGCAAGTGTGTGTGTGTGTGTGTGTGTGTGTGTGTGTGTGTTTGCTTGGGAAAGAGGAAAAAATGGAATACCGAAGGCTTTTAAAATCACAACCTGTGAGACTGTGTCTGTTTCTCGTCCTCACACTTTAAGGACCTGCCAAGATACAAACCTGCAGTGTGGGACTTATATAATATAAACACACAACAATTACATTTAAGCCCTGCAAGATGAGTTAACACTGCTGGTTAAGTCTATCACTGACAAATCAATCTGTTTTTACACTATACCTGAGTTTTTAAAGTCTGTGGCGACTTTTTGTGCACAGCTAAAATTTTAAATATCTTATCTTTGTGCTGTATTTAATTGCATTTAGGTTAGAAAGCACTTACAAATCATTACATTATGTTTCCATTGACATGTTACATTATGTCCCAACTTTTTTGGAATTGGGTTGTTGTATGGATTTTCTGCAGATTTACAAATGAGGTCCCTGAGCATTCTCCTTCAAAAATGCCAAAAACCCAAACAACTCAACTGTATCAGCTGTAATGTATACAGCAGCTGCTGGTTTCCTCAGTGCTGTTTGCGCTGACATGTTGGCCATGTTCTCATATAATGTGCATCTTGTGAATAGCCTCCATGGCCACCTTCTCACAGGGGAATTCCCATAATGAGTCACAAAACCAGCTGGATGCAGGTGTTCTGTATAACCCTGTTACATTATTCCAAATGGCTTCCCTCTCGCACCTCCTGCTTCTCCTCCTCCACCTCTTGTCTACATTCATATCCTCATCCTCCCTCTTAAACTGTCTCCATTTACACATCCTCATTAACTCCATATTCCTGAACCTTGTTTTCTCTCAGCCTGTGTTTCCACATGCTGCTCCATGATATCATATTATTCCTCCTTGCAACCTCCTCGTAACCCTTTCCCTTCCCCCGTTTTTTTCATCCTATACCTCCACTGTCAAATCACCTTGTTTGCCCACCTTCTTTGGCTTCCTTATTTTGCTTCTTTGTCTGATTTTACCATCACTTCATATTACTCTCAATAATTTCCTCCATCTTACGTCAATCTACGACTCCCCTTACTGTTCTTTTGTTCTTCTTCTCCAGTTCCACCCAAAAACACACCTTTGTTGAGTGAGCCAATGAGTGAAGGGTGAAAGCAAAGTTTACTTCACATTGTTACCTTTCTCACATGTAGCTCCTCCATAGCTGGGCAGACAAAGGCAGACAAATGAGTTGACCTCGTCGATGCAGGTTCCTCCATTCTGGCATGGATTCGACTGGCAGTCATCAATATCTGGAGAGAGAGAGAAAGGGGGAGAGAAAATGAGAGGGTGAGTTACATGAGATACAAAAACACACACACTTTCCAAGCAGCTACTTTTTATATCTGCTGCAACTTGTTACCGGAAAAAAAAACCCTGGAGAGATCAAAACTTTTGGAGAGATTAGAGGCACTTTTAAGAAAGTTATAATTAAAATGGATTGATTGAACTTCATCACTGAGCAGGTCGGGATGCACTGAAGTGCATCACGCTAATTGAAATGTGTTTGCAGGATGTGCCACAGTTCAGCCGTCAAACCTGAGCCGCAAGAGCAAGAGAGCGAGAGAGAGAGAGAGAGACATGGAAAGAGGAAGACTAAAACATGCTCACAAATCCATTATATTATATGCAAAGGTGAGCAAAACAATGCAACAAATCAGATGGCAGCTCTAGGATATAATATAAAGATCAAGTCCAAATGTTTGTGCACATCAGAGACACTAACATGTAAATTCACACATATGCACACATGTTTCACAGAGGCGTTGCAGGGGTATAAAAATAACTGTATTTTTCTGGCTTATCTGGGCCTGAGGGCAAAATCATTAATACTGCATCTGGTAGCCTACAACTGAGGGAGTCCCTGAGGGCTTGGCAGGAGGTCACGGGAGGGAGAAGGGGAAGTGGAAGGATATGGGGGAGGCAGGAGAAAGTCCAAAGAGTGAAGAAAGATGAGGGGATAGAGAGATGCTCAAAAACACTGAATAGTAGTGTGAAGGAGAGGTAATGAAAACAAGGGAGGGGGAGAGAAAGACAGAGGTGATATAATGTTGTGAGTCTGGGAAGCTGGTAAATTTCAGGGTTGGATTACAGCGGCTTTACAGGCAAACAGCATTTGGGATGGAGGAATCTGTTCCAAATCAATGCATGACCCTTTTATTTGTTTGTATGTGTGACCAAGAGCTCTTTGTTTAAGTCTCTACTGGTAGAGATTAATGTTGCTAGGCTAACATCAGTAAGTGGTTGTTGACAGACAGCAGCATTATCGATAAAGCCACTGGTAACTGACTTAAGAGATAGGACTGATCAGTAATAATGATGCCTGGAGTGTCCCGTGCCAGCAATGGATGCTACTTAAATTATGGTCCTGCAGGATTATTGTACAATTGAGAAAATTAACCATGATAAAAATAAACACCATACAATGCCTTGACACAAAGACAGCCCACACTGAGCTGATGGGAATTAAACTGCCTGCAAGAGTTCAGGCATGATGAAAATAGACCAGATCAAATTTTAGCTTGAAATAACTCCTTCAAATTTGACCATTGTTTTACAAAAAAACAAAAAAACAACAACAACAAAAACAAAACAATACACCAAACATTTAAAACCATTCACTCAAAGTATTTAAAGTGCATGAGCAGCTGGACAAAACAGAGCAATATGAATAAAAAACAAACATGATTTATGTCTGTATGAAAACAGATTCCTGAAAAAACCTCTGAGGAGCTCCATGTAATTCAAATATGATAGACACTGAAATTACCCCCCCCCCCCTTCTTCACTGATGAGCAGTTTGCTAGTACAGCTGTTCAAATAAGAGGAACAGCTACCGGGCTAGCATCTGGCCTCATTAAGCTCTGCAGCACTGAGGTTCAAACCACTGGCCTATGAGCTATTAAAGAGGCCACAGCAGGTGGGTAGATTTAAACTAATAGGAACCAACATATAGACACAGCAGGCAGCGATAGTTAACAGAAAAAAATGTAAGGACAAAGGTGGTCAATAAAAACCAGACTAACCCTTGCATGCCAGGCGGGTAACTTTGCATGAGGACTAGGTATTGCAACACACAACCAATCAAATGACAGGCCTCACTGAAGTAAAGATGGAGCTCACTGATCGCAAGATGATGAACGATCAGTAGCTTCAGATTAAGGTGTAGTACCTGTAGGCTTCACTCATGTTTGATGTCTGCATTCATAGGTATACAAACAACAGTGACGAAAGAAAAGAAATTGCAATAAAGATATGCTAATGATCTGTTTGAGTTCATTTAGAAATGACGTCTACATACAAAGTTTAACTACTGTATATCCAAGGCATGATTGTCAAAAATGTTAGTGGTTTATATTTATTTATATACCTTTTAAATCTTGTCTGATTTTTTTAAACTCTCAGATATACTAAAATCCAGTATCAGTGAGGTTAAAATAACACACACCTGTCACAATGTTCAATCATACGTCCAACTACAAGCTTTTTTTGTACCTGTTAATCATCAGTGGAAGGTGTTGCCATGGGAATTTTATCACCTTCTAATAGAGATGCAGTCAAAAGCTCTGAGAAAAGCAAACAAGCTATTTTTGTAAAACTATTATTTCCTTGGTCGATTATTTAAGTTCCTCCTCAGACATGTTTTCAGATACATGAAATTATTCTACTCATAACCATCACTATGGTTTCACTTCTCAACAAGTTGCATTGCCACAAACGTATGCTGATATTTACATATCTCAAAATTAGACTTAACCTGAGCACAGAGAATGCAGGTCAATGTGTCAAGTATCAATAAAGTAAACATTTTGAGTGACTTCAAACTAAATAACTGTTTGTATAAAAATGTAATTATTGCGACTGTGTCGGTGTCTATCTTCCTAATCTCCACTCAGACAGTGGGGACCTTGAGTGGACATAGGCTTGTCCACTCAATGTCTGCTCAATGTCCACTCTGCCCAATTGGCTTGATAACACATAGCAGGTGGCTTGTGTGTCTTTGCATGACTGTATTTGTATGTTTGTGTGTCCCACTCTTTGGCTCACTCCCCAGTATAACAAATCAGGCCCGGGCACTACGAGGGTCTCCAGGGAGTCGATGAGAGTGCTGCTCCACTTATCTGCTGGCAGAAGAAATGGATTGGGGGATAAACAGGTGCCAGCCACTGTGGTAATTGCTGGGTGCAGCGAACACACCAGTGACACTACCAGCTTTTCTTTGAGCTAGGGTTATTAATTTGAGTCTGTCAGGAGAAGCAGCAAATGCATTTTAAAATTTTATGCGGTTAAGAAAATGGCAGAGGAGACACAGATCTGAAATTGAAGTTGAAATGTGGTTCACCAGTGATTGAAAAATATATAGTTTGGGAGTGACTGTTTAATTTCAGGATAAATATGTAACCAGCTTTTCTTGTTTATCGCCCGTCTCTCTCTGTGTGTATCGGAGGTCAGCTGATGACTTTGAGGACAGAGGATGGGGGAATAGAGTTAGAGAATTATGGGGGAAGATAGTGAGAGAGCAGCCAGCAAAACTGGGGGTGGTGTTCGTTGACAGAATATCTGGAGGCTTTCTTTAGGCATGTGTCGAAACAGGATATGAATAATGGAAAAGGGGCAGAGAAAGAAATCGAGACGGAGAGAAAGAAAGAGACAGAAAGCAAACAGAAATCGTTTGGGGGAAAAGGCTCTGAGTCAGCCTTTCTCCATTTCCCTTTTGGGATTGTTTGTCGGTGCAATAGATCAGACTAAATTCCTAGTACCTGTTTACTCAACCAGAGCTTTGTCCAGAAGATCAACTCCATCACCTGTCTGGCCTCCCTAAAACACCATCCACCATCCCTCCCTTGTCCTGATGTCTTTTCCACCTCTCTGGAGGGTATTTTTTTCAGCTTTACAACAGTAAGATTTATACTTTCAATACTTGGCCGAGTCTCAGTGTTTGTGAATACTCATGCCAAACAAAAATAAAACAGCTCTTTCTCTGTTTTAGAGATGAAGTGCAATCAGCAATTTCATGGCTATGAATCCTTGTGGGTTTAGAGAAGGAGGAGTCCAGTAGAGGGAAAGGGTCCACTCAGAAAGTAATAAAGGTTTGGAGGGCACAATCAATATTTCAGCCAAGAACTGACATGCATTAAAATATGGTATTTTACTGGGCTAGTAACTATGCCATAAAAAGTATGGCACGGTTACCCATGACTCACTTTCTGATGTCATCCTGTATTTTTCAGCAGGAAAAAAAACTCAACAAACTCTGTCAACTCTACGAGATAATAATATCAAATGACTAAGATGGTACTGAGTAGAGAGCATCTCTGCCAAGGCTCAACAGTTCCCTTTAATTCAATTCAGCACTATCCAAAATCAAACTCATAGCCCTACAGCCATGATTTAGATCACTGGATTTTTCACAGCCTCACATATAAATCTGGTGGATCCGGATATCCATATGGATTCGCACCGAATTGCAAACACTCATAGGTACCAACCCCCTATTAAATATGACAAATCTTTTTTATTTTTTAAAATTAAGATCCATTATTCCCTGAGAAATTAAAGAAAATGTTGAAAAACGCCACCACAAAGTTAAAGTTAAATGAAACATTTCTTGGATTCTTTTAAACAGCTAGTTAGGAGCTAATCTCCTCTTAACTTGCTAGCAACAGATATTAGATTGCTAGTTGAGAGTTGAGAGCCACAGCGCAGCCCGGGGACCGACTCCAGCTCTGAGGCACCTTTGTCAAGAGCAATGGCAGGAGTATCTGATACCTAACATCCATAACATTCATGTTGTTTGAGTATATAATTAACTTATAATTACCTTATAATTATCCCCACTCTTTATGCTGTCATCAGCATTATCAAATAGAATTATCAATAGGAAATCAGGACCATGTTGGTAACCTATTGGTAAACCTGAAAAGTCTGCATGCCATCTGATTTTGTTTGGTCATCTGTGAGTGGGTTGTTTTGCAGATGTCGTATTTGCAGATGTCTTATTCTCTACTCCAAACACTCATTAATATTCACCCACAACATCAAATAAAAGGGAATGTCAAAGCAAGAAGCATTTTGGATATTTTTCCTTGTCTGCATTTGTTAATGTTGACACAAAAATGCCTACAATTTCCTCTCCTGCGTGAAGTTCATTCTGAATGTGATTTTAAGTGATTGATGTTCTTGTGTTGAGGTATTTACGATGGAGCTGGAGTGCAGTGGAGAGGAAGTAAAGAGCCCAGCAGCCCATTTCGAATGGCAAAACTACTACAAAAGGGTCAAGATTGTAGCCATTTGCCTGTCAACCCAGTGACTGTTTGCAAGAGTGTTGAGAGGAGTGGAATTCAGTGTTATGTCTGACTTTTAAAAAAAAAGGGTATTAAACACTTGAGGGGAAATTGCAAAATGTCTTAGGCATAATTACTTTGGATAATTGGACCCAATTTTTTTTTTAAAAATCGGAAAAAAGTGCTTTTTTAAGTGAAGATGAGGCAGAAGACACCAACAATGAAAAAATCGGTTAAATAGAAACAAAGCATGAAGGAAGAAATCAATTGGTGACAGGACAAGACGTGTGGCATGTGTCTGTAAATATATCACAGCTGAGTCGATTCACAATGCAAGTACACATTTACAGATAGACAAGGTGAGCAAAGTAAGTCTCATTATACGTGGTGCATAATTCATCTGCACTGAGCGAGCATCTGAAGGACAGCCAGCTTGTCCTAACATAGCTGGAAAAGCATATTTTTTTCAATGCTAGCCGTACCGATCAAAAAGAAGTCCGATCAATTACACAAAGAACCTTTAAACCAGTAAATGTCACCTGGAGACTTCACATCTGACAAGGTTGTATGGAGGGCATGAAGGGACAATATTAATGTGACTGAAGAAGACTTTTTTGTAGGCTACAAGGAACAAAACTCACATTCATTCAAGGGTACTCACCAATCATTTTGTCTGTGACACACACCCATACGGAAACACACTCCAACAAACACACAGGGTGCCAGTCTGGCCTTTTATCAACCAACAGCAGTGACAGATATGGTCACCCTTTCTACATTCTCCTAATTACCTCCGAACCAAAGCCGACATTATGTAAAAATAAATTGACATGACATCCCGGAAAATGAATCTTTTGAAATGTAAATGTTTGTCACATAAAGGTTTTTGCTGAAAGGCTCTTTGTGTTTGTCATCTCTCATTGTGTGAGACCCTGGATGATTGACTTCCTTTAGCAGGCTGAAGGGCATTGACATTTCCATGCCCTTCTACAAAGATGGATACCTTTCTATCGAGCCACCTCTCATCCAAACAAGCCCACTCAATGGACCATGTTGTGTTGTGTCAATAATTTTAATGCTGGTGTGTGTTGTGTGCCCAGCTGTAATAGTGAGCATGAGCATAAAATTAATGTTGATGTGTTTATGTGAATGCATGTGTCTGTGTAAGTAGGAGTGGTGGGGTAAGATTTGAGGAGAGAAGCACAGACCCTGAATGTTTGCATTCTTGTTTGTGTGGGTTGGCACAGCACATTGTGTATGTTTGCAGAATGGATATCTACAGCTGCGAGCATTAACTTGATTTATGCAAGTTTTAATATGCATGTGAATATGGCTAGTTGCTTGTTAATGGAGAACAAGCGGTGGTGTTAACTCCCACTTCTCAGTCTTTTGACTCCCCATACATTCTGACAACACTGACTTAGCTGCAGTTGAATCAGGACCACTTTAGTCAAAAATAAAGTTTTATTAAACATTTCCAGTAACTTCTATTTGGTGGTACGGTTCTGTTCTGGGACCTCCCTGCCCTTCCACATGCCTACATGGAAAGCCCGAGGCAGGAAGAGCACATCTTCCTGCCCTTCCCTGAGCCTTCATGGAGAGGTTAAAGCAGGGAGAGCAGCCTGCAAAGACCCCCATTTAGTAAAAGCATCAATGACAATAAGATATCGATTCAATCAGACACAACATGAAAAGGAGGAGCTGGGGTGGAGGTAGGTTGCAAAGAAAACAGCAGAAAACTGATACAGCAGTGCATTTCTACCTTTTCCTAAAATTTTGAGAGAAAAGTTTAACAAGTGTCCACTTTAAAGCTTTTCACTTGAAAATACCTTCCATGTAGAATAGAAGAGAAAGTGAATGAACATGGGTTTGTAACCAATGAGAATGTGTTGTACAATTTATGTTTGTACATGGAATCATGAAAGCATCACTATATCATTTGCATAGATCAATAGATAGATAGATCAATAGATAGATCGATATAGATATTTCACCATGCTGAAATTCCAGTGGAAACCTTGTCTTAAACATTTTTCCCTTTTATTGAAGGTACACAAAAGCTTCCCCTAACAAAACAATGTAAACTCATAAAAAAGTAATTCCTCTCAATAATCAATCATGACCCACTAGAAGTGCTGTGATGTGTTTATCCACAGAGACCCTGCCCTCTGCCTCCATTTTCTTATCTTAGTATTTTGCTGTTTTCTGATGGCTCTTGGTCTCAGCCTTCAGGCAGCAGTGTGCAGCACCAGCCAACAACAGCCCAAGGTTTGGACTCTATAAAGATGTTGTTAGGATCTGGCAGTCTTGTGTCCAGTGTTTTGCCCTACCTTGTGTCTCTTGTCTGTCTCTCCCTGTCTGTCTGTGTGTGTTTACCAGGGCGTGGCTATCAGGTCCACCTACCTGAGGCTTCCCGCCACACAATCAAGCACACCTGAGATCAATCCGGCTCATTACCTCGCCTGACTCCTGCTGCATAAAAGCCCTGGCTCTTGGCTCTGTTTGGTGAAAGTTTGAATCTGCTTGCTGGCTATGTCCTGACTGAATCTCCTGTGCTTCAGATTCATTCATCTCCCTGTCGCTTCTGCCGCATCCTGGTCACCCATTCAGTCCTAACCTGAAGACCCTGCCAATGGTGGACACCTTGTGTTGTTGTATTGCCTGCCTGTTTGAGTTCTGCATCTCTATCCATCCATTTTCTTCCACTTATCTGGGTCTGGGTCGTGGGGGCAGTAGCCTTGAGTCCTAAATTCCAGCTAATTTTAGCAGATGTAGCTACCAGGTTACATCTGTTGGGTTTTACAGAGGTGTATGCATTTTATTTAGGCTTTAGAACTTAATCAGAAAATTGTCACATTTTATGATTCACTGCTTTGGTCTTGCTTACATCATTCCCTCTTCGTTCACTCTCCAGCCTGCTCAACCACTGCTGCTACTGTATAGATCTCTCTGTTGACCGTTGAGCTGAGAAGGAAGAATGGTGTGTTTACTTACAGCGGCAACAAATCCTGCATAGCATGCTTTTAATATCTGTGATTTGGTGTTACGCAATACATGCAGAGGAAACTCCTGTATGACTGATGACACATTAATAGCTATTCTACAGCTTTTGACTCGATCCCATGATGCAGAACAGCCTCTAAATAAACATGGTGGGGAGATTAGAACGTCAACTGTTTCCAAAGTCAAAAATAAACTTTCAGTCTCAACTTTTGAGAGTGATGTGTCTTAAAGAAGGGAACTTTTACAATTTATCCAGCTGGAAAAAAAAAATCTCTGCTGGTGAAGATTATATGATATGATTAAAAGCTGTACAACAGTTACTTGATGGAAGTAATCTGCTGGTGTCAAGCATAAGAAAGAACTATCCTTAATTACAACATCATTAAATTTTGAGGTGTTTTAAAGTACTATAATACTAACACATATTGCACATATCTGCAAGTGTATGAGTGTGCGTTTGTTTGAATGTGTCTTTGCCAGCAGTATACTTAAAAGTCCTGGGCCTTCAACTGTGTTTGGGTGCGGGTGGATTACAAAGGGATCAGGGTCAGCAGGGAGGAGAGGAAACAGACAGACTAAACAACAGCTCTGGTACAGCCCAAGGCTCTGTGCTGCTCCCCAGAGAGCTAAGTGCAACGCATCAACCTAGGATGGATCCAGAGGATCCAGTGTCTGGAGGAACGTCCTTCATCCTGGGCTTTCTGGTGAAAATGCAGGTAATGTTTCATCCTTTTACTTGTCTAAGACATTAGGATGAACACGGATATTTTACCTCATCACTAGCCCCACATACAATCACGTCTTGGAGCCCCAACGATTCGGATTGTTGTCTGCGTGCTGCTTTCACCACACCAGGCTTTCTTGCGTATCGAGGCGAAGCATGCAAAGTGGGCCTGAACCCCAAGCTTGTAGACATTTCCATAAATCACAACGGGACATGATATGTAAAAGCAGCTCAGATTCATCTTAATTCATGTGTTGAAATGGGGATGTGTGACTGTGCATGCATCAGCGAGTGTGGATGCCTGTGCCCAAAGTATGTTTGAGACAGGTCTTTGCTTTGGTTGACAGCACTGCTGCAACATTCATAACAGCCTGGGAAAATGTAATGAGGTAAGGTGTCACAACATCTCATATCGCTCTGCTAGCCCTCAGTTCTGACAGCCCGACTCTGCTCCATGATGCTACGTGTGTGTTTGTGTGTGTGTTCACTGGCACAGTCTTGAGTGTCTGTTTATATATTGTGTGGGAAGGGGCTGGAGGCCAGGAAAAAGGAAAGCCAGAAACAGAAGAAGCCAAAGCAAGCTGCCACAGTGCCACCAGTATCATACAGCCTCACTCTCTATTTCTGACAGAAGGAGAAGGATGGAGACTGGAAATAGTGGATGACTTTAAAATAACAGGAGCAGAGAATCATGCACATTTGTAGATGTGTCCTTTTTAAAAAAAAAAACTTTCTACCCCTTTCTCCGAGATTTCCTTCTCCTCATTTCTCTTCCCTTGCAGTAATTTCCTTCCCTCACCGCCTTCCATACTAGTTTTTCATTAGTCACTTCCCTGTCTCTTCACCTTCTGTTTTATCTCGATCCCTCTGGAGATCTCTAAATGGCAAGTTTACCCTCCTTTGCCCTGTGGGTCTTACCAAGCTAATTTCCTTTGAGTCAGGAGGGTTTACAGGTGTCCCTTTTGGCTTCTTGGTGTTGGCAGAGGCTGTGTCCCTGTGGGCCGTGTGGAAATAAGTCTTTATCTGCCTGAGACACCCATGGTGTGATCATTAACACACCTCACCTCGACTTAAAGGAGCTACAAGTGTGACGCTTAGATAGATACATGCCATCACTCTTCTCTGCTTCATACCCTTCCTCCATCTTCCATTTGTCTTCCTCTTTTTCATTCCTTTATTCCATTGTTGGCTTCTATCATTTCTTCCATCAATTTCTACCCTCTCTCAGAATTTGTTGATTCTCCTTTCGTTTCTTCTACCTTTATTTACACTGCTTACTGTCTATCTTTCCATCATCCCGATTCTCTCTCCTTCCTTCCTCATTTCCTTCTCTCCTGATCCATACTTGTGTGAGCGTACATATTTTTAAAAAAAAACTCACAATATTTCTGCTCTTAAAGTAGAGCAGCTCCCCAGAGGGTTGAATGACAGGCTATTCTCTGCCTCCTGTCGCTATTTCTGACATACTTAAAGAGGAAATAGTAGAATGAAATTATCTATTTTTTCCTTAGTGCTGTCAGAATCTATTAATCACCGACAGTGACAGGAGGGATCTCTGAATCTTTCAATCTATATCGGAGAAGAAATGAACCAAACAAACCTCTTTAAGTTAGTTCTTAAAGAGGAGTTATTTACAATTCTTCAGCTAACTGGTGTTGACAGTCAGTCATACTCAGGCCTGGTCAAGGATTTTATCCTCTCAATCATCTTTCCTCTGTATTTTCCTCTTTCATGCTTTCTTGTTCCTATCTCATTTTTTGTCTCTTGCTATTTTTTCTATATCTCTCGCCCGCTGCCATGGAGATAAAAAAAAAAATCCTTTGTACTGTTGGTTTAGGCCATTATATTGGGTATGGTGTGTGTATGTGTGCACATGTATGGACTGTATGCGTGTGTTCATACATCTGTGAGGATCCTTAGACGCTGAGGATAGACGATGAAGAACATAACCGGCCCAAGCGTTTACGTAGGGCCCCGAAGCAGAATTAGATTTTCGGGCCCTCACCACTGAAGCTATTGACTATTGAAAATCCTTGACACGTAACACACACATTGTCAGTTTATATTTGTATCTGTGCTGCTCACATCATATCAGTGTCAGCATGACATGTTTTCACCCTCCTATGGTTTTTAATCTTAAAGTGGTCTGGTGTTGATTTGCACTTTAACATTCAAAGTCATAGAGCACTATTTACAGATATGTAGGTCCAGATAAATGAAAAACAAATCCAAAATAAGCTACACTAATTTAAACCATTACTGTTCTTATATTTCCTTCTTACAATCTAGCTCAATGTTCCACTTTATCCATAGAATCTGTGTTTCCTGGCTTTATGGAAGCAAAGTCATTATGACGAGATCTGACAGTCAACTTTGTTATTGATACCAATTATTGGTTGATGCAGGGCGACCAAATCTCACGCACTGTGCATGAAACACACGCATTGGACACAGATCTCACCCTCTCATAACAGACATGCCTTTCAGTCATTCATACAGTCAGCAATGAGACAGTCAATACTTAGGCACATGACCCAGAACACTCAACAACCACTGCACACGTTCCTGATTTGTCCTAAAACTTCACAACCCAGAGCAAAAGATAAAACAGATCAAAACACATCAGCAGCACATTAAATATGCTATTTAGGCTAAAGATACCAAGACCACAATGAGCAAGACCATTAAACCGTACCTGAGGTACCCGAGGTTCCCAAATTGACCCTGAAACGACATTCAGACTCACTATTGACTGTTTCAAAGGAGTACAATGTGCTGGTTGTTATTGAAAAGTTCTTATGCAACACGGCCAACTGCTCTTCTGTCTGAAGACGTTTGAAAAGTTTCCCAGTTTACTTAACCAACCACCAGGTCAGCTGAGAGGAGTTGGAACCGACTGATAAACATCTGCTGCTGCTGCTGTGAGGTTCCTCAGGCTGCGTTGGTTTGAAGACCCAGGCAGGCCGACACATTTGTGGATATCAGGTTTGTAACATTATTAACGCTGAAGTTCAGTTTTGTTTCACCGTATTTTAATTTCTTAAGCACCGGTTCGTTTATTTTGCAGAAGCATGTAGCTTGTTATAATCTAGATAGGTATATGTTAGTTCAGCTGGATGAACGACTCAAACAGAACCATGTCAAACACAGCATGGAAACAATTTAATTGGTTGTATCGATATATCAAAATATTCCTTCTGTTCCATGAATTCCTGCTTTATTTTACCTGACGTCTCAGAGTGGACAGGAATGATTGAAACAGGAATCCAGCGAGAGATTTGCAACTTAAGGTGTGAGAGATATATTGTCTATTGTCTTTGTTCTGTTTTCAATTGAACTGAATGTCAAACAGGATCAGCAAATTATTAAATTCTGTTTTATTAATGTCCCAACTTTTTTGGAAACAGACTTGTAGCTTTTGAAGGACCATTTCACCATTTCCCATAAAGTATGAGTGCTTACTGTTGCATGAATGCAAGTTTTCCATAATGTGGTCCATATTTATACTTGATGATATAGGTTTGTGTTCCAGTGTGCAAGTGTTTGTGTGTCTGTGTGTGTTGTTGTGTGACTGTTTCTGGCTCCCCCCCTTGTGTAAAACGCACTTCCACGTCTTCATGAGAAATCAATTTGTCCCGCTTTTTGCGTGGCCAGCCTTTATATGCTTCACTTCCTCTTACAGCTGTCACGCTGTGTAGACAGGAGTATTGCCTCTATCCATCCAGCACAACACACAAACACACACACACACACACACACATGCTGAGCTAGACCAAACACATATCAGGCACATGCATGCATATTCAGTCACTGTACAAGATACTTGTGCTTGACGAGTTTATTCCAAAATAAATAAATAAAGACGACGCAACTCAAGGTGACGAGTTTGTTATTGTGTGTGTATGGGAGAGACAGAGTGAAGACGAGATAAGAGAGGGAGGTGAATCCTGGCAACGTGGCCAGCAGCTCATTAATCTGCAGGTGGGTTTATACCAAAGATATACTATATGCAGAATGCTTGCGCACACACACACATTAAGTGGCCTGCAACTCATTATCATTCCACTCTGCAGCCGGAATGTCCTTTATTTCTCATTGTCCTAGGGATTTCAGAGAGGAAGGAGTGTCCACTCTGATTGAAAACTGAACAATAATGCTGTGCAGCCATTTCTAGAATACAGCGTGAGTTTAAGAGCACACTGGTGCACACCTCCAGGTGCTTGAGGTTGCATTTGTGTGTGTCGCTGCTTAATTATTGTGTGATTATGACTGTAGCTTATTGTGTGTTTAAGTAATCCAGTGAGACACTTCTGGTGCAACAGCCAATCACAATGCTGATTGAGGAATCCAGTGTGGATGAATTAATGAGGCATGTCAATACGAGGCTGAGCCAGCCAATCACAGCCCTTTAAGAGCGGCTCAGCTGCAAACAAACTGTGACAAACTGCTAGTCATCAATCACACAAAGGACAGATTTACTGTCACATCCAGTCTCACGCATGGTTTATTTGAGTCACTGTGCAGTCATAGGTTGTTATATCACTGTCATGCTGCTTCAGTTGTTTGGAAAACAAGAATATTGCACCAAAAGATGACATTTAGATCATGCAATAATATTTTTAGCATGACAATTCCTCTTTAAAGTACTGTCTTTGAGAATAAAAAATCAAGGCCCACCCTACAGAATCATTTGATCATCTGTTTTTCAGCACATACTCACTTTTATGACATCTGAGCAGTCGTATGGGGAGTATGCATCATTTTTAGTGCTGACCTGAGGTTATTTCTGGAAGCTTATGAGACATGATGCATTTTGCTTCAATAATTTCAGATATCGGAGCACTGTCCTTGGGCGCAATATCAGAATTAAGAATATCTTACGCCTTCAGGGCCCCGCCTGCTGAATAGCACTCCACGTTCTGATTTTGGGGATAGAGGCCTGCAGGTAAAGGAATACTTTAACATTTTGGGTAATAGGCTTATTTGCTTTCTTCCTGAGAAGTAGAGGAGATCAGTATTATTCATGTCTGTAGAGTACACATGAATCCACACATTGCAGCTGATTAGTTTATCTTGGTGTGGCAACATGTAATTTATAGGCTAAAATCTAGAAGAACTCCAGAATGTAACTTCACCCAGCCAGAAATTAGTCCAGTACAAAGACCCAACGTGGATATTTTACCCGTCAGTTATTGAATGGATTAAAGAAATTAGACAGAACATGTTGATTAAAAAGGTGCTGATACACAGATTGTCTTTCCTATTTTCAGTATTTATTCTAGGCTAAGCTAACTGGCTGCTCGCAGTAGCTTTACATATACCATGTAGTCATGAGAGTGGTATTAACTATCCGCAAGAAAGCAATTAAGTATATTCCCCATTTCCCCATGTAACAACTTGGCTCAAAGTTGGACAAAGGAGGGGAGAAAACACAAGTTGTAACTAAAAGTAAGTTTAAAATTAAGTTAAAGACAAACTAAATACAAAACCCAAACTGTGGAAGGCAGGGGGGGGGAGAGACAGCCTGGTTGACTGCCACCAGATATAGCTGTGAAACAAGACCAGGTGAACTGAATCACCCTGACGACCTAGGACAGAGAGAGGCCTGCCCACGGGGTCGTCACCCCCCCCCCCTTAAGAGAGTGGTTCCACCACTAATCTAGAATGAAAATATATCAGAATATAAAGTCAAATTTGGCATTCCACACAAAAAGAAATTCCCAATCCTTGACTACAAGACACCAAACAAATCTGATACCAAACAAATGAAGCGTTGAATCCCAATGTGCATTATCAAAACCTAAAACTGGAGACAGTGTGGAAGCCATGGGGGGGAGAGAGAGAGAGAGAGAGAGAGACTGGTTGAATGCAACCAGTTTATGTAAACAAGACCAGGTGAGCTGAATCGCCCTAAGGACGTAGGAGAGAGAGGCCTGAGGGGTCGTCACAACCAAAATATGGAACTATTCCCTAAAGCCACTTTGTTGAAATGCCCGCATAATTTTTGTCACCTATTCTAAAAACTGTTTTGGCCACACAGCTGGATACAGAGCCACCGTTTTAGCAGTACATGATTGGAATGAACAAGTGAAAAACAGCCAAATATTTAAATCCGTTGCATCCAGATTTTTACTACACATAGATACTACAGTAGATACTACACACAGAAAATCCTGGATCCGTCCCTTTATTGGGATCTGCAACAAAATTGAATTGGGTCTATTCTGGCACAAATACCACAATCTAATTTTTATGGGCTTTAAGCCTGTTCTGTTTGTCTGTGTGGTACCTGATGTGACCAATCAAATTGCTCATTCATTACATCAATTATCATTTTGCACTCGTTCAACCTTTGACCAGCACCTAATGTTACATTGCAGGAAAAGCAGGAGCAAGAAATAGCAGTGAAACTCTACAACTTACTGACCCACTCACTAATACTTGGAGGATTTGGAGCCAAACACATAAATCCATTCCATCATTAATGAAGGAATGGATGGGATGTCTTGAGGGGAGCAGCATGGCTGCAATGGCTGCCCTCTCCATCTGTATTCCCATACATACCCTGCCAACTTGCTGGGAATCTATCTATCAGCAGCTTTCTTTCTTTCTTGGTCCTACAATTTTGTTACACTGTCGGTTATAAATCAGAGTTATCACATAAAATATGTTTCGCTTCAAGCATGCCAAGTTCGCTTTCTGCCTCCGCTCGCTTGAAATCACCAGATATTCTCATCTGCTGACAAATATCTCAACTGTCTGTATATATTTACAATAAAGCACACATTATCGTCAGCCACAGCCTCGTCCTTACCATCCCCACCCCCTCCTCTTTGACCTCATTGCTCAGATCCATGGACACACTGGGAAGGTGGGCTAGGGGCCAGTGATATTAATAGCCTTAACTTCATGAATCTTTCAAGCTCAATCATATGAGCTCATGTGAGGAGAAGGAAGTCAAAGAGGATGAATTAGTTAATGCAGAAGCCCAGCAGGGGTGGTTCTCTTGGCCTCTTAAAACATGAGTTATGCATTAGCTCTTTGTGCAGTCTTGGGCACACATTCATTTTATATAAGAGTGTCCTAAACAGGTGTGCGTGAGTGTATGTGGGAGGCTAGATCTGTGTGAGACAAAACAAAATCTAAAAAGAAAAAAACAGTAAAAACGAGATGTTTTGTGCACACTATTATGAGCATATTTGGCAACTCGTATATGCAGGTGAGCATATTTGAGCATTCGTTTTATGCATGAGACAGAGACATTTCTGTATGAATAATTGCATTGGTCTTTGACAGGAAAATACAGATAGAGATTCTATAGAGAGTCAAGGTGGGGAGAGGTTAGGGGTTGCAGGGGAGTCAGGAAGTGTGGCAGGAAATGAAATGTGTTATTTGGTAGAAATGCTGCTGGGATCCAGTCTTGTTTTCGTCCCAATCTCTGCAGAAGGGAGGAAGAGGAGGGGGATGAAATGGGAGGGAAGAGGGCCGAAAGACGGAATGAATCAATGAGAGAAAGGAAAATTCAGCAAGAGCGAGAGAGAGAGAGAGAGGGGGGGAGCATGGGAAGTTACAGAGAAAGAAGAAATGGAGGATTAATAAAAGAAGAGAAAGAATGGGGAAAAGTGGAAACAGGGATGAAGATAGGTTAGGAAAGGAGAAGTAACACTTGATAAAAAAGCTACAGAGAAGTGATGGAGGAGAGAGAGGAAGAAGGTGAGAGAGAAAACTCAGATCTAATCACCGTGGCTGGAAATGAGGCCAGAGTGTGTGTGAGAGAAGTGCAAAAATAATTTAGAAAAAGCATCAGGTGTGCCTCCCGTCAAGCAGAAAGCCAACTCGAGGACATTGCTGTGTGCACAGCTACAGGATGGTGCTTTTCAATTTATTTAGCTGAAATTGACCTGGAAGTTCTTCAAACCACCCATGAATCAATGTTACTGTAGTTTGTTAGATAGGAGGACTGCATCGTTTTCTGATTTCTCACGTGTGGTGTGTGTTACTCTATGCCCACTCGCACTCCGACTGTTGTTTGTGACTGATTTGCGTGACGAGGTGAGTCCAAATTAAAATGCTGATTACTGATTAGAAAGAGGAGAAAGTGGAGTGAAAAGAAAAGAGGATGTCACTTTGGAAAAAAATGTTGAACTGCTTCTAAAGCAGCTCGGCTGCTGCTGTTGCCTCCAACTCATCGTGCAAACAATGGAAGATGGACAGACAGAGTCATTACTGGAACCCAAAACACATTCTCAATTTAAAATCTGTCCATCAGCTATTTGTTTTACTATAAAATAGGTATTTCAGAGTGCAGGACTTCTAATGTGAAGACAGCGACCATATTCTCACTATCTTGTTGCTGCTGCTTGCATTCAGACACACGTTTGAAATGCATACTTATTTCCTGGGTGTATATGTATACAATTAAGTATATATTTTGCTCTGTTTTAATTATTTTCCTCCTGTTCTATTCTGAATTACCTTTGTATATGGTCTATGTGCAGGGACTGCAAACATTCATTGTGCAACCCAGTGTTGCTCAAGGACAAATAAATTCTCTTCATGCTTGATTCTGCTGTTGAAAGTCCCGAAGAAAACACCGCATTCATGAGCCTGCCTCTATTTGCAAGTTAATTCAAATGCATTTGACTGTTTTACGCCCCAAATCATTTTCCTGCCAAACCTCTTTCTTTTTACTGACTGACAGACTGCCTGATGGGTTGATAGAGGTCTCTCTGAAGATCAAACAGCACGCAATCAGAAACAATTTCCCTAACTCCTGCTCCAGTTCGAATCAAAGTGTTTCGACCTGTATTCAGCAATAGACTGAGACAGGTTAACACCTTTCTCTCACAACAAACAATGGAACTAAACAGAAAGAGCTGTTGCTGTCAAACAGAATGAGATCTCACTTTAAGATGCACAAAAAAGTTTTTTAAAAAGGGAAAAAAAGTCAAGACACAATATAAATGTATAAAAATGTTGTATCAAATCACTCAATATGGGCAACCTGATCACTCTATTTGTGGGTCCTTGAATCTAAATCAACTAAAATATTGTACAGACAACAATTTAGTAAGGACATGTGTGTATATAAAGAACATCCCATACAAAAAACAGTGCTACAGAGTGGTCACATAAAGAAAAAAAAATTCCATCAGCTACATTTTATGTTGGGGGGAAAAAAAAGGAAAAGCAGTTTTTTTAAACTTGACAAAGCAGACTGAAGGTCCTCATCAACAGATTGGGTTTGCTCAGACGTCATTGATTAATCAGTCATGAACTGTAAATGTTCATTTACATGTTCAAAACTGTAAATACAGTACATGTCACTGATAACAAAAATGATACCTAGGTTCTATTCAAGAATCAAGTCATGACAGGGAGCCAGAATATCAAGTCAGTTTCAGTTTCAGGCTCAATACAGAACTCTTGAATTCAGCCATTATTATTTTTTATTATTTACACCTGTGCTTTCCTACTGGGACATGTCAAAATGTCTTTTACTTTCTTAAGGTAGTGCTGTACACATGTGGTTTCCAATGTGTAAACTGGAGTAATTGTTCTGGCTACAGAGTGTTAGTATTATTTTGATATGTTTCGTAAAGAGTGGGTTGTTTGATTTGAATTATTTAGCAGAATGGATCAAATCCAGTGAATCTTTTCAAAGATGTAAAACAGATTCTGAGTGATACTTTGACTGTGTGGCTCAGTTTGACTGATCTTCCGTTCACTTAATGACTCTGCACATCGTCACCGATTTCGATTAGTCTGGAAGATGCTGGGAATTGCAACTACTAAAGGCCCATTTATGCTCCTTCTATGTGCGTAAATGGATGCGTCCGTCCACAAACGGTCTATCTGTCGACTATTTCCAGTGGTGTATCTCCGTTTCGACTGTCTCGTCCACATCCGTAAGCTCTCCGAAAACGCGTCCGATTACATACGGAACGAACGCAGAAGACATACGGAAGGCTCCGTCTGTCTCTGTATCAGTCTTTAACGTAGAGCTTAAATGGGTCTTAATACAAATTGTGAAGTTGTCCCATCATAACAGGAGCACAACTAGGAGAAGTGAGACTGCCTTGTCAATCAAGTACACTTTGTACTCACCTGAGTAAAAAAAGGATGAGCGGGAAAAACGCTAACCCTTCATTCTTTGAATTATCTCAGATTCACATGACATCACGATGGAGTGAGAGACACACCTGCTTTTTATTAAAACAAAAGTATGATTATGGATTCATTAATTTATCTCAACATAAACAGAAGAGAAACCTTCAAACAGATATTTTATATTTTCATTTTGTTTTCATATGTCAGCAGATGATCCTTCCAGCTGTGGGAAAGGAAAATATAATTCATTATTGTGTCTCAACACATGGGCATCACACTGACAGGCTGTTTTGTGCTTCATTAATCATTTACTCTGCTGCAGGATCCAGACTTAACCAAACAGTCCTGCTGATCAATGGGATGCTATATCTTACTTACTACAGCTCAGCTTTTTAACAAGGCTGATGCTTATTATTGTCCACATATATTTCTACCAGCCCCAAATCAATTTACAATAAATCAGAATACAAATGAAGAGAGGGACTTTGTCGAGATCTAAACGTCCACAGCTTCTCCTCCTCTCTTTCTCCTAACCTCATAAATATTAACTATATACCCACAGGCCATCAATAATGCAGCCCCCCAAAATGCTGCTTCCCAAATAATTGCAACTATAAGCCAAGTCCTGGAGACAGCCTGTGAGCTGTTGCAGCTGTGGTGCAACTGCATGCCTCATTTTGCCAAAGTACTCATTCCACATGGAGAGTAGGAGCACTGCAGGGGATATTGGTTTATAAGCCTCTCATGCTATAATGGGCCTGTGGTGCATGCTTGTAAACTTGACAGAAAGAACCTTCAATACGATGGTCAACCATGAGTGATGAACCAGAGGAAACAGGAGCTAAATGTAACACAGAAATTAAGGCATACTTTTCTTACAGCCCGTAGCCAGTCTAACAACACTGTGCTAATTTACTACAACTGTGGTCAAGCATTTGCTGTTATAGGCAATTAACCTTTTTTTGCCTTTGGCTGCAATTAATTTAAAAAAACCATCAGATATGCAGCTGTTTAGCAACATAATCAACATCACAACACTTCAGTAACACTGGGAATGGCAATTAAACAACCCTGAGAGAAGAACGCCGAAGGAAAGGCACACAAGTGCAGAGGTAATCAGTAAATAACAAATATTTTATGAATGCTCTTTTCTCAAACTGGTGGGCTGAATGTCATCATTTATTACAATTGTTTGTACAAAGCCAATGACTTTGGTTTCATTCGATAACAACCCCAAACCAAATCGACTGCAGCAAATCATTACAAACGACATAATGTATGTAATTCATGCGGTTAACATGCATTTGTCACCAATTATTGATCCAACACCAGATTGTTGATTGATCTTCAATCATGTTAATGCACAGGCACACCTAAATGCTGCATAATAGGTATTTTTTGGGTATAAGCATCAAAGGCTATTGATAATCAGATCGTCTCATGACCTCTGACTGCTGATCTTTGACCTCTTTCCATGAGTAATGACCCGTAACTCCTCAACGCAGCCTGCTTTTCTCTGCATGTATGAATAAAAAACACATGGCGCTGGAGAACTCGGACACACACACAACATCCAACATGCTCAGTGGTCTTTTTTAATTCAGGAGGTTCAGAAAAAGGGAATCCCCTGGTGCATCTGTCCAATAACTGTTTACTTTAGCCTTAAAGTGATTCCTCTCATGTAAACACCAGTGCAGCTTCTGTACACAATCAAAAATTTACAGTGGTTTAACTTGAGGTTCTTTGGCCGGGACCCAGAATCAATGAGCCAGGCTGAACAAGCAACAAGCACGTACCCAGTGTGATGCATTAAAGCTCATTGGAACCCTCTGGGGTTCATGTTGCTGAATTTCTTCAAGTCTCATAACAAAGAAAAAAATTCACTTTGCTGTTTTCTGCCAATGCCGCAATCTTCTTCTTCTTCTAGTTCTTTTCCTTTATTCTCCTGTCTTCCCCCATCTGCAGTAGCATGTGGCGCTGCTGTTTTAATCAACTGCTCCATCCCTCGCTAAGCTCATGGCTCCTCTGTGGCTCGTGTGTCCTTGCATGTCACACACACCCACACACACACACCCCCCTGCAGACACACACACACACACACACACACACACACACACACACACACACACACACACACACACACACACAAAAACACTTGAAACAACGCACGCCCATTTTCTGACAGTCACATTCTCCCATCACCACAGCTGAGTGGAACGATGAGCTGCATCCTACTCCTGGGGAAGGAGGCGGAAACACACACTTACACAGACACGCATGCACACACACACAAACACACACACACACACAGAGTTGAGCAAATAACACTTTCAGCAACCTGTCACAACTGGCTGACTTGCCACATGTGGATATTCCCTGATAACTTTCATGCAGCTAGATCCAAAACCAGTGGATCTGACAGCGAATCTCCTCTTGACTTTGAAATTGGGCTGAGATTAAACCCAGAGTCCTTCCAACAAAGAGGGGGAAAAAACCCATGTGGGAAAACTCCCTGGTGTTTTCCTCCTGAATTGTGCAGAGCCCATGTGGTAGATGCTATCCCAACATATGCTTGTCTCTCTTTCACTTATGCCACACTGACACGGCAACATGTGTGCAGCTGCTGATCACAGAGGTTTCCCTGCTCAACTCTGACCTTACAGTGACTCACCAATCTCACAGCTCTCTCCAGAGAAACCCTGAGGACAGTAGCAGCTATAGCCATCACCTTCCTGCAGGCAGCTCCCTCCATGGAGACAGGGGTTGGTCTGGCATGGGTTATTCTCCACTGTAGAGACGGACAGAGTGGGAGAGAGGAGCAGGGTTTAATGTGATTTTTTTGTTTTATTTGACAGAGAAAGAACAATATGAGTGCTTTGAACGGTGCAAAACTATGACGGGCAGGAAGCCAAGATTATGCCCCTCTCATTACCCCACTGAGCCCATCTTGTTGCGCTCTGACAGACACAGTGGAAGAGTAGAGTGGGCAGACGGTACTCGACCGACTTGTCTCTGTCTCTATGACTTTCTACAATGTGATGGATTGGCTGTTGTTGCACCTGTTTATCATGATTGATGCTCGCCAAGCGAAGGACAATGTGCTGAGTCGCCGCCTCCTGCTGTTCTCACGCCTCTCATCACAGGTCCTACTGATGAGCCGAGGTCCTCATAAATTAGCTGATCATCACCCAGTCATGCATACCGGCATGGGTGCCTATTTTTATGATACATTACAGTGTTGCACAGGAGGTAATAAGTCCATTTTATGTTGCTGGGCTATAACTCCGTGCCTCTTCAGGGGTAATGTTTTGCCGAACGAATTGTGAAGATTGAAGAGATTAAGACGTAGCTTTTAATGTGTGCCTGAAGCTTGGTGCATATCTATCATACCAGTATTGCCAATGCTAATTTACCTTTCTAGCAGGAAGCAGTTGAGACATATTTGAAGCCAACACTGATAAGAATCTGCTCAGATAAAGCTCCATCTGCCGATCAAGACGAGTGATGTGTAAAAGCCCTGACGCGGCCTTTCTTGCTTTCACTATTATCTGCCTGCACTTTGTTGTAGAGCTACTGTGTCCAATAAGAAGAATTAACATTTTCAGATGTTGCTGAAAACATTGGTATAAAGTTTGTCCAGATTAAGTCAAGAAATATTCACTTTAGAGCGAGTTCAAAAGCCTGGAGATTCTGAGATTTTATGAAAGTCATCATTCAAGTTTACAATGGAAGTCAATGGAGCAGTTTGGTGCACCACCTGGCTCTCTAGGTCCTCTGCAGCCCAAACAATAAGGTTGTTTGTTTCCATTCTGGTATTAAATGAAGCAGCACACATTTTCCTATACGTTTTCATGTAAAATTATGGATGTGGAATGAGAATTGTGGGATTTATGGCAAGTTTTATGGCGGATTTCCAGACGACTTTGGCAATTGCTCGCACTCTAAGAGATGATGTCATCTCACTTTAAACTAGGGTTGGGGAACCTCAGGCCTCCGGGCCGTATACGGCCCGTGAGACCATTTGTTTCAGCCCGTGAGGCAATACATAAAAACACACGAAAAAAGAAATACTTTGCACTACTAAAGGTGAGGATCTGTTGAATCTGTTGATCTGTCTGAAAAAAGTTGACCTGCAGTTTCACAAGCTGAGCCGCCTGGCGACAGTCGGAGCCCCAGCCATGGTTGGCACCCAGAAAGGATCGACTGCATTGGTCAGAAAAGAAATGAGTCGTCTCAGTCTGGATCCAAGTGAGTTATTTGTATGCCACTGTATCATACACCAAGAGAGCTTGTGTGCACATTCCTTGAAGCTCCATGCTGTGATGAAAATTGTTGTTTCTGCCATAAACTTCATCAAAAGCAGAGGACAGAACAGCCACCAGTTTAGGGAGCTACTGGGTGAGATGGGGTCGGAGTATGGAGATCTGGTTTACCATTGTGAGGTGCAGTGGCTGAGTCGTGCAAATATGCTTGCTTTTACATGCTTTTTCAATTTGAGGGAAGAAGTAAAGCAGTTCATGGAGATGAAGGGGAAACCAGTCGTGGAACTCAGTGACAGCAAGTGGCTGTGTGATTTGGCCTTCATGGTGGACAAGTGCCTCTCAGAGCTGAATGTCAAGCTCCAAGGTCCTAACCAGCTCTCAGCTCTCTTTTTTCAGAAATCTGACCATTTAATGGTCAGATTTCTGTTTAAGGTTCGATTGAGGACAAACTATAAATGATACAGAACTGGTCCAATGGCCATGTTAAAGATGAAGGCTTGTGTGAATGTTTTAAAGGGTTAATGGTGTTTCTAGCTGAAAGTATGAAGGATCTGTGAATCGTTGAAAATCAGTGGGTTTGAGATCTTTTCAATATCGATTTCCCATTATTTCTAATGGGAAAATTCTTCGGAGTTTTTTGCGGTTTTTGCGAAAACTGTTTTGCCAATCACGACTAAAAATCATTCCACATCATTCCCGATCGAGCCGCATGTATTGATGTATGTCTTGTGCATGTGCTGGCAACATACAAAACGTGGAAGAAGAATGATAATAAGGTGGAATAAGTATGACGAAGAATATTCAGTGTGCTTCTGTGCTTTGCACATCAGGCACACAGAATTATTGCTCTTATATTTTAGGAATGGGATGGAGGTAGGAGAATTTAACAAGGACTGTTAAAGCGTAGCTCAGGCGTTAGGATTTTATTCAGAGTGCAAAGAAGGACTGTGGGGAACTGGCTAGATTAACTGTCTTTTTATTATCCAGTCCTGATAGGGTTGCAGGCCCTGACACAATCTGTCAGGCCATCTAATACACTGCATCTTCTCCATAATAATACAGATTCACTTAATGATGTATGAGCAGAGAGATGCTGCGCAGAACACAAAGTGCAGTTCGTCTGAAAGTCATTAAATACTTTCACTTGTGTGTGTATGTGTGTGTTTATGCAAATATGTACTTGTGTGGGTATCTGTGTGCATTTCTGAGTGTTAGTCTGACCCTGACTCATAGCAGGCTGGTGATGTACAGTAATGTGAGTGTGTGTTCAATTTCCTGTAAAACAAGGAGATAGACTCTCACTGCTGCAGAGAGGCTGCTACTGATACACTGGTCAGGGGAGATGATGGAAAGGCTGCCTTTTAAAATGCATAAAAGTCATTCGCTGAATGAGGAAAACCATTAGAGACATGCTCATTTCTTAAATCAACAGCAGGGAGGAAGAAAATGCAGTACGTGCTTTGAAAACATATGTTGCTTAAAGGTTAATGATGTACTAATGGAGACAGTAAAATGTGCAAGTGCTGAGCAGCGTGATGCGTAAAAAAAACAAAAAAACACAGGACATGGTCAATGAGAGGCGAACGGAGCTGTTAGAGTCATCCATCCATCCATCCAACACATATTTAGTCCCCTTACATAACACCAGTGCGCACTGAAGGCACCTTGGCCAGTAGTGTCAACTCAAAATGTCTACTGTAGGTTTAATTTTCACCACCATCACAGAACTTACAAACCTGTAGCTTCATGTGTTTCTACTTGAAATGATGAGTTAGACTGTGCAGAGTTCAATCAATGCATTAAATTAATTTTCAAATAGAACACTCCCAGAACATTAATTAATATTCATATCTTTTTATAGTTTGATAATAATGCAATAGAACCCTGCTGTGTGTCGTTAATACATTTTAAGATAAGTCGTGTTTGTTTGTTTTTCATAACAATGAAAAGACTGAACCATGACAATGGTTAGTTTTGCCTCACACTTAAATGTAAAATAAACTTCCTTGAGAGCAGCTTCACATATGGTTTGATAGAAAAAAAGTGGCTCCAACAGGACCAGCTGCAGCTGTTCTTGGAGTGAAATGATGACCTGACACTTCAAACTGAGGAAAAGTCAAAGAAAATCATGGTCAGTATTACTGAACAATTGTTAATTCAACTTATAATATCTTAAGGTTATTGAACATAGAGTTCAGATAATTTAATATTTGGTTCAGCTAAAGAAGACTTGAAAGAAAACTTTTTTTATAACAAAATTTGATACACTGGGTTTCTGCAACATGACTATGTTTTCTATTCTGCTGCTGCATCAAGTAACTTCATATGTTTTTAATAACTTCATATGAGATTATCAGAAAGAACCTCTGTCAGCTTCCTCTGCAACTTTTCAGGTAAAACATCTGATGTGATATGAAAAGTTGTTTTAACTCAAATATTGAGTACGTATGGCATATCCAAAACGATGCATTTTCTGAGAACAAGCCTTTAAAGGCAGCCTGTGTGTCACTTTCATATTAAAAGGCTTACAGGGCCTTGAATTCTCTGCGGTTGGTTACTCTAATCCACTGTGAAATTCAATGTCTTTGTTGAAAGATCAAGGTGTCAGTTTGGAGTTTGAAATAGTGTGTGTGTGTCATTTTGAAATACTATGAGCATAAGATAACATAATGTCATACTTTTTTAGGCAATAGCTAAATCAACTCAGCTGTCTTACCTATCTTACCAGAGTTACATGACAATAGACATACAGTGATTATTCATCATATGATATAATTATGCATTATTACTTCAATAATTTGTTTGTATGTTCACAAGCCTCAAGATCTACCAGATTGAAACGTTGCTTTTGTTATAAGAGAGATTAAAGATTGTTTCTGTGATCTTAGCAGTGTGCAGATTGTTTCTGTGATCTTAGCACTCTGGCTTCCTCCCACCACCAGAAAACATGTAATAGAGGTGAATTGGTGACGGTTTGTCTTTCTATGCGGCCCTGTGCTGAACTGGTGACTTGTACCCCGCCTCACCCAAAGTCAGCTGGGATAGGCTCCAGCCCCCTCACGACCCTACACAGGATAAGTGATTACAGAAAATGAATGAATGAATTTGTTATTTCATAATAGGGTATTACTTTTCTTAATCAAACTAGTCAGAATGGACAATATAGCTGAAACAGCACCTGTTGTTTGCAGATATTTTTAGGTCTTCTTTGCGTTCTACAGTGATGTTTTTTCAGGTGAAATAATCGGCCACGTGACTTTTCTTCTATGAAATGTCAAAATGTCCATCAAAAAAGACTATTAACCAAAAATTACATCATTAAAACATGACTAAAGACAAACTAGCAGCTCTGTGAAGTTGTTTGAAAGTTATGTTTTAGCTGGCATTGGTTTGTTGGTCTGTCTCTGTGTTAGCAGAGTTACTTAAAACATTATGAAAAGATTTTAATGACATTTTCTGGAGATGTAGATTATGGTCCTAGAAACAATCCAAGAAAGTGATGATAATAATTCCATAATTCTTTTAAAAGACTCTTTACCATTGCAGGATAGGGGCACTTACAGGATATTTGCTTCTAACCTCATGGATAATGCCTACAATGATTGGACAACAATTACATGATGATATCCCCATAACATCTCCATAAAAATGCTCAAATTTGAGCTGAGAACATCTCAAAACCTACTGTGTGTGCTCTAGAAACTATTCCATATGCAAGAAGCTGCCTGAGTCACACTTCTGCTGCCAAAGATAAGTCTGGCATCTGAGTACCTCTGCATGCAGGTTTGGTATCTCAGCCACATAAATACTTCTCCACTTTTACTCACAGCTGTGGACATGTATCTTCCGCAGTACAAAAAGGCAGTGATGCACACAGTGTAAATGACAGCTGAGGACCACATCATCAAGTAAAGTCAGCGAGAAATGCCTCGGTAGCTAAAAGATAAACGTCTCATGGCCGCTCTACCAGTCGGCTTGTGTTTCTATCAGAATTAATGCTGCACAGGGTATTTCTATGCCATTGTAAAAAATGAGTGTGACATATCTTAAAAAAAAATCCATAAGCTCCTTAGGATTTAAGTGGATGACATCATTGGATAATTTTGAGCAAGCTAGTGGGGCTTTATTTATTTATATGCATTTAAAGCCTTAAAAACCTTTAAAGTTTATTATATATTTAGATTTATTATATTTATTGAATGTATCTTGTCGTCTATTTGAACTTTTGCCTGTTCAACATGTCTGTCTTTTTAACCTGTTTTGTAAGTTGCAGTGGATCCACACGTAGCACTCCTAATCTCATTGTATGTCTTTGTACAATGACAATAAAGGCATTCTGTTATATTCTACCCGAGTAGCCCCTCCTCTCCATGCACTCTCTAACTGAAAACATGATAATGCACAGGAGTTGTTGATAATGCAAGGATTGTCGTTGGCTTTTCCCAGGAGAAAGGACGATTGGCTGAAATCCGGAATGTTTAGTATAATGACCTTGGATGCAAATCTGTCCAAAAATGGATGAAATCAAGTAAACTCTGATAATTTAATCTACGTATGCTGTCAGAAACCCAACTTCTTATGTAATTTATTAGCAACCATTAAAAGAGCCTAGTGGGTCTATTTCCACTGTCCTCTAGTACTTGGAGTGGCCAAAAGGAAAAATACTTATGTTATTTCACACAAAAGTGAAGCAATTGAGCTAATATGTACTGTTATTATTTATTTTAACAAAGCACTTGCCAATTAAAGTATTTCAAGTGGAGGACCTAATAAACAATATTAACTAATATCAACTTAACTTAATTCAAGTGTGGACATGCCTCCTTCCGTGTGCACAGAAAGACTTGAATTCTGTTGGAAACACTGTTCAGCTCCCATCTACATCTACTAGCCCTGATAAGTAGTGGCTGTGCTGTCTGAGGTAATACTGACTGAAAGCTGAGCTGTAGCAGAATACAACATTGATCCAATCTGCAGATAATTAGTAACGACTTATTAAACACAAATGAGACTGCCTTCTTCCCCATCTGTCCACAAACAGTTTCCTCCAGTCTTAGCAGTTATAGCATATGTACAGTGACCAGAATGAGACAGCGGCTATGGATTGTGTGACTACAGCAACATCTCGGTGCAAAGAAATGTTCTGCATGAATGGATTAACATGCATGGAATCAGCCATGTAACAGACATCTTAAAATGAGATGTGACTGGTTTGATGTTTAAACATTCATTTCTTCAGATGACAATTTGCGCCTGTCATAATTAGGAACGTGTGTGTGTGTGTGTGCAAACATGTGAACCTAAAAATTAAGATTGCAAGATTTAAAAAAGGCAGGAGAGAGAGAGGAACAGGAAGGAGAGAAAGCGAGAGAGAGAGAGAGACCCTGATTCACGGCAGAGAGGGAAGGAGAGGATACAAATTATGAAAAGTCAGCCAGGGAGGGACAGAAAGTCACAAAGGGAGTTATCAGACATTTCCTCCTCTCTTAATGCTTGCTGCTAGCTTATGATTAATTACACACTGTCTTAAAATAGGTCGCCTCTTCCAACGCGACTGTGAGTCTTTCTTTTTCTGTGTGAAAGGCAGAGAGGACAGGAGACAGAAAGAGAAGCCTTTCAGCTCTGAGCTTTGCACTCATTTGTTTCTCCTTCCCTCACATTGAGCAGATGTTGCGCGCCTCTTCAGTCCTGAGCAAAGGTTCTGGAAATATGTTCCTCTTGGTGACATTTTACTGCTCCATGGGGTCTTCTTAAGTTTTTTCTAAGCCTCTCAGGAGAGAGATTATCTTTATGTGGCATATCTAGGGAGCTACTCCCTAATGCCTGCTCACACATACACCCAGGATTTAGAATGGACCATGAAAGAGAATTGTGATAAGGAAAATGTCTTGCATCCTATGAAGTCTGAGGCTGAGCGATTAGCAAATTTAACATAGTGGAAGCCTGAAGAAAAGCTTGAGCAAAAAAAAAGAAAGAAAAAGAAGTCTGCAGGAATAAACATGTGCAACACACACACACACACACACACACACACACACACACACACACACACACACACACACACACACACACACACACACACACACACACACACACACACACACACACACACACACACACACACTTACTGTACCTGCTTATCACCACCCACATTGCTGTGCTTGAAATCACTGGACCTTGTAATAGCTTGCTGAGACAGAGATCGTGCCTTGGTCTGTTCAAGTGTTCCACATCTATGAGCGTGATAAGCTATCACCTGGGCCTGGCAAGAGTTGCCCCGTTAAAATTTAATGCTACAGTACATCCCTAAAAGGGACTGAGGCACACTGAACAGTTGGATGGATGTGGTATGGATGGCTGTGCTGCATAGTGGGAGCTTAAATGCCGTCATTTTCTTGACGGCTCAATGAGTCTGTAGTGTGAAATATTCATATTGTCACTCTCAGGGTTGTTACAGTGAACATGTGTTTTATGTGTTAAGTGATGATACAGAGCAGATGTAATACATTAGTGTAAGTGGCTCTGCCTGCATTGAATGACAGCAGGACCAACAACACATCTGGAGCAAAACTAAACCAAGACTTTTCTGATAATTCACTTATTACCTATACCAAGGTAATATTATGTGATCACCCATGTTTGTTGGTCTGTCCATTTGTTTGTGTACAAGATGTCAAAAGTTATTGATGGATTTCGGTTAAATCTTGTGGAGACTTTGGGCCTTGAAAGGGTTGATTAGATTTTGAGGCATATCCAGATCGGGATCCAGAATTTCCTTCTCTGTTCTAATAGGCTGGAATCAAACCATATGTCTTAAGACAAAAGTGTAAACTCTTCCATGATAGAAGTTACATATGTGGTACTTCATTCTGGCAGAGCAAAGCTAATAATAAAGGTAATAATTTGCTGCAATGGCTGTCTGTTTGGTAGTAGTGCACTGTCCAGAGTGTCATCTGGAATCCAAGTTTCCATCCCTCCCCTGAAAGGATGGACAGAGGCAGACACACTCGCAGGTCGGAATATGACTCATTGTGTCCCCAGACAGGCAGGTCACTCACTGCAGATGAGCTATTGCTGCCATGGCAAGCTGGATACACACATCAAGGGATACGTGAAATCTATTTCTGCAATCATGGAGATCGCACACAGTTTCAGCTTTAAAAGGGATTGATTCACAGGAGTGAAGACCATGCAGATGGGGGCCACAGAGGTGGGAGAGGAAAGAAGAGGAGATGGAGGTCACGCTGTCGGTGGAGCTGCTCCGGTTTAATGCTGATGATGTCAGAGCTCAAGCAGTCAGTCTGCAGAGTCAGACAATCTAAAATGTGCAGATGCTTAGAGTGTACAGTCTGGAACATTACACCAAATTCTTCAGGCGTTCAGTCCATGAGCTCAAACACACAATGGGGAGGGTCAGAGTCTCCTCACCTCCCTGAAACATAAACGTCCACCTCTCTCTTTTTACCCACTGCATCAGCTGTCAGTCTAAATCAGTGGTGTGCAAGATAAATCCAAATCGTGATGAAATGATGAACAGAATAGAAAAGAAGAAAAGTGTTCTGTTCCCCATATTATTTTATGTGTATTTTTCTCTTAATATTTAGTTTACGCAGTAAATGATTGGCTGATCTTAACATTATAACTTTTATCTATTTTATCTATCTATCTATCTATTATCACTTGCTTAAATTAACAATTTGAGATCAGAAGGGGAAAGTCACTATTTGGAGAGAAGTTACAAACTTTATTTTAAGAAGCTACAAGTCAAAAATGTTGAGAGCCACTGGTCTAAAACACATAAAACTCATACATTCTCAATCGGGTATAAACTAATGGTGCCTATAGACTGTGCCACAACTGCAGTCTAGATCTAATAAAATCCTGGTTGCATAAAACTGCACAATGTGAAATAGGAAAAATCAGTCTGGACATCTGGTTGTGAAGATCACAAAGCTCTAAATCCAAGAGGTCACGCACAGTAAAAAGTAAAAAATTATTATGTAATACTTCACTGATCTGCCCGCCACAGGGAGATCAGAGCACCTGGTCAGCTACTGAGCTGAGGTGGACAACTGACAATTTATATAAATGCTGACACAAGTGTTTAATGCAGCTCAAAGAGTTGAAAGGCAGCCATCTTTTAAAGGTGTGTTCGAAGGGGGGAAGGTTGTAGGGAGCAGGTATAACGATGTGATTACTGTATCCAGCCTGAGCAGAGGAGCTACTGACAAACTACAATTGATGAGCGCTGCAGGGGACAGAGCAGCTATTTGTGTCTATCTCAACACATGTGGTGCCCTGTGTCTGTCTGCATGTATGGTACAGTACACCACCTTTGAATGTGTGTGTGAGAGTGTGAATGGAGTGAAAACAAACAAAGAAACAAAAAAAACAGGATGCAGAAAGCAGTCTACAATGTCAAATATTCTACATGTAATCCATTACTGAAATGCATTAATTGTTACTGGGCGTGTTGAAAGTTGCAATCAACACTAGATTAATCAAATGACAGATTACGTAACTAATATACTAACCTGTTCCAGATTATTATTTAGGGGCCGTTTATACGAAGATTGTTTCACCCAAAAACGGAAACTTTTGGATGCATTTTGGTCGTCCTTTTGTACGAGAACAGGGTTTTATGTGACCGACACCGCAAAGTTTTGAAAACGGGCTTCAGAGTGGAAACTTTCCAAAATGCCACCGTACCGTTGTCACGTAAATGGGCAAAACACTACTCTGGCTGAAAACAATGACAACACTGCCCCGCTTTGCGCATGCCTATTACAGTTCCTGCAAGCCTTATGCATGCACACAGACAGCAAACAGCCCACTATGGCCAGAGAAACAACAAAAACACAACGCTGGACTGTCCGGTTTTGTTTGAGCTGTAGACTCTGTTGAGTTTATTAACGATCCACCAATGTGGATTTGCTGAACCACCACTGTGGTTACGTAAAGTAGTGCTGTTATAGATTTAGACTCTCGTGTATAAGTTGCTGGTCACAAGGTAGATCCAAATAACTTTTTGACTTTTGTTGTGGCCTAAGGAAAAGTCTAAATACATCATTCCACTTGCTAATTCACGTCCTTTAAACTGCATAAAATGTTTTTCCTCCTCCCTGCACAAGCAAAAACAGACACTAACATACAGTACGTACACAAACATGCACACACACATGCACACACACATACACACTCACAGACACACCCAATGAAAAAGCATGACACTTGCAATTATCTACAGTGCCAGAAGCACGAGACAGCAAAAAGCAGCTGATGTGCTCTTAGTGAGCACCTAGAGAACCGAGCACCACACTGAATAAGCCTGGAGAGAACCGTGTGTGTGTGTGTGTGTGTGTGTGTGTGTATGTGTAACATGCCAGCAATTCAATACAACCCGTTTCAGCGGGCTGGCATGGCATGACTGATGATGAAATTGACGGTGCATTGCTACACGAGCGGCACTTGTGTTGTCTCAATTCGCCCTAAATAAATTGCATTATCTGTGCTGTCAAACTGGTGGGAAAATAATCCATCCTGGCTTATCATCACAAACACATTGTATCCACCTTGAATTTCCCCCTTTCTTCCCTTCAATGTGTCTTTGCACTATTTTTTAAACTATGCACCAATATTCAATATGCACACAAAAATGAAAGTAGGCAGAAAAGAGATGGGTGTAACAGCTGCTGTCAGTGATGTATCATGAATGATACTGTGATTATTGAAAAGAACATGTATTGTTACAATCAAGTGATATCTGAGGGAGTTGAACATGTATGTATGTGTGATTAACATGCCTTATGGATCAGTGAGGGATATACAGACAGTGCTGATGAAGACTTAGGTGTTATTTCAAGTACAATTATAAAAGTATATATTCTAAGTGGCGCAAAAAGTTGTGCAAGAAGTACAAGCCCATCGGTTTGGTATCCAGTGGGTCTGTGTGCCACTCAGTTGTTAATTTTATGATGACAGGTTTTACAAAACAGATGATGGAAATGTGCAGCATTATGTAGTAATCCTGACTAATGGACCTAAACATTGTAATACTCTCCAACCATTTAAAGATCTACATCAAAAATACAGCTGTATAGTGACGACAGCAAGACTTCAGGTAAAATAGACTGTAAACTCTACTGCTTGAAAACTGTACAAAAATCCCTACAGCAATCTGAAGGCAACAGGATAGAAGTGGATTCTGCAGGTTCTTCTCAAAAGTGTCAAATTGCATAAGAATCCATTGTCGGTACCTTGATAAAATCACAGGATCCAAGTGGATTTGAACCCAAACCTTTGCGTTGTGAGGCAACAGTCCTACACACTATGTAACCATACAGCCCCAATGTGATATATTTCATCTAAAGTACTGTAATAACAACTGTCAGGATTATTTTGGTTAAACTCTGATAGGGGGGATTCCTGAATCAAGCAGTGCCTGCAGAGAAAAGTTAGTGTGTGGATCATTGTGTTTTAAAATAAAACAGTATTACTATAGAAAACAAGCTGGCCAGACTTTTAAATCTCTGCTAATATAAATCTAACTTACAAAGGCACCGCATCTGCCTTTGTTGTGTTGCCACTCACAGAAAACAACTCTAGTTTCCTTTTATGAGAAGCTGATTTGTCACTCCATTTGTTTAGTCATTTTTCATCATGCCCCCAGTGATTGGCACAGCTGCTTTAAAAAGGAAGAGACAAAACACGTGAGTGGCTGAGGAAACAACGATTAATCAGCAAAACCTCCAATTTATATTCTACCAAGCCTCTTGCTCATATGGTGCTGTGTCAAAGAGAACATAAATAACAAGTATGCTGGGACACTGAGTTACGTAGTGTGTGGTGCAGTCTGTTGTGAATATGCCATGGGTTTAAGAAGCACTGAAAATACGGGTGTGACAATCGAACAGATGTCTAAGGGTCCTGCCACAAAATGTTTTTAACATTATTTCCTGTATTGTGGTGCTTTTTAACTGGTGATTTCAGATCTGTATCTGGTGAGATGTGTATGTATGGGTATATTGTTTTGACGTCATCAGGAGGAGGTGGTTGGCATGAGATCACATATTTGAAGATATTTAAAAACTAACTGATTCAAATAGAGCCATCTTTAATAATAGTCACTCATTGCTTATGTAAACTCAAAGATCTATCCATGCTTGCATTATGCATTTGTAATTACTGTTCAATCAATGTATTTAATGTTCTCCAATAAATCTCCGATAAACTGCATAGATCTTCCAGTTCTAATCATATCTACTACTATAAAGAATCACTGAGGCCTGTGTCTCAAAGCTACTGTATATATTGTATACTACTGTATACTAAATGTGTTAGCAGATGATCTTTGTGGCTTTGCTTACACACACTTTTTGTTTCCTTGCTTACTTCACTTGTTTCATCTTTACCTTTTCATTTCATCACTTTCCTTCTCTCCTCTTAGTCTAATTTGCCATCTTACTTTCCTCTTGCCCATCATGTTTCCCTTCTCCTTACCTGGTACTGTACTGTCTTTGTAATTTGAGATGTGATTTTGTGGAGCGCTCCTTTGTGTATGTGTGTGCATGCTGTGTAAGAACCTGCCTGGTTGCAGGGAGCAATAAAAACGTGGTCTGGAATTTCACTGATGAAGGCATTTTCTCAATAAATAAGCAGAACGGATTCATGGAAAAAAGCATAGATTGGACAGACAATGTATTTTCAACATGTTAGAAGTGGGGAGTCAAACCTGAGTTGGTGGGACTTGTCCTTATGTAATTTCTATGAAGCCCATTATAGAGCCATAAATCAGAAAGAAAAAGTCATAAATACACAAACAGACAGTTTGGGGATCTCACACTCCCTTGCCTGCATGTCCGTATTCCACTGAGATCACATTCAAGAAGTTACTCTGACAGCAGGGCAGCGCTATTAGGAGAAGCAAGCTGTGGGTAGGAGGGTTCGCCTGGAGATTTGTTTAAAACTCAACAAGAACTACTTTACATGACCTGAAAGTGGCCCTGCCAGCACAAACTCTCAAAAGAAACTTGCTTCTCCAAGTTGCTGTAAGCCACCATTTGCAATTTGCAAACATGCCCTTTCTCTTTCTGTAACCCTCCACATTCTGTAATTTACACCTTCAGATTCAACATGCCATTTTTAAGAAACACTCCTCCCTTCCGAGACTCTTCATTTTTCCCACACGTCTGCGAGTCCTTCCCCACTGGAACAGCTGTGTGGGTGTGTTTGTCAAGCCCTACACGAAGGGACCCCTCAACCCTTCCACCCACTGTGAGCTGGCTGCTGCATGATGCGTTTTGACTGACGCTGGGAAACAAACACCCCTGCCACTGCTCTGCTCTGCCTACGGAGTGAGAAGGAGTGAAGTCTGTCAGGCAATCTGGCAGCTCAAAATAATCCCCAGCTGGGTGCACTCATCCTCACTGCTGCCACTCTGTAACAAGAAAATACCTCAATTTGAAATCATGCATTTCACTGTTAACCTTGATGGCAGGTGGCTCCATTTTCGAAGGCGTGCGCCTGCCTGTGTGGCTGGCTGAGTCGCTGACGGATACGTGTGTCTGACTGCAAATGGAGAATGAAAATGCATGAGTAACATCTCAGGGATGCTGCTATTCAAATTTTGTTTTTACAGGCATAATAGATGCTCTATTTCCACTGCGTCTGCTACTCAGCTCTACAAATATACTTCTATATACTGATCCTTCTTATTTAGAGGTAATAAAAGCAATATGTTGGAGCGGAGAGAAAGTGATCAGAGAAACAACGTGGCTTTGTGTTTCCAGTTTGTCTCCATTCTTTGTCCTCTGAGAAGACAGACCTGCTGGATACAGATAGGGAGGTGAAATATTCTTTTAATAAAAGGAAACAGATTCCTGACATCTGAACTGATAGCGCCTGAATACTCCATTGTAACAGTTAACATAACCTGACTCTCACTGCTTTACCCAATCACAAAATGACTCCACACAGAGATTATATTCCTTCTGACAGCTCCCTGCCACGCGTTCTGTTTCCATCCATCCCTCCTATCTTTTACCCAATTGGTGGCACACAGAGGTGATGTTGTTGCTTTATGAAACTCAACACACCCTCAGGGGCTCTAAGCTGTACCCGACAATAAAAACTCAGATAGGAATTCATCCCGAGAGTCACTGAAAAAAACAACCTTTCTCATTGAATGCCTGTCTGTTTTTTAAATGGGTTGACATATGGCTCAGCAGAGGTCTTCTCTTATCTGGTTTACAGACGTGCTAAATGACAATGACTACAATAAAATGAGAGGAGGTGATGACGCCTGAATGCATCAACAAGCAGGTGATGGTTTCATCTGCTGTGTGTCTGAATGTTTTACTTTGCAGTTTTATTCCTCATTGAGCCAGTTTGTTCGAGTGTGTCTCCAAAAGCCAAGAGGAGCAAATGTTGATTATATTTCCTGACTATGAGAATTGTGCTGATTATTAACTTCCGATTAGAAAATTGGAATTGGATGGTTATGGAATTGTGTGGATGTTAGAAAAAGGCCACAAATTCTTTCACAACAATGCTTTATGTGTGTGTGAGCATTAGGCACTGTGCTAACAAAACAAATACATGATTAAAAAGGATATGCTGTGCCCAGGGAAACAGACAACTGGAGCTTAGCTGTTTCTGTGTTACTTAAATTCACATAGCCCTCTGCTCTGCTGACCGACTGATCTTTAGAGGGCTGAGAGATGAGAAAATATTCATAAAAACAACAACAGAACTTGTTTTTCAGTACTGCTGCAGATCTGCAACCAGTAACAGTCAAGAGATTCAGTCATTCATCTGCCATAATGGGAGCTCTGGGTCATGCAATCTAGAAAATAAAATACAGCAGCCTGTGATGGGGCTCCTCGAGGCTGAATAATCAGCAGGTTTTGTTGTGGCGGCAAGATAATAAAGCATTTTTATGATGCCGTAAAAATGCCTGTTTAGGACAGGTTTTTGATGTTTTGTCAGGCTCAGTGCAGAATATTAAACCCGAATTTTGATGGTGCATTAGTTTTACAAACATAGCTGTTTGTTTCATTGACTTTTAGATGTATAAATCAAAACTTTCCACTTCCCAAGATGCGGAAAACACTCCGATAACAGATATTTAGCTTGAGCTTTTTGACTACTACACAGAAAATCACTCACTAAATGATGCATTTATTGTGTCTTGCAAAAATGCAAATGTTTGCCTTTCATATCACTGCGTGCTGTAATGTTCAACGACCTTCCACAGGCAAAGCACTTGACTTGGTCCATAAAAAGACTGAGTATCACGAGCAGCTGTAGACAAAACTTACTGAATGCTGAAAACTGGGAACAAATTAGACATGTCAAAGTCGACATGACGCCCAGCCTTGTGGTGCACACCTCTCACTTCTTAG
Organism: Chaunax sp. Z400; assembly: GCA_037577475.1. Taxonomy (NCBI): domain Eukaryota; kingdom Metazoa; phylum Chordata; class Actinopteri; order Lophiiformes; family Chaunacidae; genus Chaunax; species Chaunax sp. Z400. The sequence goes on from CM075188.1 coordinate 11,011,303, forward strand.
ATATTAATAACTTCTTTCTATGTGCCCTCTCCATTCTCAGTATTCTGCTTTAATCTCTATACTGTCTAACCTCTAAGTAAATCACTCAAGATCTTACAGGCCCAACAGATAGGTTTAACCCTATAGGTTTGATGGCAGGCCTGTTAGCCATCACGCTGGCATAACCTGATCCCTGATCGGCAGCTCACAAGTGAAAGAAATTTGTTACGTGGCCCATTCAGTCGCCCATCTCATCTGCAAACCAGACTTTGAAGACAAACCCTCTGATAATCATGGAAGCCAGAGAGGCTAATCTGAAGGTGCTGGCTTTGTGTAGGGAGAATCAGAGAATGAACGGACAAAACACCTCTAGATTTAGCTCCACCATCATCATCCATTACAGGCAACGATGATATTCTAATGTTTTTGTAATAAACAGGGTTTGCTGCTCCTGTGTCTTGAGCAGCTCCGACCTGCTGAAAAGGACACTGCTACAGGATTTAATCCAAGAACTGATGTTTACAGAGAGTTTGACTATACAGATTTAAAGCATCAGTGGATTTTAAACTCGTGTGAATGATAATTATCAACAGTCAATGATCTACGCAAAAAAAAACTGAGTGTGATTCCTCACCACAGAGAACTTAACCTAATTTCTTCAGTTGCTTCGTTATTCCCCTGGTTGACTGGATACAAAGAGTGCTCAGTCTGTGCTCAGTCAGCACAGACTGGTGTATAATGATGTTTCATCCCACATCATGATGGAGCTCAGTGTCCCCCAGGGCTGTTCTTTAACAAACCCCATTCATTTAATGTGCAGCGGCCGATACCAAAGGATTATATTGAGTAGGAGTGTTTCATATGAAAAATCGGTAGAATTATACCATGAAAAGAAAGAAAGGAGAAAACCCTGGAGAGGAATGGAAGTTAGAAGGATGGCAGGTTAGGCGGTGGATGAATTTAAGGGAGGTGACTCCCTTTTAAAAAGCAGTGATGAGAGTCCTGCTGAGGCTGACAATCATACAGGGGACAGATACGGTTAGACAGCAATTGACTGCCCTGTGTTGTACCACATTGGAGTTCAAGAGGCTATCAAAACATTATGCCGTAGAGAGCCGTAACAATGACCGGAGGAGTAATAAAAGTCAGCGAGACGGTGAGCAAGAGAGACAGAAAAAAAGGCCATTGAGGGAGAGATTGAGAAGAGAGAATGAATCGAAAAAATATGGGAGACAGAGAGAGAGGGGGAGGCAGGAAAATCAATACACTTCTATATGGTGCATCGAGAATGTGCCCTCTTGCTGCTCTAGACACACCATCCAAAGAGTCCAACAGCCAGCAGTCAAACTGAACACGTATCCACGGACCCATACTGATAATTCGCCACCCAGCCCATCCCTGTCTCCATTTATCTCCTTCACACACGCACGCACACACACGCAAACACATGCACACACACACACACACACAAACACACACACACCAACCTACTGGCTCTTCTCCTCCAAATTTAACACTCTAATTTGTTTGAGGACTGCCTGCAGTGTAATTAATGCTGCCAGAGGTCTGATCCATCCTGAGCCCTGGACAAGGCTTTAGTTAGGATGGCTATAATTCAGAGGCATCCTGCACCCTTTTTTTTTTTACAGAGTATCAGACTGGTATTGGTAATTTAAAGGCTGTACAGACAACCGATATTAGTGTATCCATCCAATTTGCTTTGTCACGCCAAACGGCTAGATGCCAGTACCTCTGAACCGCGTCTGTAATTTTCCATGTTTGTTGGAATTCTCTGGACTAGGACCCGCTTTTGTTCTTTTGTGACATTTTTGTGGTGTTACAAACTTTAATAAATGCTTCCTTTACGATTATACAACATGGGAATGTAGATATGAGTAATTGAAAAAGAAATAAAATGAAACATGTTTATTTTCTTGCACTGGAGGATTAAGACAGTTGTGTGTGTGTGTCTGTGTGTGTGTGTGTGTGTGTGTCTGTTTGTATGTGATGGTGCAAAATGTAGGATGGATTAACAGGGTTTACTCCTGAGAAAGCTCGCCACCATGTTGGTGCTTCCTCACATATATTTCATTTTTTATGTGTGTGTATGTCCAACCATCTGTGTGGGTTTAGCTGAAGGCAGGAGCGATGGGGAATTGGAAAGCTGGAAGTGGCATTATATACTGTACCAGCACCTTATCACTCTGATATATGACCAAATAGGACACAGATGGTTGAAGACTTCTCTGATAACAAACAATGAATGAGGACTGATGCAAAGAAATGTAAAGAAAATAAAGAAGGAAGGGGAAGATAAAGGGGAACAATGTGCTCTTTGGAGACTCATGAACTGTTATTGTAGTCTGTGATCATTGATTAAAGAGGTTATGTACTCCCCAACTACTGTATCATAGAGAATACACTCCCCTCTCTCTTCCCCTCCCTCTTTTCCTCTCCCATACTTCTGCCCTTTACCTCCTCTGTGTCTGTATCTCCTTGCTTTAATGGGCAGACAACCATTGCTGTAATTTCCTCTGTTCTATAACTACAGTATAACAGCTGCAAAAGGTCACTCAGAGGGAGGGATCTGAGTCTTCTAATCACTCACCAAGAGCAAGACCACTCAGTCCCTTCAAATGTCACCATGTTAGACAAATTGATAAGGACAAAAGTGCACTCTCGTACTCCTGCACTGCTTTCTGTTAATTTCCTTGTAACTAGACAACTACTTAATCTGAAGAGCGCCCTGGTTTTTTTTAAACGAAAATGTTGATCGATTGTTGAATAAATAAAATAATAAGATTAGTTTCATGGCCACGCTCCACTGTAAGCTTTCAATAAAGCACTCAAGAAAAAAAATGGCCGTGTGTTAAGACTTTCATTAGTTTGTGGCTGTGCTTTTTACTGAAACCAGTGCTTAATCAGAATATCCTCCTCCTGTTAATGGCAGAAGGCAAGTCACCGCTTCAGAATCTCCTGTAAACTAGAAAGCAAACTGGACAGATAATGGTTCCCCTGGGGAAGACATACTACTCAGACAACGGCCACAAGTAGTAAAACATGCTTATAAATGACCAAGCAGTGGAGGCAAGCACGTAAAACATCTACTAGTACAGCTTTTCATAAAATATACAGTAATTAGAAGTAATTTGACAGTGCAAGAAAAACTGCCATCTGTTACACATATTTCAAAATGTTTCCCTAAGGTGTATGTATCCAGAATAGGCTGTTAGCTTCATTATTAGTCATATAAAAAGGGCTGATGTAAATGCATTTACGGAATCCCCACCAGCTCTGACCTCTCCATGTGATGACTTATGAAGAAGAATTTCAGAAACGCACTTTACAGAGCCGGTGTGAGTCACGGTTTAAGAAAATGTACCGTATATTCAAGACTAGGAAAATCCCAGACCGACTGAGCTGAGCATGAATGAGTGGCATTAGTTAAAGCATAAAAACACATACAGATACTGCAGTGATTTTTAGACAGATTCATTAAACATTAAGCAAACAAGATTTTTCATACAGAAAATGTAGACAAAGATCAGATGGATGATGAGACGATAGCATTTGTTATGTTCATTTACGCTGGTTTTCTGCCACAGTAACGAGTTCATTGCCTATCAAAAGAAATCGATGTGAACGTGCTGAGACAAACAGCACGGATACTGCTATTATTCTGAATGACAAGTGTGGGGATTGAGCGAGAGAGAGGAAAGTTAAGCCGAACACGAGACAAAGAGCTGAGTAAACATGAACAAAATGAGAGGCCGCAGTCAATTACAAGTCTCATCTTGTAGTTTGTGTCTACATTGATTTGTTGGGGGCTAGGCTCTCTGTCTTTCTCCAGTTCACAAAATTGTACTCACTCTGACCCGCTAATTACTTTACCAAGACCTAGTTGGTCTCACCTCAGTGCAGTGCCTCACTCTCTGGAGCTGTCTCTCTCTACTCCAACGTGGGAGGAAGGGAGAAGAAAAGAAGATGGGAAGGCAAATAGAAACAAGCCTGCATGATGCATGATGTATGCCAGAGCGGGAGAGTGAGTGCAGCTGTTATGTGAAACAACAAGAGACAGACACAGTAAGGAAATAGGAGTCTACTAGGATGTTTGCAGAGGCTGTGAAGTTGGGTGGAGGATGGTGCTAACCTACTGCTTTTACTGTAGTGTATGTCACCTCAGGAGAGTGACGATGTGAATCATATTTCTGTCTGTAATTGAGCTGCATACATAATTAAATAAATTGCTACTGATGAGATAATCACTCATAAAGTGAATAATGACACTGAAGTTCATTCATCGGGAAGAGCGGGGAGTTAACATACCTGACGAGAAGAGCCCAAAGGCCCAGTTGGGTATGAGGACATCGAAGGGGTTGTTTGTGTTTTTGTTGTCTGTCTTCACTGAAGTTTTGTCTTCCGCCGTCTTTGGGCTCATGCCTTTGAAAGGTGTCCACTGACTTCCAACCACGAAGGACTCTGACACTGCAGACCTGGATTCCATTTCTGTGGCGCCAATGTTAGACTCTGACATGAAGGTAGTCAACTGAATGACACCCTTTGTCGTTTGCGATCGCTCACTGGGTGCTGGGGTGGCTGAGAGGTGGCCCTGCATGTAAGGTGTGCTTGTTGGTTCTTCCCTCTCTTCGTGATCCCATGAAATGGAAATAGATGGTTCCTCTCTCATGGCTCTGTCTGAGGACTTTTCTGTGGTGGTAGGATATGTCCTCTGTTCATGTCTGGTTTTCAGAAGTTCTACTGTGGTCACCTCAGAGGTTGTCAACAAATCCATCGGGACCTCAGGCGTGGAAGTCACCATCTCTTGTCTGTCCGTGTCTTTGCTGTGCTTTGAGAAAACGGGAGTGAAACCTAACTTGGAACTGCCCTCAACTCTTCGTGAGGAGGCAGAGTAAAGGGAGTCAGCAGGTCGTTGGACATAGAGGATCTCTCCCCTGGCCTCCTCTGCTGTGTCTGGTTGATGGTAACCCTGAGGTGGGGTGGTGGGTTGTTCCACTAGCTGCCACTGGAACAGAGTGGTGTGTTCTGCCACAGTCACAGGCTCAGTCTGGCTTTGGCTGAGTGAGGACTTCAGTTTGACATCACTGGTGTCCATGTTTCTGGCTTTCAGTCCAAACTGACCAGCGAAGTTGCTCCCTTCACCACTCCCCTCCATCTCCCTCTCTTCCCCTGATGCAGCTCTGGCATCTGATGGAGTGTTAGCATCCTCTCCTTCCTGTTCCCTCCCATGGCCTGAATAGTTTTCCGGGTTGTCCTGTTGAAGGGATGAGGGCAGGGTCATCACCTCTATGGGTGCCGCTTTGGCTTCCATTGGCTCCCAGGTGGGATGTTTACCTACAGAGTCCACATTTCCTGGGTGACCTAGTTTGGAGCCTCGCATGGACTTTATGGCCCACCGAAAGTGGCTGCTTGGGGTAGGAGGAAAAGCTGGACCTCCTCTGGGACCCTTAAGTATGGCTTCATTGACATGTTCACTGGGTGCTGATCTCTCATTGGGACTTGATGCAGTGAATTCTGAAGGGAATAAAGAGACAGAATAGATTAATTAATACCATTCCATTATGTGGGTGGGGAGGATGGGGGTGGATTTAATTTTATGGATGTGTAATTAGCAATTAAAACTCAAGTGTGGCTTACATGAGCCCCATATATCTCATACAACACAGTTTCAAAATTATTATGAATTATTATTATGTGCATAGTAGGATTAGAAGTGTGAGCATGGGTCATTGTGTGTTCATGGCTTTGTGTCATCTGTGGACTGCATGATAAATATTGTACATGTTCCTTTTTTCTGTGCTCACATTACAAACCAATTTCTATTTGCGACAGTAAAACTTCAAATTGAAGGTTTTTTCTTTGTAACACTAAATTCTCTTGACTAACAGGGAACAGCTTTAGGTTTTTTTTATAGGTATTTACTGAACACTTACATTCAAAAGCCTCATAAGGTCAGACAGTCATCAGATATCATAAGCAATTATTTCAATTCAAATGGTGAGTAGGAGTACTGTATAACCTTTTCCAAACAAAGCAAAGGCAAAAATAAAAATACAGAGGCCAACTTCATATGTGAAATACCAAAACTGTTCTAATGGTGGCAAAAAAAAGAGAAAAAGTTTAGAGTAGCATCCAACTGGCCCTTAAATTTGGTCTGCTCCAACCTTTCACTACAATTTTCCAATCAGTTCTGGTTTTAGCATTAAAGAATATAATTCAGAACAAGCGATATAAAGCCAAATTAAACATAATCCTTCCCAAACCTCCACAAGATTATTTTCCCCAAAGCTGTCTTCTCAGAGAATTCTTACCCGACTTCTTCATTATGCCTTTTTGTGGGTAAAAACATCAAACAGTTAACTATTATGTCTTCACCAGTGTCTGTTTTTATTTGTTGTTGGTTTGTCTGTTAGCAGGATTTGACAGATTCTCAAGAAACGTGGTGAGAGGGTTGGGCATGTTGCTGGGAGGAACTCATTTCAGTGGAACGGATGTGGATAAATCCAAGAATTTCTTTTTTTCCCCCTCTTTCTTTAACATTGATTATTTCAGCATTTCCATCTATTACACATAAATGAAACCTGGCACAAGGGTTGGGAAGAAAGAAGAACCCATTAACATTCAGATGAAGCTGTGGATCTATACTTTTTTTTCATTCTCTTTAACATTTCAAGAACCCCGAATGTGGTCAGCCAGTTACGATATGGATAGATTTGATTTGTTAGGTTAATATTTGAATTTGGATTGATTAAAAACAACTGCTCCACTGATTGGCCTTCTAGCTTTCTTTGAATTGGACATTATTCTTCTGTCCTCACCAGTGGAGCTGATCAGAATGTTTAAATAAAGCTTTGGGTCATCCTTTGTGGAAGCCCATTACCACACATGAACGTGCATGCACACACTGGCCAAAAGGATAAAAAAAAAAAAGATGTTTGGAGTAATTTCACATTTCCCTTCTCTGTCTCTATTTACTTATTCTCTTTGGATTCTTCTACCCCAAACAACCTCCTGCAGGAGCACACTTGCCAGTGCTGGGAGCACTCATGTGGAAAAATACAGGAGCACTTGCAACATGATAAGCTAACGACTTGCTCCACAACAAGCTCCATCTCGACCTGTTTATTCAGATGAAATGGTCCACTGTGACTTATCAGCTTACAGCTTTAAACCAGACACTGTCTACACCATCAATGATTCATTCTGTCCACATGTGTGACTCACGGATGGTGTGTGTTTTTTTTAGGACATGGGGTGCTGTTGTGCTACTGAGAGGGCCAGCAACATGCCGCTACCATCATCATTTGTCAGATTGGTTTGGCTGTCCTTAATTCAGTTAACATGTCTGGAAAGTATAGTAATACACCAGGAGGTGTGTAACATAACCCAGCACAACAAATTAATGCGGGAGGGAGAACATACGCAAATATATCCATGCATAAAACATTAAAATGTCTGTAAATTATTCAGGAGGTCCGCTGTTGCCTTTTGCCCAAGCGAGGTTTATGAGCCTGAGGTTCATTTCCAAGAGCCATGCAGACTGCTGTAATTGTCCTATTAATAATCTAAATAGCTAATTACATACTTTTTAAGTAAGAATAATTAAACACATTAATCTGGTTTGATCATCTATGTAATGAGCCATGTAATAAATAAAATGAGACAATTAGATTTAAAGTTTGAATGATTTTATGGTGCTATTTAGAGTGTAAAGTTCAGCTCCGGTACTGCAAATCTGTTAGTGGAAAAGCCACAACTCAACACTGAGTTGCTGCTAACATTTATAATAAGCCCTGTTTGGATGGTAATGGTGCACTTCTATCCTGAGTGGTTCTGCTGTATTGACTTCACTTTACCGGAGTAAACGGGCTGAAAGAATCTTTCGGGGTCAGGCAGACATGATATTAAATTGTGTGAGTTGAGCCTGACAATGACAGCCACAAAGAGGGAAGAGAGTTGGTACTACTGCCACCTCAGCCCATCTGGAACAACAGCATCTAATAATAGAGACTGAAGGGAAGTTATAGCATGGCAATGTGAATCATGTCAGGAGCATCTGCACAGAGTGTCGGCGCACAGACCCCACGGTCTTAAATCACATAGATTCAGTCTGCGGGGTGAAGCAGACACGCATTTCCCTGACAGCCATTCAGAGCTTATTCAAATTCTGCATGCTTTTATTGGAGGCAGATAACTCCACTAGGAGCATGAAAAATAATATTTAATTTGTTAAAAAATATTCTAAATATTCTACTGGCAGGGGAAGCATCTGAAGGTATCACTCTAAATTCAGAGACCTTTTTCAAAATTTCTAAATCATCCAATCGATACTTGAATTGCAATCTTTCTTGTGAATATACTGTTTGCATCCACCTCAATTTACAGAGGCAACATCAGTTACTCAGAAGTCTCGAGATCCAAGGAATAGCCTGCGGTGTACAATAACAGAGCTAATGCAGCTCACTGAGGTTAGTTTAAGGAGAGACATCAGTTGGGAAGCTTTCCATCGCAGCAACATTAAAGAAAGAAACAACTATTTCCAACCCCTCTTTCATCATCTTCCCCTTTCTTCCACCTCCCTCGCTGTACCCATCCTCGTTCTTCTGTTGCATATCCTTGCTGCAGTGATCATTACCGCCTGGCTTCAGAGAGCCGGGGCCTAATTGGCAAAGACATACAGTAGATATAGGTGAGAGTGATTGGCAGTGAAGCCCAACCTCCATGTTAATTGGATATGGCAGTGAATAATGCATGCCGAGTGAAGCTTGAATTTTCATTAATACCTTGGGGGTTGGCATCAGATTTCAGGTAGCACACTCAGTGAGTATTTATATGAATAAAGTTGGCGATTACTAGGTGAGAAAAGACTGTCACACTTATTGAATCAATCTTCTGATGGGCTGTGGTTGAGACTCTTCTTTGTATCCCCTTAAGTTGATGCCAAGAATGGCTCTTCCACTCATGGCTGTGGTACACTTTTGTTCAGCTTCTCATTTCTATTGGCCGATGATCTATTACCGAGCTGTAAAGTAGGTTTTACTGTCGGAGGCTTTCTTCGGTAGTTATTGATTTAGCAATCCCCTGGCCATCCTCTAATCTTTAGTCTACCTATTCCCCTGTGGTTAAAACCTACTGGAGATGATTTTGGTTTTGGGTTGTTGCCAGGGTGCTTTCAAAAAGACTTGAGCTAGAAACAGTGACCTTTTATATCTTTAGTTGTGTAGCTGTCTGACTGGGCCTCCGGGTTCTTCAGCACGCACACGCACACACACACGCACACACACACACACACACACACACACACACACACACACACACACACACACACACACACACACACACACACACACACACACACACACACACACACACACACACACACACACACACACACACACACACACACATAGAGCCTTCCCGTACTCCCAGAGCACTTCTTTCTTTGTGTCTGAGTTCTGACTTCTTAAACTCTTCTCCATGTCTGGTGCTTTGTTTTTGTTTTCATCAATTTAAGTTATTCTCCACAGCTAATACCAGTCATTTTTTTTCAATCTAAATTTCTTTGACTTCTAAAATAAGCTTTAATTTGTGATTCAGGTCTGTTTTGTTGCAAACAGACAATACATATGCAAACCTTTTATGGCATCAAAGTAGATTAAAATTCAAGCTTAGCTTGTCCACGTTCAGTCTGTTCTGTAAACAAAGCAGTCAAAAAAACCAAAAAAGAGAATAAAGGCAAAACAGGCTCCACTGCAACATTTTGCATTTCTGCATGTGTTATGCCCCTTTTTGTTTTTTGTTTTTGCAATTACTGTTTAATTAAATCTTCAGCAATACTTCAAATTGCCCAGAGGAGGAATATATTATAGTGGACTAGAGGGAAAAGAAGAGAGAGGAACAGAGAGAAAAAAATACATGACAAAAAGAGAACATATTTTTCCAGCGACATATAAATGCACCACACCTCTATTTGAAATAGAACAGTTTCAATTCACCCTCATCCTGTTTCAATTTCACACTCAGGTAGAGGATTTAAAGGTTAAAGGTGAGCCCTGAAGACCAACAAACACACAGACATGAGATCATACCTTTAACAGTTGATGGAGGCCTAGATGGTTGCTCTCCTGGCTGTGCCATGGTGTCACTTTGCCCTGTGCTTTGGACCGCAGGCACTAATCTAATCAGTGGCATCACCTCTTTCTCCTGCTCTGACAGACCTTCCTCTGGACTCTGTAATCCACTGGTAGTAGCCCTGGAGGAAACACTACCACTCCTGTGCTCTATGATAGCATTGTCCATGCTGCCCTTGCTTCCATTGGGTTTTGGTAAACTCTGGTTTCTACTGGATGCTTCTCCCTGTGCATGGCCCTCACCTACTTTTTCTTCAAGCACTGAAGCTCCGTTTTGTGTCCCCTCCACCTTCTCACCTCCAGTCCAGTACCTAAATGGCCTCATAAGAGTGTTAACAAACTCAGCTAACACACCACCACCAGTGTGAGGCTGGGGTGTGGATGAACCTATGGAGGATAGTGTAGGGGTGTCAGATGACCCAAAATAACCACCATCTTCCTCTTCATGAGAAGAACCTCCGTGATTCTCCAAGTTCCTGCGGTCAATGAGGTCTGGGATGTTGCCACTCTTTAGGCTATCAGACTCCTCCTCCTGAGTTGGTCTGCTGGTTCTGGGTCCATCCTGTTTTTCATTCCAGCTCTTCTCTGGCCTCAAATGGATGACCAGATGCTCCTCAGAGATCTCAGAGGAGGAGTTTATTCCGACAACAGAGTGGACTCCGGCGTTGTCCAAATCAACCAGGCTAGTCCAGGTGGAAGTCTTGGAAAAAGGCATATCAAGCTGGGCTTCAGTGTCTGAGGAGATGGCCTGTGCCACTGGGTTGGTGGTCTGATGCAAAGCCTGTGTCTCTGCAGCCTGGACCTCCATTGGCTGGTGGGCTGCAACACACAATGGCCACACTTCACCAAAAAGCAACGACACTGTCTTTTTACTTGACCTGCTTCATCTGCTGCTGCACCACACAACACTGAACATGTGGTCAATGCAAACATGCATATATTTGTGTTCACACCATATTTATGAGGTTGTATCAACTGTATTATTTACATGAACCAAATGTATGCTATTAAACAAAGCATATTACCATTTGGTCATATTTCAGCTTTCTGAAAGGGATCATTTGTTTTAAACATTAATGTAAATGTACACACAAGTGCTGGTGCAATGAAGAGGTTCATCTATCAGCTGATTGTTTTGACAAATACTGCTGCTCTGCTCTCATGTTGTCTTTGTTCACTTAAAATGATTGGTTTATGCAGATGTTTCGCTTCAGTGAAAATTTCATAAGCTGAGACCGTGAAAGATGACAATGTCATTCTTTTTTTCTTATCGCTGGAAATATAATTGTCAAATATCAGTCTGTGATCTGCTCCCATCAATGGAAGCCAGGAAAAAAAAAAAGGTCTATATGCGAATTGGAGGTTTGATGAATTATGAAATATCAGTGAACAGACTGTGGTGTAAAGTCAATCCAAAGTGAAGATAAAATTAACTATTCCGCTTTCAGTTACCGCATGATAAAAGACAAGGTCAGACACAGAGACACTGCAAACCCCCGTTGGTCTCATTTTGTGCCTTTTCTCTCCTCTTCTCCCTTTGTACCACACTTTCCCCTCTCTCTCTCTCTGTGTCTCCCTTTCTTTCTCTCTTTCCCTCTGAGGCTTTAGTACACACAACATAGAAGCAGCCCTGAACACACAAATGTCATACAATCTCTTTGCATCGACTTCATGTGTGACACAAACATCTGCTGTAATCAATAACCAGAATCCCCAGACCCCTCTTCTCGTTACCATGGCAATTACCACAATGAAGGTGTCAGTACCTCTGTAGCAATAGGCGTCAAACAGGGCTGTGGTGTCAGGGAAGCCGGTGCGGTTGGGGTTGCTGTAGACTGTCCGCACCCCTGGCTCGTCTCCACCGCAGTTCTTCCGCGGGACATTGATAGGGTAGCGGACGCTACCATCAGCTAGCCAGCCAGGGTCACACTGGTCCAGGCCGGCCTGCCAGGCGAGGTAGAGTTGCCCGACAGTGGCCAGCTGGGCTCCAAGGGAGTGGCAGTGGGTGGAGGCGGTGGCCAGGCTCAACTTCTCTGGCACTGCAGAGTGGAAGACTTCACCTGGGAGAAGATGGAGGAGAAGAGAGACAAAGAGTTCAGTTTAAGGTGTTATAGAGCATTTTTAACCTTCAGACTAAAACTGTCCTTCTTTAGTTGGCTTATGATTGTGTGCATGAAACTCACGCATGAAAGTGTGTGAATGGGTGAGTGTGGCAAGTGTTGCAAAGCACTTAGAGGAGTTACTAGTCTAGAATGCAAATGTAAGTCCATCCACCAAGGCCATTTCTTTTTCTAGTTTGTTAAAGGAAAAAGAGGTAGAGACTTGATGTATAGTGAAACAAAAGAAAAGTTTAAATTGCTATTCAAAAGAATGTACTTTATTTTTTTGCATAATAATGATGCCAAGACCCATGGGTGATTAAAAGAACAGACTACATATAGTCAATACTTTGAATTCAAAGCATTTGCAGACACACATCTCTGAGAAATTAAAAGTACACACACTGTGAGTGTAGTAGATGAAGAAAGGAGAAGCTGAAGAGAGCTGGGGTTGGTGTTGATGAAATATAACAGTGACGCAAAAATAGGGCTTTGGCAGGCAAGACAGAGAACGCTCAAAAGGAGCACGATGTCTGAGTAGCACAAATAAGATTAAATGATCAGAAAATCCACAGGCAGTTCAATGTGCAAAGGAAAAACAAAGATGAGCGGAGAACAGACGAACAAGTTAAATGTGAGGATCCAGAAGAGAAAAGCATGGTGTTGCTGCTTTATAAGATGGAGAGGTGAAGGGTAAGAAGAGACAATGCAAACAAAATGAAGACAGCAAGAGGCTGAATGGGAATTTATGAGGAGCGATGTAAAGGAAAATTAAATAAATACTGAAAAGAATGAAAAGAACAATTCTGGCAGAATAAAACAATCCATGTATAGAGATAGGGAAATCTAAATTAATTCAAGGTCTCCTCCAGTACATGGCTGTGTAAATGAATGAATGTAGTTCATAGTATGAATATTTTAATTAAGGTTCTTTTTTTAACAAATAAGACAGAAAACACAAGCTGCTGTATGTATCAGCTTGTAATTCTAGTTTGATAGAAGATAATTATCTTCTGATTGAATCAAGTTGATAATTTCCCTGATTTACATTGTAAACTCAAACTCAGACTGTAATCCTGTCTGCTCAGTGTGTTCATATTGTCTACCAATAGCTCTGATAACCCCCACTACTATTGTGCTCATGATATTTGTGGTCCTGCTGCCTAACAGCACGTGACCCATATAAGACGACCCCTGTGGTGATTTTAATTGCAGTGTTAAAGTACCTGCGGTGCTTATGATTCTTTTTTGGAATAATAAATACCACAAACAAATATATTAGTCTGTCACCCGTCATGGATTTTGATTTTGATTATAATGTGACTGTAAAATATGTGCATTGTCGACATTCTGGGGGTAGAGGTGGTTCATGAAATGCTGTAAGACAGCAAGTGATGACAGAGCTGTCAGTGATCACTGTGACAGCAAAATCTTGTTTAGACCTCTAACAGGTAAAGTAGAGAGGGGGTGTTGGATATGAGGAAAATATGCCATAAATAAGTGGCAATGGACTCAAGTTTACTTCCTGATCTACTTCATGATCTAAATATCTAAGGAATGGCAACAGCCAACAATCCTCCATGGAATTAATCTTAAAACAACAATAATTAATGGGACACAAGCAGGAGGAATGAGGTAGGGTATTGTCCAAGCAAAAATCCATCAGACTTTGGTGGTAATCCATTACAGATCATTCCAAAATTACATGATTTGCTGCCTGTTCATCAGGGAGATGAGTGCACCTGCAGTTCTCCTACCAGGACAGGGCACCGGGTTCCTGTGGAGGTGAGCTCCTCTACAGTTTTGTTTTGAAAGGGAAGGTGTACCACAGTTAAATTGAAGTGTGGCCACAAGTTGCCATAAGAAGTGAGCTTCACAGGGGAAACTTTATGGGGAAACTGGGCAGAAGTTTGTGCTTTCTGAGTACCTTCTAGTATAAAATACGGTTTTTCATTCACTAGGTGTAAATTCATAAAATTCAAATAAAAGTTCAACAATGTACTGCATATTGAAGTTTATAATGTGAGTGGTGGCAGATTTACAGCTAAAAATTATTGTAAGATTTGTCATTTGCAGTTGACAACCCTAAACTTTGATGCCTGAAATATCTGTTCGCAGATTTGATAATGCAAACTCCACAGGTTGGTTGAGATGGTCTATCTGCAGAGAGATTAAACCACTGTTTGAATCATTCTTTAAGCTTCTGCCAGTGCTTTTTTTTTCTTTCTGAAATACACCATCTTCAAAACTCTTTACATACAGACTATACGTTAAAGTATGGCTCAATGTACAATGCTTCAGCTGCTAATCGATTGGACAATAGCTGTTCAGTGGAGGTTAGCAAGATAAAAGTTAATCAAAGTCAAAGACATTTTGTCCACCTGATGTAGGTTTTTGCCTCTTTTGCCCGTAAAAATGCAAATTGAAAAGTTAAGTTAAAGGATAACACTACTGACCCACTTATCTTATGCCTGCAGGAGGTTTTGTCTGGCTTTCTCCTTCTCACTTCCACGAGTTCTCCTCCCCTCCCTCTCCTGTTGCCCTCTTTTTTAAGTGCGAACCGAGTATTAAAACCACAGCTTAGTGGACCTATGCATGACTAAACTCAAATTTATGGCTGAAGCTCCTGACTCCTACCTTGAAGCTGCTTAGCAAAGCAGTAGACATCAAACAGCTCATCAGGGGATCTATTGCCATAGTTACGGACTCCAGGTGAGTCCTCGCGATCGCCATAGCAGCCGGGCCGAGGCGATTGGATGGGATACCTGCAGGGAAACAGACAGGGAGAAAGGAAGATTAATATCGGCAGCCACAGACAAACTTGGCTCCCTGGAGATGAGTCAGTGTTCACACGCATACAAAATAAGATGAACACTGAAATGCACATCTCCTGCCCTGAATACGAAGAGTTTAAGTATATCCTCCACCCAAAGATAGCTCAAATATATGACCAAAGGAATAACAAAAAATAAACAATTTGAGGTATAAAATAACATTAATCTGCCCTTAATGTGAGTTTTGAAGACTGGCAAATACACTTAAAATCATTTAGAATGTGTTTAATGCTCTGGCAATACAAGAACACTACCGCTTTAGAGAGAGAAAGAGAGAGAGGGGAAGAGAGGTGGAAGTAGGAAGTCAAGCAGAGGTTAAAAAATCAGGAATTCCTTCAGTGGCTTGGCATGCCTGTGGGGCTGAGAAAACAGCGATCTATATTCAGGCTCCAACTAAGCAATTATTCCACAAGAGCATTGATTCCAGCAGCACCGGGGCACAGGCAAGGGGGCTGATTAAAAGATTACACTGGGCAAAGAGGGACTTATGAAGTACTTGGAACTAGATACAAACACAAATGCAAACACACATGCCTGCACCAAACCATGAACCTGCTGCACGTTTCTGAAATAGCTACCTGTTTTCATCAGAGAATGACAAGAGAGTTAAGTCTTGTCATGTCTCCAACCTCAGCGTCTTTATTTCTGCTTGGTAGCTGATGATGTGATGGCTGATGTCTGTATTATTCCATGGTATTAATTGGACACTTTTCTCCTGGCTGATGTGCAGTCAGAGCCTACTGGATCTGGACCAATTAGATAGCTCCCAAGTGATAACAACATGAGCGTAGAATGGAAGGAGTGAAAGAAATAAGGAAGGAGGCCATGCCACAGGAAGGCTGTGAAGAGTTGTCAGGAAGACACGATTCAATTTGCTTTTCTACTGTAGCAACAGTAATTTGAAATTAAAATGCAGATATGGAGAGTGCTGTTGAGAGATGAGCTCTTGCTGGTGATGTTAACTTTATGTAAGGTCGCAAGCTGAAGCACATGCAACAGCCTGAGATGAAATTAGCAGCAGATGAAATTAACCAGTCTTTGCAGTGTGCCAACAAGCAATTAGGCCCAATTGTATTGCACAGCTTTCTGTTCATAAAAAAAAGCCTCAAAATGACTTCACATTGCCATACTTCATATTTTTTACAATGTTCAACAGCATACAGGATAACTTTAGTAGCAGAGTGCATTTATTTTTCTTACGCTGTTTGATCATATGGCAAATTATCAAAAATATTGGGCTTGAACTGTCAGGTAGAAATTTTAAAATAGCAACCTGGTACAACAGACAAGAGCTGTCAGCAAATGTTCCTGCTTTAGGCCTAAGACTGATAATAAGTGTCGGCCTCAGGATATTCAGATGCAGCTATAATGTATGTGACAATCAGGGGCTTAATACGAAGTGATATTCTGCTCCTTGGATTTCAGATTTAGTTCACTTCTCAGCTATAATTAATTAAAATAAAAAATCTTATAGCAGGGCGGCAAGGTGGTGTGGTAATTAGCACTGTTGCCTCACAGCAAGAAGGTCCTGGGTTCAAATCCACCTGATGACCTGGGACTTTTCTGTGTGGAGTTTTCTGTGTGGAGTATACATGTTCTCCCCGTGTCTGCATGGGTTCCCTCCGGGTTCTCCGGCTTCCTCCCACCACCAAAAACATGCAATATAGATGAATTGGTGACTCTAAATTGACCGTAGGCGTGAATGTGAGCGTGAATGGTTGTTTGTCTTTCTATGTGGCCCTGTGATGAACTGGCGACTTGTCCAGGGTGAACAGCCGCCTCCCACCCA
Organism: Chaunax sp. Z400; assembly: GCA_037577475.1. NCBI lineage: Eukaryota > Metazoa > Chordata > Actinopteri > Lophiiformes > Chaunacidae > Chaunax > Chaunax sp. Z400. The sequence goes on from CM075188.1 coordinate 11,028,152, forward strand.
AAGTCAGCTGGGATAGGCTCCAGCTTCCCCGCGACCCTACACAGGATAAATGATTACAGAAAATGAATGAATGAAGAGAGAGAGAGAGACAGACAGAGGGAGGGAGCAGCAAAGGGCCACAGGTTGGAATCAAACATGGGCCAATTCCCATGCAGCATTTTAAAATGTACAGGTGTAAGTTTACTTAACTAAAATGTCAGAGGATAGATACACGACAGACTCTGATTGGTGTTACATATATCAAAGGAGGTGTTTTTACTATTCAAGGAAGAGCTCATAATTGTGTAACTATGTTCTATGAAGCCTACTTCTTCACTATTTCTTTTCTTCTGTATACATACAGGACTACTTTGGTGAAATATCACCCTTAAGGAGGCACTTTAATACGAATATAGGGACTGCAGTAATGCTGCCAGTATCAAAGACGGTGCTTCGTATCACAGCAGTAACGACGGTGACAGTAAAGGTAGTCATTTCAGCATTTTTTAACCTGACGCTGTAAAACTATGTAACGTTGAAAACCTCACCGTACAGTCTGGTCAGACAGCCAGCCTGCATCACAGTTGTCATATCCATCGGCGAAGGTGGCCTGCAGCTGGCCTGGCGTTGCTATGACCGCCGAGTTCTCCACACACACCCTCTTGGCATCCAGGAAGGACAGGGCGTAGCGGTCATGGGGGACCCGGTAATGAAACACCACACCTGGAGCCAAAAGAGATACAGCATGTGATTCCAGAAGTTAATCGTATGAGTTTATGACCTGCAGCCTATGGGTCAAAGAAATATTTATGAACCACAACCTTGTGCAATTAAAGCATGGACATGTACATGCTCACGGCTACATAAACACAAAGCCCTCTAGACATCCTCATCATGTACTGACGTTGTTCCATCTGTGCAAGAGCGAGCAGCAAAATTCAAGTCTCATTTGCATCAGGCTCTCACTAGGCTTTTCATTAAAGTAAAGAGAGGTTGCCCTTGGATACAGTGTATGACAAACAGTGGTGATGTTTATTTTACTGCTTTAACACTACGTGCTCAATGTCACCCTTCTGCACGTTGTCTGCTGCTGCACTCATGATGGAGAGACACAGAAGGCAAAAAGAGCTGTTGAAAGGTAAAAAGGAATACACAAATGTGAGGTTATGAAGATTGGAGGTAGCAAAAAAAAAAAAAATCAACTGGGAATAAAGTGAGACACAATTCCCTTAGCTGTGAAAGGAGCATATTTTCCACTTAAATGGGAAGGAATAGCTTCAGAAGTGTCCACGTTCCCTCACCTCCCACCTCTGTCTGCCAGTCAAACAGTGCAGCTCCCCTGATGAGCATCCAGCGGAATAAAAGCCAGTGGGCGTCTGGCTACTAACACAACTCCCTTTATCTTCGCTGGCTTTGTCTAGGAGAGTGACAGAGATTCCTGCGAGAGATGGAGGCCTGCATGGCAATTTGAACATGGCTATAGGCGAATGAAGCAAGCAGGGCAATTTGTGTTTGTGTGTCACAAAGGCACACACACACTCACATGCACACACACACACAGTTGCCCTAATCCCAGCAGTCTATCACGTTGTACCATCATATCGGTCTTTTTCTCCTCCTCACAAAAATCTGAAGCAGACATTTACAGGGTTTTTTTCCCACTATTTCTTTATTTCCAAATTTCTCCATCCTTTCTCCTTTGCTGTGTTGGCCAAACAGAGATGTTAGCTCCCTGGCTAAAACACACACTAGGAGAGACAAATGGGTTTACTCTCAACATGGGAAATCCACTCCTATTCCACATGAGAGCTGAATGTCCAATGCCTCTATTTTTATCCTCTGCATCCTGACACATCCACACACAGACTCCAGGGAGAGGAACCCGAATGTACCATTTAAAAGAAATCTGTATGCTTTATAGTATGCTGCCCTCATTGCAACACTGTTGAGCAGTTGGTTTCCCTTGGCAGTGTTGTTTGGTACACTACACAACATTACAAACAAGCAATATATGATATTTATTTTGTTTGAAGTCAAACTGAAATGTTTTCTTTGCACATGAAAATATAATGAACTATAATAATACTATAGCTACTGTGTGTATTTCTCCATTTTTCAAAAGAAGATGAAACCATTTTTGATGGATTTGTCATCTTTAAGCTTGTGGTTGGGCGCTGAGTTACATCTGAGGGACACCGTTGCTAAGAGACGTGGTACACTACTGACTACACCATCTAAAGCTTTGCATAGCCTACAAACAATGAAATAAATTGTTTTTTTCTTCTCCTTTTTCAAGTGGAAACTGCTTTTTTAACAGTGTGCTATGGGCAGCTTCTGCACACGTTATAGAAATAGCCATCTCTGTGAAGGTCTAGACACGATAATAGAAAATGACGACTCAAACCTCATATCAATGGTCCTGGAGCAGAGTAATGCAGAACGCCTTTCTCTGTAACTCTAATCATGTAACACTGATGGGAGGGAGGGAGTCCTCATGTCAGAGATGGGGCTGATGCTAAAAATGCTGTCCGTGAACATACATATTGTAGCAATCAATGTCAATATTGTTAGTTGGAACAGATATGGTTCAGGAATGAGACGGCTGAGAGTCATTTCACAGTCATTTCATTTACCTGTCAATAGGTTTTGTGCTGCCCCGCCCCCTTAGGGGAACTAAGGGCCGTTTCTGAGTCTATTCATTCCCATGAGAGAAGTGAACGTGGGCACAGACTATGAGATACTTAATTAAGGCACCAAAGTAAATATTGGACCCCTTTTTCTCAAGCCGTATATCTTCCAAGCATTCTGATTCCAAAATGTCATTTTTTCAGACCGACAAATCACATGAAAATGAACTTTATTTGAGAGCTGTCTCTGCCTCAGCAACACACTCTCCATCAGGAGGTCTGTCGCCAATTGAGCTGGTGGTTAAAACATGAAACTAACGAAGACACAAACATTAAAACTTTGATTGTGTTTCATTGTTTCGACTAAACGCTTCGGTAAAACAAGAAGGAGGTAATTATTTCTCAACAAAAATTAATATCAAAATCAACTTTAATTGCGGAAGTAGGCAGTATGATGAGGCGTTCTCTACACGATCGCATTAACAACAACATGGAGAGAAGCAAATATTAGAAGAAGGACTTCTAAATGCATCTGCAAACAAGACTGCATTATAATCATGACATGAATAGATTTTAAACAGATCAAGTTTGCACCAATGAAGAATCTCGCTGAAACTCAAGATCTTGTGCAGAAGAAAAAACTACAATATGCTTTTAACCGTGGCCAGTGCTGAAATACTATCTATTGTCCTCACAGCAGTTAATGGTGTGCAACCATATCTCACCACAGATGTCAGCTGACACACCCAATCACTGGCACTGTGCTCTAACTGGTGAGACAGCCAACTGACCAGTCAGTGTGTGCCAAGAAAAGAAATGTAGACAAGACAAGAAGTGAGTAAGACAAAAGCTGCGAGGGAAAAATAAAGAAAGAGATGGCAGAAGAGAAAAGACATCATCAGGGCGTAGGCACACGCAAACAAGTCTATGAGAAGAGCTGTGTGTGAATTAATATGATATTGATATAGCTGAGCAGTATCAATACCTGCTAATTAATTCGCTAAGCACTCAGTAGAATTAGTGAGAAGACGGCTGTGGTCTGCCATGTAGCGTGACTGCCAATTAAGACTAAGCCCTGGAGATGGCTACTCCTCGCTAGCTTCGTAATTGGTTTCTGTCTGAAGGAGTGGTTTTCGTAGTGTTTTAATCGATCGACCAATAGAGGGAGGACACAGGGTTTCCCAAGCATTACGACTGGAGTCTGGCTGAGAGATGAGGTGCTCTTCACTCCTTTAGAAAACTAGATAGCATCCTTGATGAAATACTGAAATAACAAAGCCATATATACAATATATACAAATATTCCCATACACATACAGTATGCATGCTTGCATTCAAGCTGTATGCAGGCTGTGGAGTCCACTGAATCCACTCGTGCTCTCTCTGGGTTAAAGAATAAGGCTACTGGGCCTTTTCAGGTGATGTTAACATTAGCATGGATTGGTGAAAGTGGTACAGATGTCGTGGACACATGTAATGCAGGATATGGTTTACACATTTAGTTAAGCCATAAAAAGCACTCAAAGTAACACTATTTGACAATAGTGTACACTGCTGGGTCCCTGCCTTATTAGTTTAATTAGAATTTCACTGTATAAGCATGTGAGTGGCCCATGTCAAAGATGTTTAGTATCATCTCGTTCCCTTGCCTATTCCCATCACCACACACTGATCATGGACAGTAAACAACCCTATCTGTGTGAGCCTGACATGTGACAATTGGGGAGCTGTGCACGAATAAAGAGTGGAAACTTGGCTGAGACAATTGTGTATAGATGAATGCATGCATAATGCCTCAGGTGACATAAATGGTGTTAATTACTGTGCATCACCGCTCATTGGTTGATGGTGATAATAAATTTACCAAGAGATGACACTGAATCACAGAAACAATCAGGTTTATGAGAGTAGTAGCTGATTCTTGTCTTTCTTGTCTGTCTTCGTCTCTTTCTCCCTCTATTCAAATGATTTAGACTGTTAATTATTAATTAATTCTGTTTTACGAAACATAGCTATCAGTTTAAAACGATGGGTCTTAACTCACTGATTAATGACAATAAGGAGATGAAACTTTCATTAACTCTGGCCCCGCTTTGGCAACTGTCCCTCAGCTACCCTGCACCCTGTATGGGCCTTTTGGTTTGGTACACATGTGTACCGAACGAATACACCCAGCGCACATGTGGAACTTATTGTGTGCGTATGAGAGGGACAATTCCGAGGGACAACTTTAGCGAATGACCGGATGTTGTTAGTTCAGTCAGTGCAGCAGCCCCGGGTCCATCGTGACTGCAGACAAACAGAAGTTTGAAGACCCTCCCTCATCATTTAAGTCTGCTGTGTGGGAACACTTCGGTTTCACAGTCAACTATAATGACGACGGACAAAGACAAGTGGATTGTACCAAAGTTGTATGCATTTATTTTTATTTATTGTTATTTTCTGTGTGTGTTCCCTCTGTCTTGTTCTGATTCTGTTTTGTTAGTTACTCTGTGTGTGCTCTGTCAGCCTGTTTCAGCTTACATTTTTGTTACATTAGTCTAAATGCTGATGTTTGTTTAATGCGACTAGCATACAGTTAGGTTTGCTCAAGCATGAAATTTCACACCCAAAGTGTGACTTAGAATCAAAATGGCAGCCTTGATTGGAAGAAATGTCTACATTTTATTCACCTGTGACCTCCAGGGGAACCGTGTCCTGCTCGTCGTTGATGCCCACCACGACCTCACAGCGGTATAGACCAGAGTCGCTAGATCGTAGCCCTGTCAGAGCAAGACTGGCATTGAAGCGGTTCTCATTGTAACCAGGAAGGGTTACACGACCCTGGAAGGCCTTCTTCACCTGGAAGGAGGGGGTGTGATGTTGAAAATGAGAGAGACAATGTGATGAAACACTGAGCTACTACTAAAACTAAACATTTCACAGCGGTACTTCTCAGCCTTTATTCTACCTTGACCACATTGTCTTTGGCCACCAGGACTGACTGTTCTCTCTGCAGGCCGTCGGAGCCCCTCTGGCCCCAAACCTTGGTCCACTTGATCCTGGGGGGCTCGTGGGATGAACTGGGGCGGAGGGTGAACAGGCAGGGGAGGAGAATGGTTTTGGAGAGCTCATCACTGATGGTCTGATGGGTCACCTTACGCATATTCACCATTGTGTCGGTATTGGTTAAGCCTGAGGAGAGGAGAGGAGAGGAGAGGAGAGGAGAGGAGAGGAGAGGAGAGGAGAGGAGAATCAATGTCTTTCAAATAAAGCCACACGTTATTTCTCATTACGTTGAAAAACAGTTAATTACTTATTGTAGAGGAAAACACACTGCTCTTCCAATTTCTTTTGTTTTGCCAGATTGGACCGGAGTAATAGAGAAAGACCAGAGGCTCTTGGTGTCTCCATGATTATTGGCCATTGATCTAACAGACCATTACTGTGCTTCCTAAACAGTGGGAGGCAGGGCTGGACTGTGGAGGGAAGATATCAAAAGCCTTTTCATGAGCCATACATCAAACCTGGATATGCATTATCGGATCAATATCAACCACCTCTTTGTGGCTTAAAATACCATCACCATAGAGATATAAATATTACTTTCATCAAAACAACTCCTGACAGAGAGAGAGAGGGTGTATAAGAAAATGTAAAACTATGACAGTGTGGCATCAGCCCTTCGGCAAAATTCTGCAACACTCTTCATTTTTCTTTGTTGTGTTTTCTCCCAAACAGTGTAAAACTAATTTTACACTGATAGAGTCATATCATGCATTAACATCATCTATTCTATTCTCTACATTTCCATTGCAGTGGGAAACGTGAATTCCACTCTTCCAAAACAGTCAGACAGGTTATTACAGGTCACAGGAGCTTTGTCTGCTGCTGTTTATCCAGTGTGCACAGTGTGTGAAAGAGGTTTACCTGTAAAGCCTTAACCCTTATCTCTACTCTCTTCTAGCTCCAATATCAGTCACTATTCCCTTTCTTCTCACGACTGAAAATGCTGACAAAAACATGGCAGTAATCAAATTTGCCCCAAAGCCCAGCATCAATGCATGTATGCTCAAAGGATTTGAAAATGCACCACTGTGTTTATCTGCAAATGTTTTTGGGTCGTCTGAAAATAACAACCCGTATTTTGTTCATTATTAACCTTTAATGATTATCTTAATTTAATCAGTAAAAACACAGAACATAAGCAACACCAAAAACATCAGTACCACAAATATCTCAAGATAAACATCTGGAGTATACAACATTTTACACAATCAGTAATTAGTTTGTCACCCAATATCACTGTTGCATCGGTGCTTGGAATGTGGGAAGGACAGATGGTTGCAGGATTTTATTCCCATATCTGACAACATGCAGGTTGTGATTTATGGAAGGGATCTCAGTTCGCTGACACATCTGTCCGGTGCATGCCACTGTTCACCTGATAAACACAGGCACAAGCATGGTGTTTGTTGTGGTGCTGGTACACACAGTGCTGCCTATCAGATCCGAAGGGCTGAAACCTCTTTTCATCAGAGAAGAGGACAGCACTCCACCTCTGGAGTGTCCACCAGGGACGGGGTCGATTCCGACCCGTGGCCATTTGCAGCATGTCTCTCTGCCCCCCCCTCTCTTCCACATTTCCTGTCACCTCTTCAGGCTGTCCTATCAATAAAGGCAAAAATGCCCAAAAAACAACAACAATAAATAAATATATATAGTTATATATAATATATATATCTCAATAACTACCTGACAGACTGCCATGAACGTTTCTACATTCTCTAGACACAGAGGATGAATCTTACTGACTTTGTTGATCCCTCTTGTTGACTTTTCCTCTTGAGTGACCATGAAGATCACATGATTTTGGGTGAAATTTCTCATCTATTTGATGGATTGACATGAAAGTCGGTGCACATGTCCCCCGCAGAATGAAATTTCAATGAATTTACACAAAGCTCCATCATTGCATAAAAAAAATGCACTTCAGTATTCCTCCAATACTTCAGTTTATAACCATCAACATGTTAGCATTGTCATTGTGAGTCACTGTGCCTCGGTATAGTCTCACAGTGCCGCTGGCATGGCTGGCATGAAACGTCCTTGTCCGAGATTCTTTAATTGATAGAACGAAAAGTAAAACAAAAAAGTTCTTCCTCAGAGCCAGTCCCCCAAAAAAAATTTTTAAATTTTTTTTTAAAGAGAATAGTTATGTTATGAAGCAAGAGAAGATGAAGAGAAGAGAGCAGCATATAAAAGAATGAAAGAACAAAAAGAAGCACTGCCTAAGTGGGCGGAACAGTGTGCTTGAAAAGGGGAGAAAATGAGCCTATTGATTTCTTCCCAGTGTCAGTTTCCGCAGCACACTTTTTGTGTGTCCTGTAGCACTCCTGTTTGATCGGATGCACATAAAAGTGCAACACACCACAGGGTTGGCCCCTCCTGTCTGTAATTAAACGGCAGATTGGTGGAACAATGTTTTTCCAGCGGTCACAGGCAAACTGCCGTGTGAGTCGCTCATCCTCTCCAACCGTTCTCCCTGCTCTGTCATTTATCTCCCCATCTCCTGCCATTCTCTTCCTCCCCCTGCTCCCCCACAGTACGATTACCTGCCAGCTTTCAGATGAGCATTTTCAGTTGCTCTACACACTTTTCATATCGATATGTTTTGTTTGTTTTGTCTTCAGCCTATATGCAATGATAAACATTGTGTTTTATTTTCTGGCAAATGTTGACAAAAAAAAATCACTTCATAATTCAGATTCAACTTTGAATCTCATACAGTATTTGATTGCCAAGTTTGACAATAGTGGATGTACTGCATGATGTGTGTGTGTGTGTGTGTGTGTGTGTGTGTGTGTGTGTGTGTGTGTGTGTGTGTATACGTCTTGGACTGCTTTTACAAGTGAAAACATCCCATCTCATATTTGCTATGTACACACACACAAACACACACCTACACAGACCCAAATCTTCGAGGGGACCATTTTTTATTCCTGACTGGATGGTAAATGTGCCTTGGAGCACACACATACAGCATACTTCTGAATTGCTGTCATTGCTTGCTCCGGCAGCTGTTGATGCTGTTTTAGTTGCTCAAGCGAAGAGGCGAAGAGGAAGAGAGTGTCTTTTCAATGATGGCTTAACATTAGAACTCCTACCACATTTCCCCCTCACAGCAGCTATATAAACACACATAAATACCCACTTTTCTGATTCTTCCAAGTGACATCCTCTTAGACAAGTTGCACTTGTCTAACTCCCTCACCAATTGATCTATGCTGCTCTGCATTGTGGCATCAAATGGGATTAGTGCTCTGAAATGGCCTCTCGTTTTGAGTTCAGTGGTGAGTGAGGTGACCTGTGAAACAATATGCATGAGGCTTTCAAAGGCAGATGGGTAAGAGGAGACAAGAGACAAAGTTGGAAATAAACAAGAAAAACAATGTGGGCGGCCAGCAATAACCAAGCTGATCAAGACCAGTGCTTTTGATTTATATGCCTGTGCAGCAACTGCTTAGATGCTTAACTTAGATCTTTGCATTGGCGTCCTGTCTCTCAAAGAATAGATTTCACCCCTCAGGTTGTCTGGGACAGGTCTGCTTCCTGTCCCCAGAGTCAGAAACAACTTGGTGAAGCAGTGCTCAGCTTTTTATGGCCCACATATCTGGAACAAACTTGCAGAGAACTGACGGTCTGCTACAGTACAACTCTCAGTTCTTTTAAAATCAAGGCTGAAGACCTTTCTGTTCACCACTGCCTTCCATTTAACCAATTCATTACTCAGTTTTTACACTGCACTGTGACTTTTACTCTTTTATTTCTTATATCTTTCATTTTCTTTTTAAAACTTAATCACGAAATGCTTTTTATCTTGTTTTATGATGTTTCAATGCTTTTTTTTTAGTTTATTTTTTAAAGCACTTTGAATTGCTGTTGAACTTTGCTATACAAATAAACTTGCCTTGCTTTATGGTTATGTGTTGTGTGTCTGGCTGCCCATTTTCATCAAAGACTACAGGTCACGGTGACCTCACAAAACATGTTTTTCACCATGCACTAATTTTCTGACATTTCACACAGATGTCTACTAGAATAAAACGATGAAGGCAAAACATTTTATATTTGAAAAGTCCATTTTTACTGTTACATAATGATTATTTGCAAAAACACTTTTCTAGCCTTATTTCAGCACCATAACCGAGGAACAGAAGGGGAGATTGTGACCATATTTCAAATTTGGTTGGACACTGATTTGGTGACAGCACTCTTGGGTGTCCACTGAGAAAATGTGGTGATTGTGTAGATCTTTGGTGCTGCAAGGGTAGAAAATGTGTGAGAAGCATCCACATTTCAGAATGTACAGCTTCTTTGCTTGTTTCCATATTTGAAGCATTGCAGTCCAGTCCAGTGTATGCTAAGCTAAGCTAACTGGTTGCATGTTTATATTTGATATTTAAAAGTGGTATCAATCTTCTCATCTAACTCTTGGTAAGATTGTGAAGAAACTTGTTTAAAGATCATCCTGGAGAATCTGCAAGTATAGATATAGTTTGGTTTTTTTTTTGGCACAGATGCAATCTTTTCATCTTGCAAGAATCAACTTCTTCGATTTATTAATAAAGGCATTCCAGGTTAAAATGACAGTTTTATGAGTTGCACAACATTGTAGACCACAAGTGGCTCTCTCAAAAGAGTTTGTGGGCCTTCAGGACACATAGTAATGTGCTCTGGGATGGGAGACATTGTAGAGGAAAATTGATTTGCTTTGTGTTTGTTTTACTTGATAGCAGCAGCAATGTACTTTCCTCTCACACCGACAGAGGAAAAAACAGATGCCACAGAAAAGATGAACAAGCACAATTGATGCCGGCATAACACAAAACCCTGTGAGCAGTGGAAGGAGGCGAGCGAGGGAAAATGCATAGAGAAATTGGCAGTGGAAAAAGCTGGAGGCTTGTGTCACAGTGAAATTGGAGTGATGCGATGTGGAAAAAGAGTCAAGAGGATATGATGGAAAAAAAGTATAGATGCATTTTTGTGATTCAGCAGGAGGTGTGTTAAAACTGACACACACACACACACACACACATTATTGGTGCCTGTTAGGTATCAATCATCTTTAATCTACTTGCCAGATTTTGCCAGGTTCCACCTGGATAAGCCCCATTTGGGTAGCATCATGTCACTTATGTTGCCAATAGCAAATGAAGCATGACAAGCTTTATGATCACAAACTCACATTCTCTCTCTCTCTCTCTCTCTCCCTTTCGCTCTTTCTGGCCACTTTATTTGGATAAATATTTATCGTTGTTTACTAGCCGCTGCTGCAATTTTCACAGCTAAATCAAATGAAATCAATTGCAGATGTCCTCTTGAAAAGTCTAAATTACATGGAGGAGAATGGGTGAAAATAAAAAAAAACAACAACATTGCTCTCCCCCACTGTAGTAATGAATGTAAACTAGAGAGGGCACCCAATGCCATTGTTGTATCAAATCTGCATTTAGATAGAAATGTTATCACAAGCTTAACCCCCCATGAGATTGTCTTTTGTTTTGATATCTATCTGTATTTCATATTGCTCTTTGTCACCCGTTTCTAAACAAGGCTCACCTGGCTGCTGCTGGGTGATAAAAAGGAGAGGAAATCCTGAAGCTGAACGCCAAACGAAAGTAAGGAAGGTGTTGAAAAAGAGCATGTGTGCTCAGTGAAACGCTTGAAAATATTCGACGGCGGGATAGAGTCCGAGTCAGTGCAGTGGGACTTTCTTAAATGTTAATAAGCGATCTTTTATCGACCTCATTGTGTGTCTGTTGAGAAGGGCAAGGCGTGAGAAGACACTCTTCCTGGAAGCTCCACTTCCAACTGCTTGCAGATATTTTTTTTGGTTTGCAATCGTCACGAACTGCCCAGCCGTTTTTGCATTGCTTCGAAATTTTAAACACAGGCACAGAGCTGCACACACAAACACAGGGTGGGCAGGGAAGGCATTTTCACTGTAATACAAACATAATGGTGAAAATCAATCCTTGTTCTCTCCCTCTTTTCGTCCTTTCTCTCTCTCTCTCACTTTGTCTTTCCTGAGATGCCTGTATTGTTGTTTTCTGACAATAAAGGCTCCTTTCTCTATAATTTTCCTGCATCAAACGTGTCACCCTGCCAGTCAAGAGCTGCCACGATTGATTTAGTTCATCTCCTCCTGCACTCGCCACTCTGCCACAGTACTGCTTCCTTTGTGTCAGCTGACTACGTCTTGGTGTATGTGTGCATGAAGTATGTGAGGATCATAAATCATGGCAGATGAGCTGTCTGATAGAGGCTTGCAGCTATTTGCTGATGACTGTGTTAAGAAATAACAGTTGACAACACAAACAACTGGACTACACCAGGCTCGGGCCAAAGTGGCACCATGGTACCATGGCAACAGCAGCGCATGCAGATGCAATGGCCGGTAGGACCTTCAGATTTCCTACATTTGTGGTTAATCTGTTATTTTAGTGACTTTATTGCTTATATATATAAAACATTTGATCAAATTGCACTTAAAATATGGGAACTTCACTCTGAATATTTAGTGATATACAAGCTTCTCCATAAGAGGGTACATGAAACCACAAGTATTACTGGCTCAGCCTTAGTAAACAGCACAATAAAAGTATTCACATGCATTCTTCTATATTTCTGTATTTTGTGCGTTTTTTTTTTTTTTTACAGGTTAGTTGATCTCATTTTATCATTGAAAGGAAACAGTACAAACCAAAGATGAAATAAAGTTATTGTTAAAAATGCAATAAACTCCAGATGAAAAAACTGAAGAGATAAGAGTAAAGTGAAACTAACTGGAACGAGCAAAAAGAAACTGAATGTATTTTATCTTCTGATATGAATAAAACATCAAAACAATCGAGGACGGTGGCACCAAGCGTGGATTTGTTTCTGTGCATGAGGCTGGTCTGATAAAACTGCTCACTGTCTTTATTGTTTTACTGCAGGATGTGGAGAAAAGCATTCTTTTAACAAGGCCCTGGATGACACGCAGACACAAAAAGAGAAAAGAAGGTGTATATGGAAATAGCATGAAAAGACTGCTGGCTGCTTTTAAACACTGATATGTTATCGTTTGAGAAGAGACAAAGATGTTGAGGCTGCCCAGATCAAGCCTGAAAATCATAATGATGCCAACACAGGCACCACAAATGGAAAAAGGGTGAAAGAGTTTCTGATCAGGGTAAGCAGACACACACACACACACACACACACACACACACACACACACACACACACACACACACACACACACACACATACACACTATGTGCTTAGGGGGTGGCCTCTTCAAAGAACAGATCAGAGGCTACAGTGTATAATGTAAATTGAATGAGTGGGACTAGTTTCTTCTTCCATCTTTTCCTACTGTATTTGATCACTGGTCTGTGTTTTACTGCAGTGCAGCTGCCTTTCCCACAACAGGAACAGCACACACTCACAGAAACAGAAACCAAACCAAGACACTCTAAAGTTCAACTTTGTCTGTGTGGTGTGTGTGTGTGTGTGTGTGTGTCTGTCTGCCAGGCGGACATGACATTCTCTCAGATGAAATCTTCTTCCATGAAAATCCCTCTTACCTGTTGCCTTCATTCCTTATACTCCTCCTTTCATCTCCCTAATTTTTTTTCTTTTGCACTTTATTCCTCCTCCTCCTACACTGCTGTCTTTTCCCGTCTTTCCCTCTTGACCTTCTGGGGTTATTCTTGCTCATTCCGTTTTGCACTTCACCAGTGTTTTGTTATTTTGTCAACAAAAGCAACAACAAGAACGCTCGGAGAGCACAAACCTCCGCCAAGGCCCAACAATCCTCGACATAATTGTGAGGCACTGTGTCCACCAAAGCATTTTTTTCCTGAGGCCAGCGTATTTCTTTACTTATTTGCAATGGGCGCATCGCGTATTTACACTACGCTACAAACGCCAGTAGCTTGACGAGGCGCTGAGTGTCTTTTCTGTGTTGAGCGCTGCACATTTGGCTTTTTTTCTGGTCACCGAGAGTTGAAAAATATTCAACTTTGGGTGAAATATAGCAACCAAAGCGCCTCAGCTGAAAAACACTGCGCCTCCAAAGCGCTCTCAAGTGCTCCCAGCTGGGCGTTTTCAGAAGAGGAATGACATTTTCACATTTGACACTGGCCCCTATTCCAGCACTACCAGTCCCATCTCTCACCCAATCATCACCAAAATGTAATCACCTCTAGGATATGCTAGGGTCCATCTTTGGTGATAATTTCATGCAAATCCATCCATTAGTTTTTGCGTAATTCTGCTAACAAACTGACAAACAAACAAACAAACAAACAAACCGAACCGATCACATGACCTCCTTGGCGGAGGTAATAAAAAAATATTTGTCCACTTAATTTTCCTTCATACTAAACAAGACTAAAGCAAAATGATGTGTATCCTTTAAAACAAACTGTCAAAATGCAACAAATGAAAACTAAATAATTATGTATCAGATGGACAAATGTACTGATTACAGATAAAATACAGTCCTCATTAATGACCAGCATGCATCTGCAAAACCACACATTATATGTGAAACTAACGGTAATGTATCATTATGTAAGGCTATATTAAATTCTTATGATTGCAAAAGAAAAAAATACATTTAAATGTCTTCGTTTAAAAAAAAAAAAACAACTAACAAAAATATATTATGAAAATAAATGAACTGGCTCTCCACATCTCACACTTCCATCTTTGGGGTTTTATATTATATTTATATTTTCCCAATTTCTCAATTCCTCCACATTTACACTGATAAACCTTCTCTCCTCCTCCTCTTTTTGGTGACACATATTAACCATTTCACTAAATTTGTCTCTGTCAGAGGCGACTCCCACAAGCCCATGTCAGGCTTCACAGGAACCCCCCACAGGCTGCTGCTGTGGTTAATTATCTATCATCTGAGGCATAATGACACATCTCATGTGGCACGCAGCCAACATTTTGAAATTCAGAAACACATGTGTATACACAAGAGTGCTTTTTACAAAGGTGTAGCCATCATGTTATCACCAACACACACGTGTAAAAAGCTTACCCCTTATCTTCTCCCTCCTTCTCATCCCACCCTCTTTCCAATCTCTGGGCTGTCAAGCAAAGTGTCACGGGGTGAGCTGTAGTACCAACCCTCCCAGTAGTCCTCTACCTCCCACTGACTATTAAAGAGTCACTCAGTTGGAAAAAAAAATGCACAAAATGCAGGAATGGAGAGAGAGAGAAAGAAACAACAGAACATGTTAATGCCCTCAAAGCATAAACTCCTCCAAAGCAGAGGCTGGGAGTGTGTATTTGCATGACCCTTTGAAAGATGTGAGAGTGTTACCAAGCTCCTCTAAGATGTGTGTGTAGGTGTGTGTGTGTGTGTGTATCTGTGTGTTGGGGGGGGGGTTATGGTTCGGTGAGTTGGCTGCAAAAACTACCTGGCAGATGTAACCTGAGGGTTTCAACACAAATATATTCACACACAGAGAAAGACAGAGGAGTTGGCTCCATTTTCATCATCTCTCTGCCTGCGTATCTGAGCCCTGAGTCACAGAATCGTCTGAGTGCCAGGTCCAGTGAGGTTTTTTTTTTTGCCTCCACAGAAGGCAGAAACAATACAACGCAGACGGTTGGGAAGGCCACTGAGAGCACTGAGGGGGTGTACAGCCTGTCCTGCATACATGGAAACACAAGCAGATGCACAGCAGGGTAGAACAAGGAGAGGAGAGAGAGGGTAAAGAAGGACTTAGCAATGTGAATATTGGATAGCGCTCAATGAAATAGAAAGATAAAACTGCTAAATGAACTGATGGGGAGGCTGATGAGCAACCAGAGTACATGTACAGATAGATAAACGACACTGAAGCCTCATTACTCTTTTCATAAACCCTGTCACATGTTTTCCTATCCTTCTCTCAGCAAAACTGAGGGCTGAAAGAAGTAAAAATGGATGTGCAGACAAATGCAAAATGACAAGTCTCTCTCGGCAGTTTGGGTAACTTGCTGACACATAATGAGAAGTTAAGATCCTAAACTCTCACTTTTCAGACTAATGAAAGCAAATTTTTAATGAGCTCTGCAAACATCGACTTGAAATAAGTATCTTGGAGATTTAACAAAATGTTAAGAATTTTTCTCTCTCTCTTCGACGTTGCTGAGAAGAAGAATGCGAGTGTTGGAGATCTCAGATTTTCGTCTCCTCTTTATAAAGCTGTTGGGGGTAATTATGAGCTGAAGGAGGTCTGGTCAAGATATGAACCCTGTCACACACACTGACTGACTGAATGTCGACATGATTGAGGAGATCTAACAAGTTACTCACACGACGCCACAAAATGCTGCTGTGTGGCTAACGGCTAAGAATTGTTAGCAGCCAGTGTGAGGTATAAATATGCCAGTGGACAAAACAGAGGCAGGCATGTGGATATTTTGCAGAAGTGGGTTATTTGCAGAGATGAGAAAGTACTAGGATCTTATAATGACATGAACGTGCCAATACAAATATGTGTTACTCCATTAATGTAGGAAAGTGTATTCATTCATTTGTTTACTGTAACCACTTATTCTATGTAGAGTTGTGGGGGGGCTGGAGCCTATCCCAGCTGACTTTGGGCAGGAGGCGGGTTCACCCTGGACAAGTCGCCAGTTCATCACAGGGCCAAATAAAAAGACAAACAACCATTCACACTACCAGTACCAGACTACCATTGACCTACGGTCAATTTAGAGTCACCAGTATTGCATGTTTCTGGTGGTGGGAGGAAGCCGGAGAACCCGGGGGGAGCCCACATAGACACGGGGGAGAACATGTGAACTCCACACAGAAAAGTCCAAGGTCCTAAGGTGGGTTTGAACCCAGGACTTTCTTGCTGTGATGCAACAGCGCTACAGTGCTGCCTTATAGGAAAGTATACTCAAAGTACAAAGCAGCATGCAACAGTCAAGTACTCACATTCAAGCCAATCCTGATCTCTAATTGACTAGTTTTGGGAATAAAGGTTCATCTTAAATAAATATACATACATACATACATACAGATTACTAAAAAAGATATGTTCCCTAACTTCTTTGTAAAAAGAAAAATGTGAGCATGAGAACATCAACAACTTCCAGGCCTCATGGACAGGAGAAATAGTCTGAAGAGTTAAAAGGTCAAATATGTTTTAATGTATTTTGGATTGTTGTCTGAATGAAAAAAGTTTTTCTCACTATAAAGTTACTCTATATTATTGCTGGAGTGGGTTTGACCTCTAAAGAGCATACAGAACCTGCAAACTGATACCTGAGACTTTTATTATTCTGCATAAATACAAGCCTCTAGGTTCTTACAAGACATTATATTAATGTTTTGTTCCTTTTGGGTTTAACAGTTCAAGTATTAGAGAGGGTTAGTGCATGCTTCCTGGAGTTTCTGCCTCCATTTTTTAATGGAAGGACATGCTTGATTATCTCATATTACTCTGCCTCTCATCCACTCCCTCTGCTTCCCTCCACGCTCTAAAACCAGGTTTTTTAAAGCAGATATATTTATCCTGATTTAATTGCACTGGGTACATCATTTATCACATCCTGTGCAGTGAGGTTGGTACCTGACAGGAGGTGGATCGAAGCTCACAGTTGACCTATACAGGGTGTTTTCATCCAAGGAGATCAACGTTTTGATTTGGGTTGCAGTAGTCCATCAAATTTACGGTTTAGAAGTTAAATATTGATTTCAAATTAATTAGTATTCATGATAACCATGACTAATGTACAAAGTGCACACAGTAGAATATGATATATCAGATATTGGCTCAAATCAAATAAGACTAGGAGTTATTGATATGCTCCATTTTGACTGTGCACATTATTATCTGCAGTTACAGTATACTGTACACTTTATGGGGAGGTGATGGTGACTGCCTGTGTTTAATGAGGACTCACCACTGCCCACAATTTGAAGCAGAAACAGGGCCAGAAGGGGCTGCACTCCACACACAGGCAGTACGCCCTGCATCCTGCTGCACCTGGAGACAAAGAGGGGGAGAGAGGGAGGGAGGTGTGAGCTCACAAAGGAAACTGAAATCATCACATCATGCTTGTGATACTCGCCCGAAAACAGACGCACGTGCATGAATGAGTCACCAGTTGCAATTTCTTTTCATGGGATTTTTTAAAAACTTTATTTCCAGTGAGGTCCTCATGATAGATTGGTGTGAATTCATTCTTGGTTTTAGTTTAATGTCTCATAATGTGGGTGTGACATAAATGTGCTATTAACATGAAAAAAAAAACAAAGATAGAAAACATTCACCACCCTTCACACTCACAAGTGCTCAAGACTATTTCTCTGTGACACTACAGCTGACATTTGCAACTCTGAAGGCGGGGATAGGCCGATGATGTCTCCCTCATTGATTGGTCAATATGGTTTGATAACTGATCAGATCAGATCAGGCTGTTGTCTGAAAGAAGGGTCCATGCTCTTGTATGTGAGCATTGTCTTTTTGTTTATGCACATCTGGCTGAGGCAGAGGAAGGCTCTGGTGTTTATGTAAATATACAGCAAATAGCTTGAGAGCCATAAATAAAGATTTATTTAGCCTATGGAAGTGACTGTGATTTTTTTGAATCTGGGTTTGCATTATATTCACTTTCAAAAATATGTGTTTTGTTTTATTCTTCAGAAATTTTGTTCACATATTATCAAACAAATGTAATTTCATAAAATATGAATATCTTTAATGGCAATGATAATCGTTCCTGCTGCAGTTGTAATGAACTTAAACGGGTTGTTAAACATATTGTTGACTGTATTGTGTGGAGGCATATGTTTCAGAGGATTATAGGATATTGTTTAGAATTTAATATGTTGACTACAAGACATGTCCTCTGTGAATGACACGGAATTATTTGCATTGCTGATCCTTATACTAGACTGGCCCTCATTTCCCAATATCATCTTCAGGCTAAATTAATCTTATTCCATGGAGTTGAAATGGGACTTCAGACTTAAGATGCTTATAGGTAACGGGGCTTTGGTCTGCAGTCACACTTTAAACACTTTGCTCACCAAAAAGATGAGAATATTAGTCATTAACATTTAAACTGTAGTTTCACCTGAGACTATTTAGACAAATCTAAAATTTGTACTGGAGTGTCTTACAGAGACTGAAGTCAGTAACTGCCACATTAAAATAAATATAAAGGACAAAAGACTGGTCCATCTGCATCTATGTGTTATTACAATAAAGTGTTTACAGTCTAAATGATGGGCAACTTGTACTGAAACACGTTAATAAAGACAGTCCTTGCTGCACACCAGGAGGATACATAGGCTATTATAATGTTGTGTTTTCATCCAGATATGGATAAATTCATTTATATGGCTTTCAAGCTACATAATATATATATTTGCATAAACAGAGAGTCTTCCTCATGAGTTGGCGCCTCTACTACATGTGCATTTAGAGGGAAAAAGGGCATGTGCAAGACTTTGACTGCATCAGTTATCAAACTAAAGTGACCAATCGAAGGGAGTAGACATCATCAGCATATTCCCCGCTTCAACATCTCAAAGGTCAACTTCAACACGAGCATAGCCTTGTGAAATTAGAGCAGAAATGCCTCTGCGTGAGGACACCTTTCTGCTCATGGCTACTATTCTGTCAGCTCACATCATGTGGATGTGATTGGGTTTTATGTGCAGGGGTTTTGGGACTAATTAAACGACATGGATGAGGTCTTCTGCAGCGCTCTGAGACTGCAACTGTGTTTAAAGTCTTTGAATGGCTATACAAATAAATGTAACTTAATGTGACCAATCTTTTTCAAGCATAATACAGAAGTGTCGTATTATCCATGCACTTTCCTCCCAGATAATTTGTATGTATTGATTTTTTTAAGACTTTATTCCTTTATTGGAGTAATTAGGGGGGGGGGGGAAACACTGATTATGGTAGAGTGGCAAATTTCCCAGGGTGTTTCATGGATGCAGATGCTCACACTCTCTCTCACCATGCTCTCTTTGGACTGAAATCGACACTAACCTGGAGCCAATAGTGCTTAACACTTAGCCACCAATGCCAATATTTTCAATGTGATAAAATGCTTGAAATGTTCTTTCCTAAAGTGCCTTCATGATTAAAGTTACATTTAAAATAGAGAGCGCTGCTGTCAGTAAATGAAAAAAAATCTCTGGCAGAAAATTTTTAAACTATTCACCCTTGTTGGTTGATATGTGGTGTGGCATTAACAAGCGATTGTTGCACAGCAGAGAAAAATACTGATGCAGTCCAAAAACAGACAAACAGTCAGATAAGAGTCAGATAAGAGCACTGGAGCCAAATCTAACATGATGGACCTCTGGGTTACCTTGTTGCCCACGACAAACTGAGAAATATCAAAGCAGAACGGCGTCACATGAAACACAGAATCATCTGTTTGAAGGCCAGGTTGACAGGAGCTGTCTACAGTACGTCTGCATGGTTTACAGGAACGTTTTCACTGTGAAGTCGCTGGGGAAATTTGTTCAAGTCAACACACACTGGCTTTGTTTTCACTTTAATTCTTAGAGGGATGTAATTTGATGTGGAGCATGCTAGTGACTATCGCAGTTTACATCACGGGGCCGAATGTCTTTGTAACAAACGTCACCAGGGTAAAACAAACCTTCAGTTTCTGTCTGATTGCTCACAGCAGCCAAGACTGAAAGCAAACCAAAGATGATCTGAGAGTGTGTTGTGTATGCATTTCTGTATGTGTTTCTGGTTATTTGACTACAGATTAAAATGTGTTTGTCACAAAGGCCAGGCGACAGAGACTGACTGAGGTACGTCCGCCCCTGCTGTGGGAGGTGAGTGTAAATTACGAATACGGCGTCTCTGGGGATGTGATGGGCCAAGCGGGACCTGAGGGCAGGAGAGGAGACGGGAGGGGGAGGGGGAGGATGGGATTTGGAGGCTGGTAAGCGGAGATGCTGGACACAGATAGTCTGTGTCAGTAACAGAAGCGCTGGTTGCTCTGATTCAGTCTCAAAGGTGCAGCCAAGGACAAAAACACTGACCTCATACTAAATACCTCTGCTGTGCCACAGCTGAATGGAAGCAGAGTGTGGTGTAAATTCAAAGTATATGCGACAGATGAAAAGAATATAACTTCACACTCCATTATTTTCAAGGTATGAAAATACTTGACTAACATAATTCACTCGCATGCACTGTGAATGAATTTTGAAACAAGTGATTTTACATCTCACTTAAACGGACTTTCGTTGAGGTTCTGGACGTGAAGCTGTTGAACATTCAGGACAACTTTTGCTATAATCTTTTTTCCTTTCTTTTAGGTTTGCTTTGAGCCTCTTTTACTCCACCTTGGGGAACCTTTTTCATAAAGCAAAGCTGGTTACTACTATAGAAGTCGTCCCTAAAATGGACAGAGATTGGATGGTAGGCTATTTGTACTTAACTTGAGGTGATATATTGGCCCTCTTAGGGTAACCATGCTGCTTGTAACTTAATAACTGCTCTCCTCAGAGCAGTTCTCACTTCTTCACAAAGCTTCTTTTTTTTCAAATCATTTCACAAGTATTTAATTTAGTGGTGTTTTTCTGCTTTCTTACAAGCACATGAATGCAGCGAGAAAGATGTAGTCAAGGCCCTTGACTGCTACGTGACGTTTTGTGTCAATACCTTGATAAAGGGTATAGAGGACATAAGAAAATAAGAATATGTCCAGCTTCTTCAAAGATGTGTGAAACACATTCAGCTATAGGCCCTGCATACAGTCAGAATCTGATGTTTTTATGATGCCTCTGGAGAAGTGTCTCCAAAGTCTGTATTTGTAATTAGCTTTTTTAGCAACATAAGCAACTGCATTTTTTAAAACATTGTGGCTGAAAGTCCTTCTAGTGTGTTGCTTTGTGAAGGGGAATAATCATGGCCATTTGACCAACACTGGTTTAACATGGAGAGTTACCTTCATCAGTGACTGTGTACAAGATCACTTGAGTGAAAAACAAGGCGACTCTTCAGGGCGGTTTTACCAACATTTTAGTAAGCAACCTTGTGTCATACACAAATGGCTTTAGTGCTTTTCATTTACTGCAAACGGGGCAGCTTCTGTGTTTGCACCCGTCTTAAAGCATGCTTCTTCCTTGGATGGTTTCTTTTGTTGCTTGTGAGTTACAGTAGAAATGAACCTGTACTCCAGCTTCCTTGTATGAGGGGAAACAGCAGGACATCACGGGTCTCAAAAAAAAGAGGAAAATGTTCTGTGGGCAGAACACGCTGTGCAATTAAGATGAGACTCTGGTAACTAAATGAACTGCCCATCTCTTCAGCACACTGACTAAATTGATTGCTTCTTCTCCTTTGTATCTTTTTTTAAATTCTTTTACTTCCTCTTAAATTTCACATTTAGGCATTTGCTGCACTGTAGATACTGTAAATCAAATGTGCAGCAGCAGAATAACATTGTCTTCATTTTTTTCTTACCATGCCATATTTGCCCATTGGCTATTTTACCTCTTTAAGGAGTACATCAGTTCATTTTAATGCTCTGACTTGATCTCTGTGTTGCCAGTTCTGTGACCTTCATCATTTTCCAATTTCAATGCTTGGTTATGTCTTTGCAGTATTTCTACAATAGGACTCAGTTATTTACAATGTAAGAGAAAGTTTTCAGTGTGTGTGTGTGTGTGTGTGTGTGTGTGGGTGTGTCTTCTATCGTGCTGGTGCAGACATAGAACAGGCAACATGCTGCGAATGTCCTTTCAAAACATCAGCTCACTTGAGTCAGACCTGAAATTACACACCCACATAGAGTCTAAATTCAGCTGCAGACACATTAGCATGCACACCATGCAGTATAGCCACAATTTACAGGATCTTGGCGGATGCAGAATGCATGTATGAAGCCAAGATGATACAAAACAAGAAAAACTAAAAAGATTCAGTATGGGGTGTTGTTTTTAGCACTGTGACCCCCCCACAGCCAGAAGGCCCTATGGTTGTTTCCTGCAGGGGTCAGGACATTTTGCAGCATTGCCAACTTGCTTGCACGTGTTTCCTCTGGTTGCTCTGATTTTCACTTTCTTGCAACAGCTAATTAAGTCTACAAGTGAAAGTTTTCATCTCAGTCAACAAAACCCAGGGTCATCGCTAGATTTGAGAAGCCTATTTTTGTTTATTTCCATGCAAAATGTGAGACTTGTTACCATGCCAACTACCAAGATGCATTATCGTTGTAAAACTGCGAGAATGGAGCAGTTTACAGGTGTATCAACGGTGGTGGGATGGGATACCACCAAGAGTTCATTTTAATTAACTTCACCTCTTAAGTGCTTTTTTAAAATAAAGTAACTCCCCCGACTGCAGCAATGAGGTGTCGTTAAGTCAGTATGAGCATTCCTGCTGCGTGTGTAATAGCAACTGGAAAGATCCAGTCAGATCTCAACATGCCATACGAGTGCAGTGGTCCCTATCCAGCCTGTCATACAGACTGGAGATGTGACAGACAGACAGCTAGGTAGATGGTTACAGACAGACAGACAGATATGCAGTGCAAAATGCATAGAGCCAAGCTGTCACATTTTGTCTTCTGTCCCAGATGTTTAAAGACTCCACCTCAGTTTTGCACTGAGGAATCTGGTCCAATCCCATCCGTCATTACATCTAAATTTCAACAATCTTTATTTGGAGTTATGTAGCTGGCACCCTTCAACTTCCACCACCTGTATCCATGGCTCACGCTTGTTATGTTTATTAGTGTGGATGCTCTCAAGTTGTCACACCACTCTTCTCTTACTATGGTGCATTATTAAGAGGGCTAATTAATCGCTCAGACTGCATATGTCACTCAATCAGTGCATATCGCTCTTGTTCCTGCACAAATACACACATAGCACTTTTTTCCACAAGGGGAGTTAACCTCACCAGTGCTTGTGTACAAGTCCATTTGAGTGAAAGATGAGGCTACCCTTCAGGGGGATCTTACCAAGGTTTTAGTGAAATAATCTCTTCTACTGTGTCATACATAAATGGTTTTAGTGGTTTTCATTTACTGCAAACTGGGCAGCTTCCGTGTTTGTATATGTCTTAAAGGATGCATCTTCCTTGGATGGTTTGTTTTGTTGCTTGTGAGTTACAAATGAAAAAGAACATATACTCCAGCTTCCAAAGCCTGTATGAGAGGAAACAGCAGGACATCACGGGTCTCAAAAAAAGGGAAAATGTTCAGAGGGCAGAACACGCTGTGCAATTCAGATGAGACACCGGTAACTAACTGAACTGCTCAATTACAATCCATAGAGAGGGAGGAAGAAAGAGTTGCCTGAGAGCACATAGAGAGAGAGAAAGGTAAAGACGGAGGTGGTGAGAGGAATAAAGATGAAAAAAAAAACAGATGGTGAGATGTTGACAGAGAGGGGGAGTAAAAGCGGAAGGAAGTAAGGTGGAGACAGTGTGAAAAGAAAAAGGGAGAGCGAAAGAGGTGAGGCAGACACTTATTTCAGCACCACTCAAATGCCAAGCCTGAGTGGATGAGGAGGAACTTGAATCTTAAGCAGCCATAAATTTCCCCCAATGCTTTGCTGGGCCTGCCGCTGTATGTATACGCTTAGAAGGGGATAGGAGCTGGCATAGAAGCGTAAGAGAAGATGGCAGGGCTCCCAAGAAAAGAAGAAACTGCCATCAGATTCTGAGAGCCCACCATATGGGTTTAGACACATAACTTAAGCCATAGACAGTTTCGTTCCATCACACGCGTAGACTCACACAAACAGCGCACACTCTGGCAATAGCATTTTCCTTACTGCCTGAGAGGCAGAAGAAGACACAGGTTTCAAGTGAGGGGAACTTGCAACAGCTCTGCATTACAGTGAAGTCTGCCATATTATGAAAATTAAATGTGCAATGTACAAAATACCTATGGGACTGCAAATGAACCCGTGTGCTTACAGCGTGAATGAAGTGCGTATGACACGGGCACATGCATACTCAGACATGCATGCGTGCACATGATATATGCTCATTAGTGCATACATCTGTGCATACAGGTCAAATCAAGACACACTTGAATGCTGTGTGTAGATTTGTACAAACACACTGCTTCAATTAGATAGGATTTTTACTGTCATGGCATTATCATTTTTCCTACTGTTATATAGGAAGTGATGTATTTCATTTTTATGTCAAGCACTTGGTAATTGTTATTTTGAAAGGTGCTATGCAAATGCAAATTATTATTAAGTTGTGTTATGCATGAATAAGGAGCTATTCATGCTCACATTAAAAGGTGCCGTTAATCAGGAACTGGGTAAAAAGGGATGGAGGAATCAAAGGAAAGAAGAGGAGGGGATATACGCAAGGATTTGACTTTGCTTGTTATGGTGTTATCACTGTGAAGCTGAAAAGTACTGTCAATTACAATAAACTGTTATTTCAGTCCACAGCCTGCACACCCAAACCCACACATAGTGCATTGCGTGCTTTTATTAAGTACTTGTGGTGCAACCGTGTTTATTCGGATGCTTTAATTCTTCAATTTGAAACAAGCACCGTGGTCCAGAAAGCAGAGCAGAGAGAGGGAGAGAGAAAGACTTTGTACCACACAATGCTGACCTGTCTCTACCCAACAGTTCAAAGCAGGGGTGACATTGCTGAGCATTCTGATGGTGCAGAGTAGGAAAAAGCCTCTAGGCTGCCCAGAACTATATAGAAACCTATTACTTACAGCTGAAAGCCACACAGGTCTCCCTTATTCATTCAACATACCCACCCACCAGCCTGCGGCCAACGCAGCCAGGCACCCTGATAGGGATTTGGCTAGAGGTGGAGTTTCACCCATTCCAACATATTATCGCTATCTGTGGTGACAAAAGGTGATCTCATCCCACAGTACATGTTAATAAAAAAGGGAAAGAGCGGGAGTCAGAGAAAGAAATAAACAGTGCAGAGAAAAGGGAAGGGGAAAGGTAGAGGGATAGTGGCAAGGGAGGGACAGAGAGATTCTCCTGAGAAATGAGGTGACAGAAAGCTTTTTACGTGCAGGAAGGGTGGCCAGGCAATTTTCAAATGTCTGACGCTTCTCATTTGCTGAGCTGCAAAGCCACTTTATATGGTAGCAAATGTTAAACTTGTTCTGGGCACATCAAGGTCCCCTTGGCCGATAGCTTGTCTTCGCCCGGAATATAAATGTGGTTTGTGATGAGGGTACAGGGGAAAATGGCTTCGACAGCTTGTACTGAAGAGTTTAAAAAAGGCAGAGTGGTAAATACCTTCAGGGTCCACACCGACTAGAGAGCGTTTCAGTCCACACATATGTTTATGTGGACTTGGATTTGGAGGAAACATGTGTGAACGTTGTGCTGTTCTGCTCAATACAACAAATTATTGGCTTATTTTTGTGCAGATTTATCAATTCTGTAAATTTGTTGTTTTTTTTTAAGTTATCTGTTAAATTGTAGAAAAGATGAAAAACATTGACATTGACAAATGTATTGGTTTTTTTTGTGAGCATTAATGATATTTTCTTTAAAATGTTTGTTGTCAATTTTTAATCAGTCAACAAAAGGCGACAAAAGCAACAACACTGTGGAATTTAAATTATATTTTAACATTGTATGTATTTATTATATTCTTTTTGTATAAAGTTGAAATTGTTAAATTGTTATTGACAGTGTTCTCTTAACTTATTTGATTTTTTTTTTTTTTACTGCAAATGGCACTAACTTTCTCTGTCTCACTATTTAATGGTTGAAACTGTTGCACTTGTTTTCTAAAACAGAGCAAAGCAAGATGTGGGATTTTAATTATGATGATTCAGAGAAAATGAGTTAAAATTACATAGAGACAGTAAACAGAGACTAAATATAAGCAAATCTACATTGTTTTTACGTTGGACTGATAGAAGCATGGAGACAGGACAGGAGATATTGGTGCCTCTGATGTGGTTGTTTCTTAATCAATATCTTTCAGACACAGTGAGCACACAAACACACACAATAAGACCCACAATGAAGCATGAAGACATCATTGCCTAATGGTGCCTTCAGTGACCGTCCCAGGCCTTATAGAACACTTATGACCACATCCACCCATCACCACACATACAAGCTCAAACGTATAGTGAATACAGATGTGCACATCTGTGGTGAAAGGTTGTTGTTAGTTTATTACAAGAGGAGTGGGAGCAGGGTATATTTGTCATTTCATATTTCAGTCAAAAGCTTCATGGGCAAAGATTTTGACAGCTCTGTGAAGGACACCACATCCAACCAAGCGGCCTGCACGGAGTTGGATGGCTGACTGAAAGCCATGGACAAGGCTGCCCTACCTGCATGTACTAAAATGCCATTCATATTGCAACCACCACCCTGTATACCAGCCTGTTCTGAGGATGGATTGCCATCTTCAGTGCCATTGAAGCGGCAGAGCGAGCTTCCCGATGACTGTGACCCAAGAGAGGAGAGCCATGGACTCATTGTTGTTACTGTAGTTATCTGGACACAAGCTGGGGGTCTGATAAGCCCCTGCTAGGTCACGTAAAGGAGGCTGCATGATGTGGAAAGACGTGAAACACTCGATGATTCTAGGATCTTCAATGACGATGTGTCCAGAGGTAGCAGTAGATGTACTTTATGGACACAGGTCAACCTGCAGTTGGCCCTAGAAGACAAGCCATACTGTAGGCTTCATCCACGAGGCAACTGTGGAATTATTTCAGGCTGGACTTTGTGGTGGAATTAGTATTGCTTTATTATACTTTATTAGATATGTGATGATACATAATGGACCCCTGACAATACAGTAAAAAGATAATCACACATCTAATATATTATGCATGAGGAAAAAACAGCAAATAAGCCTTCCTCTTTCGTGCCTCATTCGCTCCGTTCCTCAACCCAACTCGTCAAGCCATCAAACCACACTGAGGGGCCGTTTCCACGACAACCATTTCACCCAAAAACAGACACCTGCTGTTGCGTTTTGGCAGTCCGTTTATACGAGAACTGCGTTTTCGGGGGCTGGAACCGCAAACTTTTGAAAATGGGCTCCAGAGTGGAAACTTTTCAAAACGCCACGTGTGAATGGGCACAACGCAACTCTGACTGAGAATGATGCTTCGTTCATGCCTATTACGACTCCTGCCAGCCTTTGTGGCGTACACAGACAGCATACAGCCCACTTTGGACAGAACAACAACAAAAATACAACGTTGTCCGGTTTTGTTTGTGCTGCAGTCTCTGTTGAGTTTATTAACGATCCTCCAATGTAGATTTGCTGAACCACCACTGTGATTCTGTAATGTTGATTTTTAAAAGTTACACCACCAACCACTGCCTTAACATACATACTACCGCGTTTTCAGTCGTGTTTGTAGATCCGTGTGTACGGGGATCATTTCAGAATGAATGTTCTTCTTGCAAACGCAGAGGGTTTTAAAAACGCACAGGAAAACCATCGGCATGTAAACGGCACCTAAGAGACCAGACTAATTAACAGAGGGGTGAGAGCTGCCTGTCATTTGTAGATCTCATCTAATCTGTCATGTTTTCCTAAATTGTGAGGCAATCTGGGAGATGAGGGAGAAGAGAGAGAGAGGGGTGGGGGGCAAAAAAAGATGTAGATGGAAAGAGGGTGAAAAATTAAAGAATGATGTATTCAGAGGCATCCCTGAATGACATCCAGTCAGTGTGGGTGTGTCTGTGTCTGTGTGTGTGTGTGTCTGTGATTTCCTCTCACTTCCAAAATCTCACTTTCTCTTCAAGTTCCAAATTACATCCAGTCCACTTATATTGCTCATTGAATCATCTCACAAGCTGACTACACACTGCAAAGCATATGAGGTTGTGGTCTGTGTTCATAACACACACACACACACACAAAGGGACACACACAAAAGCCCAGTAGCACTGATGTCCAGTTAAATCAGTCTGCATCTCATCACAGCTTCAGCGACTGTCAGATACAGACATTCATCAGAGACACCTTGGAACACGAACACACACACACACACACACACACACACACACACACACACACACACACACACACACACACACACACACACACGATCAAGTCAAGGGGATGCAGACAGACAGATGGTGTGTTTGCATCATGTTCATGGGGGTGGGACGTATGTGTGTGTGCTAAATGTCACCCAACTCTGCAGCCACCTGAGGGGGAGCTTAAGGATCCCCCTCAGGTGGATCCAGACAGACTAGACCGTATCTGTTACCTTCAGTGTTAGAGCTACTGGCTGACTGACAGCTAACAGTGAACAATCTGGTACTAAACATACAACACAAGACAGGGTCCATATAAAAAAAAGGAAAGACGTCACGTTTAACTAACATAAGTTAATAAAGGCATTCAAGTGAAAACAACTGCAAAAGGCTAAAAACAAGACTAAGAGCCTACAGCAACGCTAGCTTATGTGAGGCTGTAGTAAAAGCTAAATGCTCACATCAGCATGATGACGAGCTCAAAATGACAATGCTGACATGCTTATATCTATCTGGTAATGTTTATCATATTCAAGATAATAGTTTAGTGTCTCAGCCAAGTCTTGCTAATTAGCATGACAAAAGTGCACTTGAAGCTAATGGGATTGTCATTCGTTTTACAGGTATTAGGTCATAAATTGTACATTGAAATTAATGAATGATCAACAAATGGCAATCTGTCCAACAGTTGTTGTATTGATGATGATATTTCAGTTTGGATCAAAGTGGTAGACCACCATTTACATCTGTAGCGCAAATAGTGTAGAGAAAATAGTGATCCTGTATGGTAGAAATACTATACAAATCATTTATGATGGGGTGCAGATAGCGCAGTGGTTAAAGCGTGCGCCCCATGTACAGAGGCTGCAGTTCTCCTGTGGTAGCTGTGGGTTTGATTCCTGCTCATGGCCCTTTGTTGCATGTCTACCCCCCACTCTCTCTCCCTATTTCCTGTTGTATATCTTCAGCTTTCCTATCCCATTAAAGGCAAAAATGCCCAAAAGAATAACTTAAAAGGAAAAAAAATCATTAATGATTAAAACAGGTTGATGCTAAATACAAACAAGAACAGGAAAGTGATGACAGTGAAGTGCAGATGGCTGAAAAATTAAAAGTATGTGTTTAATAATACACCCACGACTTGAAGAATTAATGAGTCTGTGAATACTTAATGAAAAGTGATATTCTTTTTCTATTGGCACCCTAACTTTTCATCTAATACAGACTTTTCTTTGTGCTTTATAAAACACAATGTGAGATGAATTCAAAGGGTAAAGTAAATGCATGACAGATTTCATTTAAAAAAAAATCCAATATCCAATATCGAGGACAACTTAATCTGCAGTAATGCATCATAATTGTAAAGCTCTGTCTAAAGAAAATGATCTCTAGGACACAATTCATATTACCTTGATCTTATTATGAGTAGTGCAGTTTGATTGAAAGATTTCAAAGACTGAAAAGGGAGAGAGGTCATCCCAGTCTACAAATGATGACAGTAGAAGTAAGAATACTGATTTAACAGGTAGAGAGAATGACAGACAAATGAAGAGAAAGTAATTAGTCATACGATGTTCACAATGCATCATGTCTGATAAAACACACCTGATTGCAGGAGCAGGAAGTGGCGTGGGCGAAAACTAGAATTCAGAGAGTGAAACATGATGAGGAGTGACAAAGGACACAAAATAAATTGTGCAGAAATTAGAATTGGAGCTCACTGTAGCCAGAAAAAACAAAACTGATTTTGTCAAGGGGAAAACGAAGAGTGCAAAGAGAAATGGCATAAAGGACATAAGGCACTCCATTGTGATAACTGTGCAGGAAAAAGAATGGAAGTATGTGAATGAAAGAGGAAGAAAACAAATACATGACCAAGAAAAGAAATGCTGAGGGGAAAAAAAGGGAGGATGAATAGAAAGCAAGGATGCTGATAATGACAGCACCTTTCATCCTTCAGCATAATCTGCACTTATTACATTTTAACACTTAAAATAGCTAACGAGTCATGAAAATGTGCACATGCCTCCAGTTTCCTGTTTGGAATGGGAAAAGTGCCAGACTGCTGCTAAAGTGTAAATAAGGAGGGTGAGGAAGGTGTGAGATGCCGGTGGGAGTGCAGCTGTGGGAGAGGCAGAAAAGAGGAACGCCTGTGGGGAGCGTTAAGGCGCCTTGGTGAAAAAGACTAGCACAGATTGAAAAAGGGAAAGAGTGAAACAGAGCAAAAGAGGCTTGGGTTGATGGTGCTGACTGGCTATTTCCTGCTCTACTGTCGAGTGCCGCGGTCGAGTCTCAGCACAATCCGCTGATTAGAGATGGAGACACGCTGGGATCCCCTTGGTATATCGATTCTCAGGCACACTCATTTGGGAGCCACAGAATTTATGAGAACTGCCGAAGGTAAAGGTTTTATAAAATTATTATTTATCTGTTACCTGTGCTGGCCCTGACCCATCTGTCTGAGAATGGGTCAACCTATTGGGGCCCAGCAGCACCAAATGTCCAGGTATGACAACTAATCTGACAGCAAGAGTCTGTGTGTGTAAAAAAGAGGGGAAGAGTGTGCAGCAGGCCACCTCCGCCACGCACACCTACCTTAAATCAACATTAGCCAGCCAACAGAAATAGACATTTCACAGAGGGGAGCAGTTACACTTGAGGTGCATTTGATTGTTAGTTTTAGGCTGTTTCTCAATGTCATTATGAGTCAGCCTGCTTCCAGAGGGATTAATTTAAAACAGGCTCTGTGCTCTACTCCCTGCAGCAAAGTTTAGAGACTTCATATTACACCCTGTCATTATTTTAGCCCTTAATCAACAACGGATATTTCCAGAGGCTTTTTCTGACTTTGACACTGTCTCTACACTGTGTGATTAATCTAAACAGTAAAGAAAACCACAACTGGCTGTTTTATGGAGGTTTGTTTAGAATAGAAGACTATTTCTTGGTTGGGGTATAGAAACCTAAGGGAATTTTATTTTTTACACTTTGGTTTTTGCCTTGATTAAAAAAAGGAGATAAAACGTGTTAATCAGCGAGCTTTAGAGGTGGCTAGCTGTTTCCTTTTATTTCATTCTTTTTGTCAAGCCAAGCTTAGTGGCTCCTTGCTGTAGTTTATATCTGACCAACACAGAGTGACATCAATCTTCTCATGTAACTCTAACTAATAAGCATATTTCCCAAAATATCAAACTATTTCCCTAAAAGCAGGGTAGGTAGGATTTGTCAGCTGTGCAACTGGGATGAGAATCAGCACCTCCAAGTCTGAGGCCATGGTTCTCAGTCGGGAAAGGGTGGATTGCTCACTCCCAGGTTAGGGATGAGTTGCTGCCCCAAGTGGAGGAGTTCAAATATCGCGGGGTCTTTTTCATGAGCGAGGGAAGAATGGAACGGGAGATTGATAGACAGATCGGGGCAGCGTTTTTCACACTTTGTATGGTGAAAAGGGAGCTAAGCTACAAGGCGAAGCTCTCGATTTACCAGTCAGTCTATGTTCCTACCCTCACCTATGATCATGAGCTTTGGGTAATGACCGAAGGAAACGAGATCGTAGATACAAATGGCCAAAATGAGCTTCCTCCGCAGGGTGTCTGGGCTCACCCTTACAGATAGGGTGAGGAGCTCAGTCATTCAGGAGTGGCTCAGAGTGAAGCTGCTGATCCTCCACATTGAGAGGAGTCAGCTTCGGGCATTTGGTTAGGATGCCCCTGGACACCTCCCTGGGGAGGTATTCCAGCCATTTCCCACTGGGAGGAAACCCCGAGGTAGACCTAGGATGCGCTGGAGGGATTTATATCTCTCGGCTGGGTTGGGAACGCCTCAGTGTACCCCCAGAAGAGCTGGAGGAGGTGGCTGGGGAGAGGGAGTGTTGGGCTTCTCTGCTGAGACTGCTGCCCCCGCGACCCGGACCCGGATAAGCGGAGGAAAATGGATGGATGGATGGTTTGCAAACACAAAATTTTAATTGTGTCCCTCCTCCTTGGCTCAACAACACTACACAGACCTCAGACCAGTGTACAACTTCTAGCTCTCCCCTGTGTGCTGCTGTTGGCTCAAAGTTACATGCTGAGAAATGGTCAAAACACAAAATAAGAACATACAGGCAGGGGACAGGCATTCTGCTATTTATAACAAACTAGTGTGTCATAAAACTAACCATTGTTTTCTTATCATCCTTATATTTTCTTTCACATTATTCTATTATGTGGTGACTAGAAGGACAAAGAAACCATAGCCCTGATTCAAAGCTAACAAGCATCTTGTATTAAAGTGCCTCATATCTCACAGGCAGACAAAGTTTCCCTCTCTCAGCCCTTCCAATCCTCCCCTCCCACATTGCCGCCCCAATCATGTAAGCTACACAGACGGCCTGATAATTGGATTTTAACAGACAGTTCAAAAGGCAGCATAAAATAATTAGCGACAAACCTGAAATTAATCTTTGGCATGGCGATCGTCTCTTTGCCCTTAGTATGTTTCTATGACAGCATGAAAGGGAAACGTACGATTTCGATTTAACGGAGTTTGATGCTTTTCCTGCATGTGTGATGGATGCACGACATGATAAATCACTGGGCTTGTTGTTGATAATTGCTCATAGAATGTGTGAATTCTGCTTTCTGATGGTGTGTGTATGTATGCAGTGATGAGATGGAACATGAACCAAATGTAGCAGAGCACAGATGACCCCCCCCCCCCCCTGCAAAAAAAAAAAAATTCCTCCATCCCTGGAGACAGGAACAAAGAGGCCAGACTACATCAGGCAGGTCTTTGATCAGCTCAGCTCTATCGTGTTCCCATCTGTAATTGACAGCCCTTGGATCCTGGATGCTTCCTCTGCAATGTGCACACATGGAAAGTCTTAATGTCCTCTGATAAATCATATGAACTATATTTTATGTACAAAGCAGAAAATCGCTCACAATATGTCCATGTGGCCGTCTAAAACATCTATAATGGTTTTCCACCGCAGAAAACAAACCATATTTTATATATATAAAAAACAACATTTTGCATGCACCACATGAAGCGCTCAGGGCAAAGCATAAGGCTGCAAAGTGCTGCACACTCTTCTTTCTGCACAACCTCCCAAGTGGCCTTATCTCCTAAGTTAATGTGATGAAACACATTAGTACCTGCAGCCTAACACTTGACCAGGGAAATTAGAGCCAGTCATAAAGTGCTTATTCATCGCTGCTAAATCCACCTTCACAAGAAAAGTCAGGAAAGAAATTAAGGTGCTCCGGCCAGAATGTAAAGTAATAAAGTGATTTAGTTTCTACTGCTGCTTTATTGGAAGCAAATTAACCTGCTTTACAGTGTCAGCAGCCTGTAAATTTGATAACATTTGTTATATTTCACGCCGCTAAAGAAAAGGGAGAGAAGTGCAAACCGAATTTTAAAAGATTTTCACTCGGTGTTGCACAGCTAAGACCAGTTCACTCAGAAATGCTGTTTCTTTATAATGAGTCACCAGTGGCAGCGTGTTTTCCCAACACTTTACATTTCACATGAACACACACACACACACATACAGGTCTAAGAGAGAAGTGCACAGCAGCTGATTGTAACTCATCTAATTTTGACAATCAAATAAAAACAAATAAAACACCAAATCAAACTGTTAATTGTGCGTTACAGTCACTCATTTTTAATTAAGCATTATGACAAGCTGCCATTTATGCTGAAATGTAACTCGCTCCCCTAATCTTGTTTGATAGTAGCTTAATGGCCTTTATTGTTGTTCCACAGCCTTGGTGCTGTTGTGCAGAGCTATTAGCACATCATATATCAAGCCCTCAGTGTCATGTGTAATAGTTAAGTGTTTTGAACCTACTAGCTCATGGCAGCATGAATCTTCCTGAAGGCTGGTGATTATTAATGACAGTGGCAGTGCAGAGCAGCCACCTTCAATCACACTGCAGGTAAATCCTGCTCCAGCAACAAAGACGGAGGCAGGGAAGCGCACTTTAATTCCTTTTTGCCGGGAATTAATCAGCCCAGTTTCTAATTTCTCACCCAACCGATGTTAATGCCTTTTCTGTGTGATACTCTAAATAAGAGATTAAGACACCACATGGGCACACACACACACACACACACACACACACACACACACACACACACACACACACACCATTGAACTGATGACAAACGAGGATGCAGCAGCTCATTTGAATATCAGAGAGAAAAAGAACGCCGGTGTGCCAATGTAACCTCCTTGAGCCTGTACAGTAATTACTCAGCCGTGACACACAACAGGACACGCAAGGTTTATGGAGGATCAAACAGAGGTTTGAAGACAATGCACACAGGTGAGGGAGGATTTTCGAAAGAAAGGAGGCGAGTAAGAGAATAGAGAGCAGAAGGAGGAAGAGAAGAAGTTTAAGTAGGAAAAAGAAGATGTAGAAGATAAGTTAAGGACTGGGAGATGATTTAGGAGGAGAGGCAGCGTGTAAAATTAACACCATCTTTCTCCTCTTTGTAGGGCTGATCAGATGGGACAGAGATGCGAGGGCAATTTCCTCGGAGCATGAGCTCCATGAAAACCCAGCTGTGCACAGCAGCCATAGGGAGCGTGGATTTCTCTGGATGACACTCTACTTATTGGACTGTTAACATTAGCTTCTCCCTCCTTCTTTATCTGTATCTATTCACCTAAATATCATTTGAAAAATCACTTTTGTCATAGTAGTTTTCTTTGAGGGTAAAATTTTCCTAAATCCCTGAACATTTTTTCATAACCTAATAACAAAACAGATTGCAAGATGTTGCATTCCAAAATATACCATATGAGCATTTCTGATCCGGTGCCCTAATTTTTCTCTTTTTCTCTGTCTCTCCATCCAACTTCGTGCTCCATTCCTCCCTCTTTTTGGGTGCACAGATGAGTATCCTGGCAGAAGTAGACCCAGTGACGGTCTTACTTCAGGCGCCTGTCAAAATTTCCATCAATGGGCGCACACACACACACACACGCACACACACACACACACACACACACACACACACACACACACACACACACACACACACACACACACACACACACACACACACACACACACACACACACACACACACACACACACACACCTTCATAGTACATGCAGAATGGGCTTCATGATTTAATGTCCCCTTCTTGCAGCAATACTACTTATTTGGTGAGAATAAATAAATTTGATTGATTGTTAAGTTGTGGGTGATTTAAAACAACACAACGAGCCCTGCAAGTGTCAGCTCTCGGTTCCAACTCAACACTTAATGACTAAATTGGTGCAATTAATTACACTGATCGGCGATGCTAACCTCCACCTCTTCCACCTGGACTCTTGGCGCTGCAAACGAACAGGCTGATTCATACTGTAGCCTTGTACTCTACCTGCTATTTATCCTCAATAGTGCAGCGATCCACAGAGCACTGCTTACACATCCTTAATGCGAATTACCCTGAACTACCAGCTGAGGAGGAGAGTATATTGTGGTTATAGAGAGACAGAGTTCAGCTGTGGGCCTGGCACTGAGAAAGAAATATGAACTATGATTGGATGATTGAACAAAACTGAATCAACCTTGAATTCTATAGGCTGCAACAACTTCTCCTCTCCTCTCCTCTGACCTCTCTCCTGGCTCATTTCCACTTCATCTCTCATGCACCTGCAGCAGTTTGTCAGCCAGCTTTGGCTAATTTCACATCTCATCACAGTAACACACAGCCAAAGGCTCTCAGCAGTCCTCGTGCGTTACCACTGTTGTGGGACATCACAGGCCTGATCTGCGATTCTGAGTGATGCATTGAATAATAGGTCCCACTACAACAACTGAGGCGAATTACAGACAGAAAAAAAAGCTTTTCATATTTCACAACCAATGATGGGGTAATATTTGTGAATGTGTGTTTATCGTGCAGCCTGCTCTCTCCTGTCGTTGCCTAGCAAGCCCTGATGGATGCTGCCCTGTCAGTGAAGCCAACTGTTCAAGCAAAGGCTGCCTCTCACCCCTCCATTCCACGCCTTTCCCCCGATGTAGCTCTGGCAGCCCAGTAACACATTTTCAACATGTTCAGTTAATTTTCAAAACACATGACGGCAAAGTTCTTTGGGTTATAGAAAATCTAGGAAACAGTAGATGCAAACTTTGGATGACTGATCAAGTATATTAATGACCAAACAGGATGTTTAGCTATACCTTTAAGATTATATTGCAAGACATTTCTAATGTCCTTGTTTTTCTTTTCCTTCTTCTTCCTCTGGACTATCCGTACTGACTCACTGTCTGGTGAATGATGGAAGAGGGAACTGGCTGGATGAAAGGAGGAACTCCAAGGGAAAAGTAATGCCGAAGAAAGGAAGTGCATTGAATGAAAAAAAAAGGAAAATGCACATATTTCCCATCCTGTAGTGGGTGATGTGTTCATGGTCCAGTTTTGATGCACGATCTTGATCTGAATCAGCGTTCAACATAACAGTGTCACAGCTCACATCAGGACAGAAGGAGCATTTTAGCATGTCACAGGGTGTCGCATCGCTGAGAGGCACAAGTGGAAGTAAGAGAAAGGAAGTACTACGTCAAGACGACTATGCAGTGTATTGAAAGGACAGTTTGTCATTTTAGGAAATACACTAATTTGTGTTCTTGTCAAGAACTAGAGGAGAAGATTGATACCACGCTCATGTCTGTTTGTTAATAAATACTCTCTATTCTCTCTTTATTTACCTCAGTGGCAGAGACAGGCCTTTATTTGGACCCTGTGTTCTCAAGAAGTTTTTAGGTCTACTTCCACCTGCTCCACCATTAATGCAAACTCATAACGTTAAGCTGCTGTCTTGATAGATTCAGTATCATGTGCATCTCCACAGCACTAATAAAATCACTGCAACAGTCAAGGCCGGGTGGAAGCATGCTGCTTTCACTCACCAATTAACTCCAGTCATTTCGCTTGTCCATATTAAGCTGCTGTCAATGAGGCATGCTGATTTCTCGTATTAAAAATATTCCAGCCTTGCAATTATTGATAGGCGCAGGAGGAACAGAAAAGTGGAAAAAAACTGGAATGGTAACGTGGCTGAAAACCTGTTTTTTTGTTCAAATAAAAGACCAGAGTGGTGATTATAACACGGTTCTGGCTTTGAAATGATGGACATGTATATTATGTCGTATTCACAATGTTGTCGGTCCATACACATAATGTCACCCCCTTCAATGTTGATTTTATTTGCCCAGCCATTTGTTTGTTCCGGATAGACTATTATAATACCAGCTTTTCTATGAGAATTCAGGGTAAGAAGCTGCAGCCATCCCCTAAATTATCTCACCTTTGTGCCAGACTGGCTCGTTTCCCTTAGACTTTATTTGCTAAGCTAACTGGCTGCTGATTGTATCTTCATATTTAATGTACTGACGTGAAAGCAGGAACACAACATCAACTAAGCATAATTCCCCATAAGTCAAAATATCCTTTTAAGCACCTTACAAATGGCATATAAGGTGAATTTGGAGTGCTGCCCAGGGCTTCAATTGATTTCTCTCTCTCTACCTCCCTAAATAGAACTGGCCAGACAACATCTTTTCATCTTTCAAGCTGTATCTTTACAATATTAAAAAACTGGTCCAGATATGGACAAGACATTTTCCACCTATAATATATTTCTGTTCATCTGGAGTGACAGCTACAAGACCACAGAAGAATACCTGCTATCACCCGACAAGAGAAGAAGTCGAGGTATGCATAGTAGCTGCATGCACAGTGCCGAGGGGCGTCTCCTCTAGTGACAAAAGGGTGTGAAAGGTGGTGCAAAGTGCTGTGGTGCAGTGTGTTCACACAACATAATACATGTGGAAGTCAAGTCATTTTACAATCCTATTTTACCGCACTAATGTTTGAAAGAAAAGAAATTATTTGTAAGAAATAATTGTTTGTAATGTTTCGTTAACATGGCGTGAAAGGTTCAAATGAATAAAAAGCAGTGAGATAAAAGGTGATGGTATGACTTACTTACTTGCATATCCTCATTTCTTTATGTAGACATTTTATCATTAACGACCATGAACATGAAAGCCGCTCCAACATAGTGAGTCACAGAGGAAACTCGCTGCACACCAAGGCTACATCCAGACCGAGACACATGTACCCGAGGAAAAACACTCCAGTCAGGATGGGCAAAGCCACAAAGGCCACAGAAGAGTCAACAGTCTACACTACAAGCTAATCAGAGATGAGCGCTTTACCATGAACTCCATTGATGAAGTCTTGGTGTTCAACCTGTCCAGACCCCTTCAGATAGACTGTAAGACTACCTGAGGGAGGCATCTCTCATGTGAAATGTTGAATTTGCAAATGAATTGAGCACCCTGTAGACCTCAGGGTTTAGGATGATGATTAAGTTTGAGTCCAGCATGAGACCATTTGCATGCCATCCCCTGTCAGCTCTTTGCTGTATGAGCTCTAAAAACTACTGAATCCATCTTGAGGGGGACGTTTCACCTAACAACAAAAAGTGACCACCAAAGTCTTCAGTATTCGTCCTCTGGTAACCATGTATGTATATGTCTGTAAAAAATGAACTCATTCAGTCTTCATTAAGGCGTTTCAGTCTGGATGGAAGTGGTGAACAGAGTGACCAAACAACAGAGGGATATCGTCAACAAAAGAGCTTTTTGGATTGCATGGCATAGCTGATAATCAGTTTCCCAAAGCAAATCAAGTGTTACTGTCTTCAATCATGATCTTGGTTACGGACCTAAGGGGAGTTTGTCTTGGAGGTTAAGGCTCCAACAAAATACATACAATTAAAGTGCAGCAATAGATGAAATGCATAGCACTGACAAGTGCCATGCATGGGCAGATCCAGGGGCGGGAACTGGGAGGCACTGGCCCACACTAAAATCTGATTTGACAACTTGAGCATTTCTCTGAGTCAAGTTATAATTTTTTCAGCTCTAAAGTGTTGTATATGCTGTAGTGTTTTAAAGTATTTTATGTTTAACATATTTGGAAAAAAAGTGTCTCTTTTATTGTGTTTTTATGCACCCCAGTTTAGAATTCAATTAATATGAAAATTAAGAGTATTTATTAAGATTCTTTTTAGTTTTTTTTGGTTATTCTATTAAGATTTTTGATATATACAATGTGCTTGAACAAGGCATCATTTACAATACATATTCAATTATTTGTGTCGTTGCTAAAAAGCTATAAAACCAACGGCAAACAAGGAATGACTGATGAAATACATACATATCTTACACAATAAGGAAATGTGCATGTACTTGGTCCCTTGGTAGAAAATATGGCCCCTATATCGCCCTGATTTAGAGAAATGCTAGCTCCAGCTCCGAAAAGTGCAAAAATAAGTGCATAGTGTAAAAGTGGCTGCATGTAACACAGGCCTCTTTTACCTTCTTTGGAGAATTGATGGTAGAGGGATGGAAGAAACCGTTTAAACCTATGCAGGTATCTTTTCCCGTGTTTAATTGGAACAATGTGACGTCTACCTAATTGGAGCAGTTTGTCTCCTGAATACAGGACACAGCTCAGAGATAATTTTCCTCGTCTGTTTAATTATAGTCTTCTCAAAGAGCGTTTGGAGACCCATATCACTAGTATTGCTGTGTGGTCCGCTTACTTGTGATTTCAACTTAATTGATTGGTCAAATTAAGTTAATCTCTAACTTAATCTCAATTTGGTTACTCAAACAAGTTTTATCACAGAGCAGCATAGCAGCATGATAAAATGACATCATTACCCTCTGTTCAAACCCAAACACCTCGTGTCTGCAAGAGTCTGTAGAGTCAATGTTGGAGTGCATACAGAATTCACATGGCCATTCCAAGACAGACTACAGTCAACATGTAAACCCAAGTATCTGTAAGAAGAAAACTGGGTAAAACAAGTGTATCAGAAGTAGAGATGGATTTTGAAGAATTTCCAAACTTCTAGGAGACCGTTTTGTTGAATCATGTGAGCTCAGTCTCAGAAAACTCTTGACTCTTCAAACCAAACAAGTAATTTGTGTAAGCAAGCTGCCAAAAAAAGAAGACATAGGATGGAGTTTCTAAGGCCAATACTCAAATTTTGATAGTTTTAAATTTTAAACCTTTGCAGAGATTTGTAGCAAATCTTGAACCTTGGACCTTCTATAAATGCACATCATTTTCCAATTTCACAATAATAGACTAACTAAAATGTTCCCTGTTAGATCAGGCAAACAATTTTCAGACATCTCTAGGTTAATTGTCATTCTGTACAGCAGTGAAACCAGTTGTTGTGGAAAACATAGGAGGCCCATCTGCACACTTACTGCCAACATTGGGAAATGGTAACCTAAAGCATAGATGATTTGTGGTTAATGGCCTAAGACATTCAGAGTTACTGGTCCATTCAAAAGCAGAGTTTTGAGTAACATAAACAGAGCTCAATTTCCCCAGTGAGGACACCCTCGCTGACCTTCTGAATGGTACCGCTCTGCCAAAGAAAAGCAAACACCTCATTTATCTGGCAGCCAACGCAAAGAGCAAATCCCACAGGAGTCCAATGGACCTCGCAGACGGATCCACGACGGTGACCATGAGAGCAGCCTGAGCTCCTGGCTTTAAGAAAAGGCATTAGCCACCTGGACGTACACCGGTGTTTAACGGCATGCAGGTAGGCCGTTTAAACAAAGTTCAGCTCAAACATAAACCCAGTCATGCCAGGGGAGGCACAACTATTTAAAAATCACCATTTACTGCAGCCTTCTGTCAATGACACTTACAGTCAAATTGTGATCTTGAGAATTAATTTATAAGCTAATTTCAGTCTGTATGAAAAAGGTGCTGTTAATCTTGAGCAGCTTCTCCGGCAGCAGTGACAGGGTGGTTAAAAGAGCAGACAAATAAAGCTAATCCGTAAGAAATGACAAACACTGTGATG
Source organism: Chaunax sp. Z400 (assembly GCA_037577475.1). NCBI lineage: Eukaryota > Metazoa > Chordata > Actinopteri > Lophiiformes > Chaunacidae > Chaunax > Chaunax sp. Z400. The sequence goes on from CM075188.1 coordinate 11,069,680, forward strand.
GCTGCGGTATGCTGTGATGGGTTGTTGAAGGAGCTGTCCTGTATGAAATCTCCATTAAGATTAAACAGCACAATCAGGAAGCTTGATTGTGGAATTGGCCTCTTAAACATGCCAAAGTTCAATTGTGACCTTGATGCATTGCATTCAAAGAGACGAGAGGAGAGAAGTGAAGAGAAAGAACTGTGCTTCACCTGTGTCACGATTGAATGATGTTTGCAGTACTGTTACTACACACAAACATATCTATGGGCACACACTTCAGTGAAGAGTATCTCTAGCAATGAATCCACTGTGAATCTCCACTGGCCACTTTAAATCCACTCCTAATTGCTCTCCTGCCACCTCAGCACTGAGTGTGCAACCTTTGTTGCACAAACTATGTAGCAAAGTGGAGGTGGGTGGTCCAAAAACAATATGTTCCTAATAAAGTACAAGGGAGTTTTTAAAAATCATGGGCGGTGCCACGGGGTGTATTTCTTTCTCTATTCCCTACGAGAACATCTGAAGCACATACAGCTTTAATGCTAATGGCTCAGTGGTAAATCATATCATGCGCTGACTCACTATTTGGACTGTCTTGGAATTCTCAGGTGGTAGTCTTGTACTATCACTACCAGGACAAAAGCAAGAATCACATACTGTATAGTACACACACACACACACACACACACACACACACACACACACACACACACACACACACACACACACACACACACACACACACACACACACACACACACACACACACACACACACACACACACACACACACACACACACACACACACACACACACATACCCACTGAGGTGAGTGCTGAACATCTACTCCACAGCTTCAGACAGCTTTGACCCTCTTGGAAAAGCTTTTGGGGGGGGGCAGCCAATGGCTGCTCAGACATGCCGCATCCACTGTTGAGCCTGGTGGTTTGACATGGAGAGGAGAGGAGGGTAGGAGGAGAGGAGAGAACCTCAGCTTGTGAGTGTCTCCTTCTGATCCCTCTGTCAAAATAATGAAGGTCACGCCAAGATGAAGCCCAATTAGGGCTCAACCTCTAATGCCTGAGGTCCCTGCAGTCCTGGAAGCTTATAAGAGCCTTGTGTGTGTGTGTGTGTATGTGTGTGTGTGTATGTGTGTGTGTGTGTGTTAGTGTAGTATATGCATGGCAAAATGAAAAAAAACCCCAACAAAAACAAGTGGCCAGTCAACCATTATGAGACCACACATCTCAACGAGCACTGAAGCAAAGAAAGGACAGAGAAGTATTTGACTACAATTACAATTCTTCAATAAACAAGCTGATCCGTCTTCTCTGCTATACTCTTTATTATCATGGGACACTGATGTAACAGCTGGACCGAGCAATTAAACAGAGGAGAAGAGTTAAACAGTGATTATTCATTAATGAGGCCACACACACACACACACACACACACACACACACACACACACACACACACACACACACACACACACACACACACACACACACACACACACACACACACACACACACACACACACACACACAGGTCAGCTCCTATGGCCCCTTCAGTGGCAGGCAGTGGTGAGTGATCAACAGCTCAGACATTAGTCCTGGGTTGACAGAGATCCATCACAGACAGCACTCAATACAGAGTTTGACACTTGGAGATAGCAATGCTATCAGATTAACCTCTTCATCACACACACAGAAACACACACACACACACACGTCTGAGACATCCACTGTCACTAGAGGTGCCTCAGCAACACTTCTGAGAGCAGTTATATATCACAGAGGTCTTGGAGCAAACTGGAGGGCTCCATCACCACACAGCAAGGATCATTATGTGGACAGACAAAAGAAGGGGAAAAGAGAGAGAGAGGACATATTTCATTGTGGTTTAACCTTCAGTGTCTTAGTGTCTTCATGCTCTACGTTAAAGGCAGATATGGAGACGGACAGAGACGTCTACTGCGTTCATTCCATAGGTAATCGTCCATGTTGAACATGAACATGGAGAACTTACAGACACGGAGGACACGGACAAAACGGTGCAACCGTAGCTGCGATTCAAGCAAGGCACGGCAAATATGTACGGAAACAACGAAGAAGACTGATGACCGATCGACTGCAGCTATGTTTCTTCATTTTCATCTACCACCGTATATTTTCTCTCTGGTTAAATTTGCAGCCTGACGGTTGATTAGAAAAATGAGCTGGTAAGCAACCAACAGTTTTGTTTTGAATTTGCCAGAGCAGAGCAGGAAAGCTACCTGACCTAACAAGTGGAATTGTGTGGAGAGGTTCTGCAGAAAGCCACAAGATTGCAATTAACCACAAAAGGTGACCTCTATATTCACCTGGGCTGTACTGAGCAGGTACCGACTCACTGTTTTTGCTCCTGATTTGGAGAGACACAAAACAATTGTGCTTTTTTTCTCCCCCCCCCAAGTTGTATGCTGACAAAACACAGCAAAAGCAATTTGGATGGAAATGACACAATAAAAATGCTATTTTGTTGTAAACAATGCGACACTGGCTGAAGGAATGCCCTCTCTCTTCAAGAATTGTTGCCCTCTTTGCAAACTCATTCCGACATAAGGCGCAGCCCTTGAGCAAAAGTTTCAGATATTTACTTGCTCACACACAGACACACACTCACCTCCACATCTGCTGGCTCCCGACTTCTAGTATCAACTGTAATGCCTCTGAGCTCTGAAGGCAGCATGCTTCACAGCTCCAAGTAAAAACCTCTTTGGTGGAGCACTGGCAATCTTATTATTGACTGCAAAACGACCAGCGATTCGACTGGCAGGACATCTGACCCTCTGTGCGCCTTACAAATTCCATATTGAAATCAATTTGATGGTGTTTGCAGCTTTTCATTCAGCACCCCGAGGTGGTGCAGAGGAGATGAAGTTAAATGCCGATGTGAAATCAATCTGGTTGGGATTGGGCAACACAAAATAATTTCGCTTTTCATTTACTGCAGAGATACAGAGGGATGAGAGGCAAGTAGCTGCTAGCACTGTCTGAGTCTCCGCCACTATCACAGGAGATTTGGGCTGCTATGGGAGGAGGACATTTTCTGCTCCAGGATGGAGGGCGACTGAGTCAGAATACTGGCAGGAGGCAGTGCTGGAAGCGACACCAGAATTGGAGCTAGACGAGCAACAGCACTGGGCTCAGCAGTCTCTGTGGACATCATGACAGAGGCAGAGATCGAAGAGGACGAACGATACGGAGAAAGCTGGCCTTTAGTCGTTGGCGAGTGCTTCATAAATGTTAAAGCCAGACAGACGGGGAGCTGACCGCCTTGCTGTTGTAGGGGAATATTAGCTGGCTCGCTAAGTTATGTCTTGTGTTGTTGCTCTTACTTGATATTTGGCTGCATTAGCAAAGTTGACAACTTGCTCAATTATGATAATAAGTTACATGTGAGAAATGAATTTGTGTATTAGCATATTTATGAAAGTGATGCATAACTGAACTGCAATGGCAAAAATTTCCTCTTCTTCAGAGGCAGATCAATAATGTAGCAAAAGAGAGAGAGAGAGAGAGAGAGAGAGAGAGATAGAGAGAGAGAGATAGAAAGAAGCTTGGCTCATTCTTTGCAGGGACTAAAAATCCAAGTGTCACCCAGAGGGTGAATTAGGACACATCTGACTACATCCACCTGGTGAGGGCTGCAGGTCGTCCAGCTGTCGCTGCTCATTCTCGCTTTTTCTCTGTCTATATGTGTCTGCATCTCCATCTGTCTCTCATCGGTGTGAATTCCCACTGCTTGCTTGAACTGCTTCATTCTCTGTTGTTTTAAACCCTGCTAGCCACACGGCTCCAAGGAGAGAAAAGCCAAAATGTTGGCCCACCAATGTGGTCCAGACTACATAATCTCAACAACTACTGGATGGCCATTCAAGTTTGCACATTCATGGTACACAGAGGATGTAACCTAGGCTTGTGATTTCCTACCAGGAACAAGGGCTATCATCAGATTGATTAGGACAAAGGCTTAGTTGATACCTGCTAATGACAGTCCATCAGTATCAGCTGTACTCTGTGTTTAGTTCTTGTGGTAACATTCGACTAAAAGCACATTAACACCATGCTGTATCCCTGGTGACACATGTTCCTTTCCTTCATCTGAAAAACATATTTAACATGAGCACATCTTGTATGGCTTTGCTGGCAAAATAGACACACATCCATTATATTAAGCTTTAGTAAGTTTTCCTGCCATGCATACTGTATTTGTCTGTGGCAGTGACTGACACACACGAACCTTAGGGTATGTGTCTTTCTGCATCTGGCTTTATTAGAGTGAATGAAGCAGTTTGATCTACAAATGGAGTGATGTGCAAACATTAAAAGGCAATATAAGCACAAAGAGAAAAATCCTTTCAGGAAAAAAAAGAAAAGAAGATTCACAGCTCTGTGCCTAAAGGGAGACAGACGCGAGGATTAGAGAAACCTTTTTTTTCTCCTGTTTGGTATATGAATAAAAAGCAGAACTGATTGTTTTTTCAGGAAAAAATACACCAACCAAAACCTTATTTGAAGTCATAACATTTTACAATAATTATGCACTAAGGTATTCACGCATAATGCTCTTTCAGCATTCACCTTTCAATATTCATTTGAAAGGAGGGAAAGTCACATTGTTTTGTTGTTGTTGTTGTTTTGTAGGACTAAAAATTCTTAACCAATATTATTGGTGACAAAAGTTAAGTGCTGCAACTGCATGCAGACCTCATGCACATGAACGAAGCCATTGCATTAAAACAGGAATGCGTGGATAAGCCCAACCTGGGTGCAAAGGATCTGAATAAAATTAATTATACCACTTTCCTATTCCCTCCCATGAATCCCTGTGATTGGTTTCGGCAACCACAGAGTTAGATCTCTGATTAGCGAGGAGAGCTTTGTAAGTATCACACTGGTGCCTCGGCTTCGTAAATAGCCCTGCTGTGTTGAATATAAGCAGACAAGGCGAGATAGTGGAAGACTGACGGAAATCACTCTCAGTGACAATGGCTTCCATTTCTCTTCTTCTACAGTACCTTCTATGTCTGGGCTTCCTTTAAAATTTCCTTCTTTTTTTCCTTTGATCCACGGGATTCCTTTGTTACCTCCACAAATTAAAACTGAAGACTTGTGCACATGCACAACTAAATGTGCCTCTCTTTTGGGAACCAAAGCACACACAAGTGGAACATCGTCCATCTGCAGGCCTCTCACACACTCAGTTTATGAGTTTGACAGACAGAGCTTGTACAGCAATGATGCCAACATTACACACTTGATATCTTCCAGTGATGCATCTTTTAGTCGTTCACTGTGTGCAGTTGAGCCCTGTCAATATTTTTGTTAACCAGGAAAGAAACACTATGAGGTAGACTAGACAGGCAATGCCTATGGAACTGTCCGGTGCTGAAACCACATGAGAACCCACAGGGTTCTTATTCTGAGGATTAACTCACACAGGAAAACACTGGCATAACGGTAAAACAAACAGCCATATACCATTTGTTTCTCTTCCAGGATGTTTTAGCAAGTGGTTGATAGAGATGCAATCCAGTCCAATCCAGATCTACTGACGAGCCACCTGGACTGAACAATGGAAGCATTTTACCCAAGTGGTGAGACAAAGGAGAGGCCAGGAGAAAAAAGGTAGCTGAGAGAAAATCTATCCTCCACACCCCCTCCCTCAAATCACGGGAAGATACCCTGTCATTAACGCAGTAGACAGAAACTGTTACCAGATGTCATTATTTATTTATAGTATTTAATAGGGAAAATTGTTCCTTTGAATAATACATTTGGTGGAAGAGGGGTGCAAAGCTGGGTTTGAGGAGGGAGGGTGTTGGGGTCTCTGATGAATATTCACGAGCTGCCTCTGGAGGGATTGTGGTAAACTGTGCCTTCTGGGCTTTGTCTGTTCTACCACTGGCCATGATGGCCCCAGCTGCGCTGCTCATTTGCTTGGCTCTAGGTGTGGTGGCTAGTTCAATATGGCCAATGCCAGACTCTTATGTTATTAGGCAAGGCAAAGCTAGCAGCGGCTCTGCTCCATCTGTTGTCACGCTGGAGGAGTGGAAGGACGCAGAGCTGTCGATCAAGCAGCCTGACATGAACAAAGGTACAGCCTTCATTAAGCCAATGAAACCACCCCCTGTGCTGGAAAATGAAGGCTCCAGGCCGACAAGATGAACTATGATCATAAGTGCTCACAAGCTCCACTGCCGCATACAAGTAGACAGGCGAACCTGATCGTGTCAGACAGAACAAAACACTATCTCTCTATCACTTATACAAACAAAATCCCATATTTGTGTAGGCTGCTGGGAGTGTTTTCCCTCCTTAATTGGATCAGGGTTATCTTAGTCTGTAAATTAGTCCCTCTCTGCAGGAATCTTACAGCATCCCTCCTACCTCATTACCGCTAGATCCAAAAAGCTACATCCATTTGCAAAAGAACAAAAAAAAACCCACTCAATAATAAAAAAACAACTCTTTTTCCGCTGCAACATTACAAGGATTAAAGCCAGCTATTAGCAGTAGCAGGACCACAACTGACTCATAGCACAACACGTTTCCAACTATAGGATTTGTAGCTGGAGGCGCTCATTAGTCCAAAAGCCTAACACAAGCCCAGAGATCCCCCATACATGTTCTGTGCAGTTGTTTGGCTGCTCTCCCCTGTTTCATCCCAAGCCAGGGTGACTTTGTTTTAAGTATAGCAGAAGGTTCATTGCAGGAATATTAATGTCTTAAGTTTGCGAAATCTCTGTAAAAATTCAGCGTCATATTTGATTGCTTGGACACTACTCAAGTGCAAAATTGGATTATTGCCCATTCACATATTCCACTACAAGTGTCTGCACTAAGCTGAGTACAGCCGAGCAGAAAAGACGCATTATTGAAATGTGTCACAATAAAGCAACCTCATGCAAAGAGCAGATAATTATGTGAAATTCTCTCAAGTCTCTTTTTTCTTTCTTTCTTTCTTTCTTTCACTAGAGGTGTGATGATAACATTTCTGAGCTGCTTTTGGCTTTGAACACAGTTGGACAAGAGCCACTGAGGAGCAATGAACCCCTCCCTAAAGGAATATTGTTCATCCATTGTAATGCCTCATCACACAGAAAATGTGAAAATAGGGGCAGTGAACTGGCAATAGCAGTGAAAGGAACACCGCTTCTGAGAGCAATGGCGTTAACAGCTCGAGCCTGTGATCCAGCGCAAAGAGTGATAGAGTTAAAACGGAGTGAGACGAGAAAGAGAAACAGACAGATGAGAGGGGAGAAAACAGGAAGACAAACACAGACTTTCTACAATATGCTTGAGTGTGCAAGAAGCACAAAAGCCAGAAGAATGACTTAAAGAGCAGTTAAATGTGAAGCCAGATCCTATTAACGCAACAGCAGCTGACACAATTCAGGAGCTGGCAACAGAAGTGACCAGTATTATGCACACACACACACACACACACAAAAGACATACACATGGCTGCTCAACCAGTGAGAAAGGAACATTTTATCTAGTCAGTCACAGAATCAAAATGCAGCTGGGTGTTTTGTGATCTCTGTGGTGTTGATCTGCATCAGCTAGGAAACAAAAGCTCCTGATCCACCAGCCATCCGCCGTGCAGGTACTGGCTCTGCCCAGCACATTAAGGATCACTGTGCCAATGATAAGGCCAAATAAAGGATCACACATGTGTGGGCCGACGGGATGTGGGGGGGAGATTAAAATATCAGAGTAAAGGACGGTGGGATCAATTGCACCAAGGGCAGCTGTAGATACTGTATGTAGAGTGTGTGTGTGTGTGTGTGTGTGATGTGGCAGTGTGTCCAATAACTAGACACATCATTGAAAACAAGAGAGAAAGAATAAAAGGTTAAAAGAGAACAAAAGTAAGAGAAGGGGAGAGAGAGAGAGACTAGTAACCATCTCAAAAACGACATGGTTGGATCTCTGTTTAATTTCCCATGGGGTCATGATCAACCAAGCCACTACTCTCAATGCCATTCTTTTTCTGACACAATTCCATACACTCCTCATATGAAGACAAATAGAAAACAGCAAGGTTCAAATTTGTTTTCTATTCCACCCTCAACAAAAACTTCACTGCTTCACGCCGCTGTGAAATAGCCCACTAAAGGCATGGTGTGGTACCCGATTGTCTGGACCTCCTCCACTCCTCCTCCTCCTCCTCCACAGTGCCATCCAAGATAATGTCTTGTGTTCCCCTCTTTGGCTCGCTGACAGCACTGGCTGCCATGACTGCGATGCCTATCGACTTTCACCTGAGCCAGCAGCTCCCTTCGTTTCCCATCTGCCTCACCTGGAGGCTTACAGGGGTTTCTACAACAAGAGGTGGCAAAATGATGATACAGATCCAAACCCTATAGTGACCTTGTTAGGCGGAATGTCTTTTTAAGTTAAGTCAACTCAAGCAGCCACCAAAGAGGGAATCTTTAGCTTGCTATATTTATTTGTGTTAAAATAATTGGACAGTCATGACATCATGCCAGCAGGCAGGAAAATGACAAAAGGGGTACACTATGGTAAGACAATAGCAGATTGTAAGTTTCTAGTAGACACCCTTATTTCCCAAGTCAGGTGCTGGTAGATTTTGGTAACAGGAAAATGATCAGTAGAAAAAAATGCATATCACATGTAAGAAAAAAGGTCTCATTTAAAATCATAACACATTGAAATTGGTGAATTTTTCTGAAAATCAGTCCAATATAAGCATTAAGCAGAGCATGATAAAGTGTTTTATAAGCGAATGAACCATACAATAGCTACACAATTATAATATACGTGTAATTCAGATCTTTTTGTCTTTGAGCAGTTTTGATAAGCTCGTCTCCAATTCCACACCGACTGTAGTGAACTGAAAAACTGTTTTTTCTTGTGTAACAACATTAAAAGGACACTTTGCTATTTCTCTAGTCAAAATGCCACAGAAAAAGCAGATTAAAGAACTCGCCTTCACCTTTGGGACGAAGTGAGGTCCAGTCCACAGGAATGTAGAGCGGTGCTGTAGCCTTACAGGAGCGTCGCTCTGATACGGTGCAGGTGGTTGAGCCCCAGACGGGAGCCGAACCATCCAACGACGCGTAAAACCCCTGCAAGAGCGTGTGTAACACGAAGCAGTTGCGGGTGTCGGGCAGAGGAGCGCGGTGTCGTTTTCGCATGCAGTGGGTGACTGAGTCGAACAGCGTGTCTGCGCTTCTTTTAGGAGACGAGCCGAGGCAGCAGCCGCGATGAGTGGATGAGCGCCAGATTGGTGCTCGCCTCTCCAGCAGCTGAGCGCTACTGAACAAAAGAGCGCTCCGCAGGCTCTCTATTCAAATAGGAGGACAGGGATGAAGGGAGAGGAGGAGGGGGAGAGGAGGAGGAGGCGGGGGGGGGTCTGTGGTCCCGAGGTTGACGTAAAGACCAGAAGTTCCAGCATCCAACACGATTAAATGCCAAAACTTATTAAAAATCACCTCATACAGTCGAGGTCTTATTAAACTGGCGGGAACTATTTGGCTGTTGATCCGCTGATGTGTTGTTTTTCTCTATGATAAATTATCTCATGATGAACACCCACACATCTATTAGTCCCGATCCTCTGTAATAATCTACACATGCCAGGATGGGAGGCTGGGGGTATCCTAACACGTGATTGGGCATCTCTGCCCCACTGTAGGGCCAATTATCTCATTTTTGCTTTTTGTCTGAGGGCTGTAATTAATAACATCAGGGAGAGAATTACCTTGTTTGGCAGTGCAGCAATGACCTCGACCTGCAATGGGGTAGTTTAGACTATCAAATTAGATTAGCCTAATACACAAATTCCCTAGGATTTAGTTGGCAGTCTTGAGCAGCAATCAGCATTTTCCACTTGATTGATAGTTTGATGTGAGCAAGGCCAGCTTGGGTACTGTAGTCAATGGTTGTTCGATGACACTGTTACACTTTAATGTAAATTTACATAGAAATCTGAACAGTATCCTGGTGTATTAATGCCAGAGTGAAATGTTAAAAACTGCAATGCAATCCAGGACAAATAATAGGTGATTAAAGCGCTTCACGAGAATGCCATTATTGACAAGAATGTACTGTAAACCTAACTGTACACAGCAGAGCATCATGGGGAGGTGAAAGAAAAGTGTAGAAATGAAGATTTAGCTCACATTTCACAGATGCCCAGAGCTGTGTTGATAAGGCAACCTCCATGAGTAATATAAATCAACATTTTTATTCTCCCTCAAAGTATCAAAATGTAAGGAAAAGGTATACCATTATCTTTGTCAAAGCGTGCATTTTTTTAAAA